>ML976676.1:798654-850207 GCA_010015655.1 Bimuria novae-zelandiae CBS 107.79 | reverse complement strand
CGCTTAAGCTATTATATATAAAGCTTGCCTTTAGTATTTAGGTTTAGTAGCTCTAGAGCCTAATTATGTATATTTATCTACTTAAGAGCCTTAAAATTAATATAATTTTATATCTTTTAAGCTTTTACGTGGTACTTAAGCTACGCGCACTAAGATAGGAATAAGTTATAATTTATAAATTAGTTACTTACTAAGAGCTTTATAGTAATTATTATATAGTCTAGCTCTATTATAGGTTATAAGCGTTAAGACGTAAGCGTAAGAATAATAAAAAGTAAGGAATAGTTTACTACTATAATTATTAATAAGTATAGAGTAAGAATATTATAAAGTATTTTCAAGGTACTACGCTTATAACGATTACGTATAGTTAACTTTAATTATAGATCTTGTAAATACCTATAGTTAACTTTAATTATAGGTCTTGTAAATAAAGTCTATTAAGGAAAGGAAGCTTTACTAAAACGCTAAGCTTTTTAGAGGTTTAGGGAATGCCGTGCTTGTTTACTTGGCTGCTTAGATTAACCCTAGCTAGCGTAGAAAGCTTCAGCAAGGTGCCCTTTTGCAATAACTAATAATAAACCTCTATAAATATTTTCGTAATAAATAGTCACGATAGTATAAAGAATTAGGATAGTAAAAGTGTTTTAGTAATAAATGCCAGATGCATAAAGCACATAAAGAATCTATAGACTAGTATCCTAAAGGCATAAATATAGAATTAACAATAATTATAGGAAACTAATACATAAGGAGAACGAGTCTTAATTACTTATAATAAATAAAATAGATAGACTATAATAAGAATAGTCCAGTATACCTATATTAAAAAGAATAAGTAGTAGTATTAGAAACGACACTATTGAATAGGGATCTAAGATCTTATAAATGTCTAGTTATAGAATATAAATAATTCGGAGCATCGTAAGAGAAAGAAGAGGTCTAGTAAATAAAGGATACTAGAAGTACTTATAAAGTACTTTACTAAAAGTAATAAAAAAAAGACCAAAACTAATCTTAAAATAAATAAAGCTATATAAATATAGATTAGACAGGCTAAAGCTTTCTAGGACACTACTAAGCAGGCTAATAATAAGTTAGAAAACTAGGGCACTACTAGACAAAATACCTTACTAGTAGAGACGCGACTATAAAGGTAAAAACGGTAGAAATAGGCACTAGTAACCTATAACTAACTAAAAATGTTATAATTAGTAGTTACTAAGTAATAGCGCTAACAGACCCTAGAGCGACTAGATATCTAATTTTTCTTAAAATAGTAGAGAAATATAACCTGCTATACTAAAATAAGGAAATACTAGTATAGGTAAAAATAGTAAATATGACGTTATCCTAAGGATATAGCAAAGACTAGTTACGCCTTAAAATAACGCTATTACCTATTAACCTAGGTAGATTCTAAAGCTAATATTATATTGGCGTAGATTACTTAAAGGATTAATATTAGCGAATTTTCTAGTAGAGGCATATAGGAGTATATATATAAGAAAGTAGCCTTAAATAAATTAAGTGCCTATAAGCCTAGTACGAAAAGATATAGAAAAGGTACTAAACTATAAAGGCCCTAAGCTCCTCTAAATATACCTCTTCCTAGATAGCTAGCTAGCACATATCTGCTATAGGTTGATCGTTGGTCTGATGGATCCGAAATAGGTCCGAATCGGATCCGTAGTTTCCTATTGGTCTAATAAATCCGAAATTGGTCCATTACGGATGAGTGTTGGTTTTTGGATGATCTTAAATCCTGCCTTGACTGGCTAAGGGTTCTCGTGTCGACGAGCGATTGTTTCTGTTACAAATATAGCTTCACGATAATAGATCTTAGTTGTTTTAAAGCAACTATTCGTTATAATTAGCGTCTAAAATATAATTCTGTTATTAACTAGGAGAAGTAGACGCTACTTAGCTAAAAAAAAAAAAAAATCTATACTAAAGGTTACTAATGTACATAAATTCTAAAGCATATAATTATTAACCCCAAATACTTTAGTAGGGCAGGTTAAAAGACGGACTAAATAACTTTTAGCTACCAAAATTACATAGGTTATAGAAGAGAATCTAGGCTAAGTAAGGCTAATTTAGGTATAATACTTAGGCCTTAGGATAAAATTGAAAGCTAATAAAATTCTTCTAAAGTACTAAGAGTATATAGAACTCTTTAAAGAGATTAAAGGAGAAGAATTATTAAAATACTAAAAATAAGATTATAAGATACCTTTAGTAGAAGGAACGAAGCTACGCCTAAAATAACTATATTTAATATTTATAGACTAAGAGAAAAAAGTATAAACTACTTAAGGAAAAACTTAGAGAAACATTATATCTTAGAAAGTTAAATCCTGGCGGCTTTTCCTATACTTTAGATACCTAAGAAGAATAGCAAGCTGCGACTTTGTATAGATTATAAATAGCTAAATAAAGCTATAATTAAGAACCAGTACCTACTACCCTTAATTACGGGGTTAATATATAGACTCTAAGGAACTAATTAGTTTATAAATTTTAATATACGTAATAGATATTACTATATACAAATAGCTAAGGGACACGAGTGAAAAACTGCGTTTAACACCTAATATAGCCTGTATAAATACTAAGTAATGTCCTTTAGACTAATAAACGCGTCTGCAATATATTAGACGCTAATTAATTATTAAGCCTTGAGGGGTAGCTGGTCCTAAAGGGGTAAGGGTTAGTTCTCGGGCAAGAGTGTTAATAATATAGGTAAGGGGTATTAATAGCTTGCGGGTATTAATAGGGCATTTATATTAAAAGTATATACAGCACAATTAAATTAATAAAAGAGCCTAAGTTAAATCTAAACAATATATTAGTAAATAGGTTAAACAGGATAGTAGAAGATTACTATCGCGTTCCTATATACATGACTCGTCCCATGAATCCCAAGAGTCCCAGGAATCCCAAAATCCCATGTGCCAAGATACTTCTGGGACGTCCGATATTTCTGGAATGCGTAAATTAGTCACGAAACTTGTAACTAAGTCAGGAATCTTAGCTAGTCGCACGAATAAGTATCTATACCCCGCCTACGTTATATTAGGTCTTAATAAATCCTAATATTAGCTCCTCTTTTTAGACTTAATATTCTTATAAGTTAATTACTTATAAAGCTACTTTTTTAATCTATCTAATACTATTATTTGCAAGCTAATCGTCTCGAGTAAAATTACGTATTTACTATAGTTACCTATTTATACTATACTAAAAAATAAATATTTTGTTAACTATTATTACTGTACTTAAAGTGTATAAATTATATTTAGTATAGTAATTAGAAGTGTGAGCTAGAGGAGATTCCTTTATTAAATTATTTAAAAATAGACGCTAAGTTAGAAAGAGTAGAAAGGTTAGAGGCTAAGAAGTTGGCAAAACTTTAGGTAAAAGAAGAGCTTACTTATATAGCGCTCTTGCGTGCTTTTCTAGCACGAGGGAAAATGGCGCATTTGCGTAATTCGCGTAAAAACTGATATTAGAAAAAATAAAAGTTATATAATCATGGTATATTTACAGTAGATAAGTTAGAAGCTCTAGAAGCTTATAAGGAACTTACTTAGGCTATAGTATTAATTAATCTCGATACTGCTTTAAGTACTAAGGTAATAGACTAGTCTATAATTTAGTTAAAGCCTTTTACTTCTACTACGGAGTGTTATTAGTTTATATATCTTCTTAAATTATTAATATGTCGTAAGTTTCGTTTCCTTTAAAGCTTTTTTACGTTACTTTAGTATAGTAGTAGTGGTTATAGATCTTGCTTCGTGCCATTTTTAAAAGCTATTAGTAGTTCTTATAAAGTTTATATTTAGGTTTTTATATATTTACTAAGTGGAGGTAGCCTTTTTACTTAACTAAATATTTCTATAAGAACTGTTGCAAAAGGCACCTTACTAGAGTTTTCTGCGCTAGCTAGGGTTAAGCCAAGTAGCTAAGCAGCCAAGCACGCGATCCTCTAAACTTCTAAATAACTAGTTATTATAGAGCTTCCTTTCCTTAATAGACTTTATTTTTAAGCTCCCTAATTATTATAACTATGCGCTATAGTTATAAGCCTAGTACTTTTATAATACTTTATAATATACTTGCTTAATACTAGCTAATAATTATAGTAGTAAACTATTCTTTACTTTTTATTATTCTTACACTCACGTCTCGACGCTTATAACCTATAATAAAGCTAAACTATATAATAACTACTATAAAGCTCCTAGTAAGTAACTAACGTATAAATTATAACTTATTCCTACCTTAGTACGCGTAGCTTAAGTACCACATAAAAACTTAAGGAATATAAAGTTATATTAACTTTAAGGCTCTTAAGTAGATAAATATACACGACTAGGCTCTAAAGCTAATAAATATAAATACTAGGGGTAAGTCTTATATATAATAGCTTAAGCGCTATAAGCTAGAGTCTACTATTTATAGTTAGCTTATAATAAAGCTTTAGGTACTCTAAAACTAGGTCTATACTATAATTAATTTATAAAGGCTAAAGCTTATAATACTATAGTTAAGTAAGTAGTAAACGCTATAGGTGCTAATTAAAGAACTTCAGAATAATTTCTATCTAAGTAATAATAATTAGAAGGAGCAGGTATAATATATATATAAAGAGGTTATCCTACGCCTATAGAGTAGTAGAATAGCAGACATAACTAAATAGCTATTCGAATAGAACCGCGCACACGCTAACGCTGTGTTCCTAAATCTCTTAAAGATAAAAAGTACGCTACTAATAAAGAATTTCCTATACTTAGTACTACGATATAATTATAAGTAGTCTTAGAGAGAGCTTAATAACCTATTACGACCAGGCGCAGTAGTAACTCTATTTCTAAAAGGATACGCTCGCTAGTTTACGTAGCTCGACTAAATAACTAAGCACGCAGGCATGTACGCTACGCTTAAAAGGCGCACTCCTAATACAAGCTATAAGTACCTATATAGAGTAAATAGCTAGTATTAATAAAAGCCTATAAAGTATAACCACCTTTAGTGCACGCTTTAGGGAGAAGCTCCTTATAAGCTCTATAATAAGCCTATAAGTAAGGAGATTAGTAAAATTAAAAGCTAAATTTAAAAGGATTAGTAAAAGGTGTTATTAACTAAGTTAAAGTATAAAAAGTAGGTAGTAAATCCTCCTCTAGTCTTTTTAAGAAATATTAAAGTATAAATTATAGTAAGCTTATAGGCAAGTAAGCCTTTACTAGCTAGGCGCTATAATTTTATAGCTACTTATTCTTTTATTTATATACGCAGGTACTCGCACAGGTTACGTTATAAGCAAATAATTACCTTTAAATATTTATTAAAGCTTTATAGTAAAAGTAAACTACTTTTTTTATTTTTTTATTTTTTTATGCAGGTACTCGCGCGGGTCACGTTATAAGTAAATAATTACTTTTAAATATTTATTAAAACTTTATAGTAAAAGTATACTACTTCTTTTTCTTCTTTACCTTTCTCTTAGAACTATATATAAACTAACTACTTAGACTAATCACCTAGCAAGCTAAGGATCTAAGCTAGACGTTTTTTAAGCTTTACGCGTAAGTTTACTACCTTTTATATATTAAGTTACTATTTAGCTTATTATACTACGCTTTATAAGCTAGGGGGTGTATTATAAAAGGTACCTTACTAGAGTTTTTTACGCTAGCTAAAGTTAAGCTAAGTAGCTAAGTAGCTAAGCACGCGATTCTTTAAACTTATAAATAGCTAGTTATTATAGAGCTTCCTCTCCTTAATAGACTTTGTTTTCGAGCTCCCTAATAGTTGTGACTGTGCGCACCAAGAACTTATTATTTTAAAAGTCTTCTTACCGAACTTCCTTAAATTAGCGAACTATAGTATGCGCTAGAAGCTTTTGGTTTAAAATTTACGGAGTAGATAGTTATTTTTAATAAGCTATTATATAATAGTAAGCTAAAAGATTTAAATATTAAAGTTATTTAGCTTATTAACTATAGCTTATATAATAGGTACGCCTTTTTTATTATATTAAAGATAGTTAACTAACTACTTAGTAGCTATAGTAAGTACGTTTCGCGCGTAGTTAGGCTATAGTTACGTCTTTAATAATCTAGATACTTTGCCACGGAGCTTATAGTATCTATTACCTTAATTATACTACTTATTAGTGCGTTATAGTAGTAGAAGTGATACATAAAGAAAATACGCTTAGGCTTATTAGCTATAATTTATATAAGACTTTACTTTAACGTAACGTAATATTTATACTTAAAAACCTAGCTTTTCTTATTAATAAAAGTACGTTATAGTACCTAATAATACTAAGCTAGCTTTTCTTAATTAATATAATTATAATTATCCGCAAAGCGCTTATTAAAGCTATAATTATAATAATATTATTCTTTATAGTTAAAGCCTTTATAACTACCTTTAACGCTCATAATAGCGTTAATAACGTTTATAACTCTAATAACTATAGCTCTTATAGCCACTATAAGGCATCTATAACCTGGCTAATAAATAGGTCTTTATTAGGCATAGCTAGCTAGCTAGCTACTTATAATAGTAATAATTAAGGTAATAGCGACGTAGTTAGCTACGTTTTAGGTAGCTTTATTAGCTAACTAGTAGTACTAGCTAGTAATAAGTTATTTTTAATAGCTTACTAAGTACGTGCTTTTTAATGCTTGCCGCGACCTATACCTTAATCTATTATCTTTATAGTGCTGTTAGCGCGTACTCTAGCGCGTGTATTATTATTAATAACGCCTTTAAGGGGCATCTTAGGCTATTAGTAAGCTTATAAAATAAGTAAAGGTAGCAAAAAGTACGCGATAAGTTAACTATAATAGCTAAAGTACTAATAAAAATGTATACTAATAGAAAGGCGATAGTAATAAAATAGCGCATTAAGGGCATAATAAGATAGCTAAAAAAACCTAGGCGTAATACTAGTAATAAGTTTTAATTAATAAATAACTCTAAATAAGTAAATTTTTATAGCAACACCCGCTCGCTTCTATAGCTAATTAATACTACTAAATTTATTAAATTTTTTTTTGTTAAATTTTTATTTTAGACTTAATTTCTGTCTTAATTTATATGACAAAGACTTAATTTACTTAATTTGGCAAATTAGTAATTTAAAGATCGAGATTTAGAAGTATATTTAATTATTAATAATTGTGGTCGCGCGATTCTAGTGGGGTGGCAAATGACTAGTGTTGGCGGATAAGTGGTGGAACACGTTATAGTAAGGCTAAATATAACTTACGTATATATAAAAATAAGTAAAACTAGATTCTAAATAAATTAGCCTACTATACTTTTTAATAACTATTTATGCGCGTTCTATACTATCGTGTAAAGTATAGATTTTAGTGGGGTCTTGGTAGAGTAATTAGCTCGCTTGCAAGGTACGTTGACTTATATGTATATATATACCTTATATTAAAATTGCATAAGAATAGCTCCTATATTTATTAAGTTATAAAGAGTTTAAAGTTTAGAATTTTAGTATTCTGCTTAGTCAGACCCAACTGTGGCCCCTGCGACCCAACCCATTTACCAGCCTACTAAGGTAGGTAACTATTAAAGCGTTCACGTAGGGTAGATTAATTAATATTATAGAGCCTTATGGTATTTTAATAACTAAAGACCTGTCTTATCTAAAATGCGTAGGTTAATAGAGCTAGCCTAGCTTCCTTTTCGAGCTGGTGGGTGCGTTGTGTGGTGGGCATCGTGGGTGTTGTGTAGAGATGCGTCACAATCTTGGTGGAGTGGCTCAGTGACTAGGGTGGCTCAATGACTGGTGAAACACGTTAATCGTGGGCGCGTCGTTGTTACTCGCAACGTAAGAACATTCTAGTAGTCAACATTCTTGGCTTGCTTTGTTGTCACGATACATCGACCATGGTGTGATCAACAGAGGGCAGGAGCGCCTCGGTCGTGCTAGCCAATCAGAGAGCGCCTGCCGAAATGCGATCCACGACGGCAACGACTGCGTCGAATTTCCTCGAAAACACGACAAACATCCAGAAGTTCTGCTATTCCAACGATATTGCCTTCACACTCGCGTTAATAAACAAACGTTCTTAAACAAATTAACTGTATCCCTCACACCACCGCGCTTGGCCGCAACATGGCCGCCCAAACACTACACGGCTCCTGCGCATGCGGCCGCAACCGTTATGTGGTCGAGATACCTCGCACACAGGTGCAGCTCGCCGAACTGATGTACGATAACACTTCGGCTTCTCGTAAGTCGTTCTCTCTGTACGACTGCGCGCTCTGGTGTGAAATAAACACCACGTCAGCTTCACGAACAGGAGCCTGTAGTCCCCAACCACTCATTCAACGTCTAACTCCCAGGTAGGACACCACTCTGCAAGTCCACTCACCCTTTGGTTTCGCGTGCCTCTCGAATGGTACACTAGCGCCACCTTCGCACAATTCCCCGACGAGGATCGCACGAGCATCCAACGTACCTTCGTTTCACCGTTTGCCTCGCACGCGCGCCGTCAATTCTGCGGATACTGCGGCACTCAACTCACATCATGGCACGAACGCACCCGCGAAGACGCCAACCACATCTCGCTTACCGTGGGTAGTTTGTTGGACGAGGACCAGGACCTGCTGGGCGAACTCGGCTACCTACCGGGCGGCGAGAGCAGCGATGAGGACATCACCGCTGCATCTGGGCCTTTGCAATCAACACAGACTGTAGCTGGCTCAGGCCAGCAGCCCCGTGGCGCACCATGGTTCGAGGAGATGGTCAAGCACACACCGCTGGGTCGCATCAAGCAGCAGCGAGGGGGACACACGTCGCGCGACGGTAGTGAGCACGTGGAATGGGAGGTTATCGAATGGACAGAGGACGACGATGCGGACGACGAGGGAGCGATGACACCCAACAAGAGGAAGATTGGGGAGGTCGACGACGAAGATACCGAGATGCGGACTGCGTAAGTTTGGTTTACTCGGTAAGTTGGGAATATAGATTAGGTCGCTCACGCTTCAGGGGGACAAGGAGAAGGGTAATGAGGATGAGCCATGGATAAAATGAGTGCATCATGTTACGGCGTATATGGTCAAGACACAGCGCTGTATGGGAATGAAAAAGTAACCTGGTAAGAGGATGTATCTCAGGTCAGTACTCGGGCATCTTAGCTATAGGGCGTTATTCGGGACCAGCATTCGGTCATACAACACATTTGTGTAGAAGAAAATCGACGGTGTTTCAGTGTTGAAGCTGCCGTGCTATGGCAGGTGGCAGGCGACGTCTGTCAGTCTGCATCTGGGCCCTCTTGGTTCGCTCTCCACACTCTGCTAATGCAAGCCCGTTACAACGGCCCTCGGCTTACATTGCAGATTAAATACAGCTTTCCAGTGAAGTGAGCCTTTGAAATTGTCGATTCGGTTCACTGGTATTCATCCACCGTTCGTACCTTCCTTCGACGCCGGCGCCTTCCACCCAGCTAGCCGCCAAGAACCACAAGTCTACTCATCCCCTCCTCATTCTTCCCATCTGTCCTTCACTTTCTTCCCTCATCCTGCTTCCTCTAATCTTTCTGCTGTACATGGCAGTAGCTTGGCGGGCGGACGGTTTGGGCATAATTCGCCGCTTCCTTCCAGCGCAGCTGTCGCCTCATCTGACCTCCCAGGCTCCCTACACCGCTACGTATGTCATTCATGTTGATAAAAACCGTCGCTGCGGGTGCATATGCATCTATATGTATGTCGGCGACGTCGATGGTCATTCGACTGCTCTCCGACAAACACAGCGACAAGCTTTCGACCTGGTTTAATAGAAGGCTGAGCTTGCGCATTAAAATTTTGGACGCGTCACCCAACAGTGTTGCATGAAGCATGATTATGAAACATGGGGAGAGGTATTGGTGCGGCGTGGTGCATGTGGCACAGCTGTTTTGGGGGTTGACAAGGAAATAGAATTCAAGCGCTGCTGCCTCTGGATATGATACCTGGAATAGCCGCCTATCCATTTCACGCATTCTACGGTTTTACGAAAGAAAGGCAACAAGACACGCCTCGCCCTCGCCATCTGGATCGGCAGTGTCGCAGAATATAGTTCTAGCGGCGAAATGTGAATCTTGCAAAGCATTTGGTTCTGGGTTAGCCTTATAGCATTCCGCGCCACAGCTGAAGTCGAGCCCATTGTCGTGAAAGGCAATCATTTATTTTACAGGGATAGCGGCACAGCGTTCTTCGTACGTATCTGTACTCAATGTTGAGACTGGATCTCACAATTTAGGTTCGCGGCGTGACCTACCAACCATACAATGTCAACGGCTCTGATTCCGATGTTATGCCAGATGCACTCGCAAACGAGACTTTGTGTCAACGAGACATTCCGCATCTTAACGCCTTGAACGTCAACGTCATATTTGTGTCGAGGATTCATCTTGAGCGCGATCATTCAGCGTGCATGAACGCTTTTGCTGACGCCAGTATCTACGTGATTGTTAATACAGGGCAACGAGGCGATGGCTTCTGGAACCAGAGACAGCTTGAGTACAAAGTCGGTATCCTTGGTTCACTGGCTGGATTTACGAATCTTCTCGCCATTACATTGGCACAACAAGACCAGGTACCAGTTGACATGCTTCACTTTCGCGCTACCCTACGCGACTTGCGGTCCTACATGGACGAAACTGGTCACAGGAGAATACCTATCTTCTTAGATGCAAAGATGCTGGAGAGAGAGAGTTCATCGATTACATGTGGTGCCATGAGGATACACCAGACGCTCTTGTGTCCTGGATAAATTCTAATGATGATGTTGATTGCTGGGAAAAGGGAGACGTTGCATTATCCATCGAGGTCTTGAGACTGATCAACGCTCCTAACATCTTGAACGTCTTATATTGCACTTGGGACAGGTCGTTGCCAGAACGGCGCTTGTTTGACTTCATCTCGTATCTGTTCTCAGACGAGTCCGCGAAAACTTTTAGTGGTGGTATCGTCTATACCTACTACGAGGCACCTTACAAAAACTACAGCTACGGTAAGCATGGCAAAGGCGCTCGAAGATCGTAATTAACGTACCTCCGAGGTCTTGTGAGCCCAGAACCCGACACAATCGATTCCAATATGACCACCGAGGTCCACGAACTGAAAGGCTTTTCGGATCTTGCTTCTATTTGGGCGACATCGAAGCCATCATTTACCAACGCAGCAGTCTACCAACTTACAATAACCTCGCAATCTTGTCCGAAGGGGACTGGCTGGGAATTCCAAACGTTCTGCCACCAACACCATACGAGCCTCTGTGCTCTTGTATGATGAGCACATTAAGGTGTTCAGTCAAGCCCAAGTTAACTGACCTTCTCGAGACAGCCAACTCCAAAAGTTTCAACGTTACACTTGATGAAGCGTGTGAGAGCGATTGGGAAAACCAGCGTGTGGGTGTCGCTGTCAATACCACCATGGGCCGATACGGTGCATTCAGGCGAGGCTTTGAAACGTTGTCGAAGATCGATGTGCCAGTTCTAACTGACTATAGCACGTGTAATCATACTGCTGCTCTGTCATGGGCTGCCAATCAATATTGGAAACGCTACAACACGTGCGAAATACCCGGCCGCATGGGCTTAGACTTTACAGAAGAGGTGACGGGGAAACTCGAAGACATGAGCGAGGATTTTAAATTCTTGATGGAGCAAGTGGGAGAGAATGGCGAGCACACGCTCATGGCGACCCTTGGACAAACCGCAAGTCCAACTGCGAACAGCAATTCCGAAGGTCCTGATCGGATCGCGGACACCACATCGAACAGTTCACCGGGATCCGGCCTTTCTACAGGCGCCAAAGCCGGCATCGGGGTCGGTGTACCAGCATTCGTGGCGATCCTTGCACTCTCTAGTTTCTTGTTGCTCAAGAGGACGAGGCGCACCGATGCGGAGTTTAGCTCGAAGGAACAACTTCCCGAGCTCGTCACGACGGATCAACGGAACCAGTATCGTTCCAACGATTTGCCGGAAGCCCGAACTCTCATACGTCCTTAAGGGTGCATTTGATTCCTGCAGCGAATCATGTACGACCGGGTCTAGTAGGTTCTGGTACTCATTCTGGGGAGATCATTTGGAAGGTCAGGCTCTGGTCTATTCCCTTTCTGCGAGGTATTTCGCGATATATAATGTCTAGAGAGATAATATGGCATATACGAGTACGAGATGCCAAGTGAACAATTGATTCTTGGACTCCACGTCCTGTACCTCAAGCTTTCCTGTGCTCATATGCTAGTCTTAGTCTGCAATCCTGGCCAATAACTCCTTCATTCTTCACCTAAATCTAAGGCCCGTGCATGATACTCGAGAAACGCGTGCGCGCTTGGTAATGACATGTACGTCACGCCGTATTCCAGACTTCGGTCTAAAACAGCCGCATTGTCGACAGGCATCTTACCCAATAATGCTCGGCGGGTCATAATTTAGGCGGATGGAGGGGCGCAGTGCATGTGGCGCAGCTGTATTAGGGGCACCTGTGAAGGAAATAGAAGATGTTTATAGGCGCTATTTCCACCATGCCTTTATTAGCTACTTTCGACGTTTAGCTTTTTAGGCTACCTTTTACTATTCGTTAATTCCTCGCACTTTATTGCACTTCCTTGCACTTCCTTACACTTCCTTATACTTTCTCGCACTTCCTCGCACTCCCTCGCACTCCCAAGCGCTCTCTAACGCCTCTTCCTGAAGCTGTTAGAAATGCATCTTTACTGAGCGCCAGCAGCGACAAAATGCGACTTTGGAGAAGCTTCCTTGCGTGGGTCGCTCTGACTATATTTATCTCCCTTTTGATTCTGTTTGTTTCTTTTTATTGATGCTAGACAGCTGCGAAAGTTCTTAGGGCTTACGAAGTACAGGTACAGCTGTGACAGCGCAAGAAAAAAGGTCCGATTTGGCCCCCATTGTTGTCAAAGGGTCTCATTTCTTCTGCGAGGATACTGGGGATCCTTTTTTTGTAAGTTCAGGCGTACTGACACAAACTTCAAGCAAATGTGCTGAGGTGCGCGGAATCCATTATGGGCCGGTGTCGACATTGGACGATTTATCTGCCGTTGAAGGTGAGCTAAGTCCGGACGCGCTTGCTGATGGACCGGCCTGTCTTTGAGATATCCCGTATCTTATTATTATGGGCGTTAATGTTATATTAACTTATGAATTCAATGTAATCACGAGAATTCAGAATGTCTGAATGTCTTTATGGAAGCTGGTATCTATGTCATTGTCGGTTACAAGCCCCTCATCATTCCCTATGACGTGGAAAAGCTCGACTATGTTATTAAAAATGATCGATTCAGTCGCCAACTTCCCGAATGTTCTTGGTTTAAGCATAATGGCAACCGCCTTCGGAAGGAACAGGGCGATCGGGTTGCTCGAACAAAGGGCCGCACTCCGAGATCTTCGAAACCATATGACTGCGAAAGGATATAGGAACATTCCGCTAGGAATGAGCATCTCAGTTTAGACCAATGACCGAGTTGACTATCTTTGGCATCACGACGATGCTCCTGAGTATCTGGCTTTCTGGTTAGCGGCAAGCGAGTCAAATTGCACCTAGAAAGCAGATATTGATTATGATTTAGCCGCAGCAAAAACCTTCGGTAGCATGCCCAAGCTCATGCTGTACCTGAAGTGCGAAAGGAATTACAGCGATACAGAGAACCGTTCGTACGACTTCGTGTCGGGTGTATTCGCAGCAGCGCTGCCAACGAATCGAACAGGATCCGAACAAGGTGCTTGTTCGTTCGTTCGGCTCACATACAAATGTACGTACGTTCGAGACGACTCGAACAGGAGCGTCTTCGAACAGTATAACGAACGTTCGGCCGAACGTTCGTATATATACAACTTTCCTAATTAGGAAGGAGGTTAGTGTTGTGGTCGAGAAACTGTCTGCCGTCCACCAGCTGGATGTTTTGGCCGGCATCCTTCTTGACGACGTGGTTGAGGAGACGTTTGCCTTGCCAGAGGCGGGTCCATACAATAGGAAAACGGGCTCCGGACGCTTTCAGCTCGCCGGGAAACTCATGGGTAGGAGCGACGGACTCCACTTCAGATGGCGAGTCATCCAAGCTCTCGAAGCTCTCCGCCATCGCCATGACAGCTGCCGTACGCGACCCGGCATGGTGATAGCTGTCAAATGCCAGCCGGGTTGATTGGGTCGACTGGGTCGACTGGGACGACTGCGAGCGGGTAACAAATTGATCCATAACAAGATACGCTCACGGCTGACGATGGGAAACAGTGGGAGGCACGTCGACGAGAAAACTCAGAGTTTTCTTCCCCTACAAGAACGTTGCACAAGGCAATATACGACAACGCCACGCGTGGCACAAGGCCAGCAGAACAAGGTAATACTCCACCAATTAGGACAGAATCCCCATACTAAATCGATCAAACGTAGTCCCGAACAACCAAACAACCGAACAACCGAACGTTTGGCTCTAATAATGCGTTCGTTCGAAGCTCTGTTCGACCCACCATGCCTGTTTGTTCGTTCGATCCAAAACACCAGAAAACGCCGTTCGGATCGATTGTTCGGATCGAACGTTCTGTTCGTTGGCAGCGCTGATTCGCAGAAGATGCAACGGAGTCGCTGAGTGGTGCTGTCATCGATGGATACATCACGCACCCTGTCGGGTATACCAACCCAAGTAAGGTACATCGAATTGGCTTTCATCGGGATGCTAACTTCCTCTTAGGTCTGATGGGATGGTCACGAAATTCAGAAGACCATCTTCACCCGCTTCCAGGATTTTTCGCCCTATCATCAGTACTGGCAGCAGCAAGGCCGTCATTCACGAACGAGACATCATATTCTCCGACATCAACGCCGCCAGCATGTCCAACAAACGATGAATGGAACCTTAAAAACGTACTCCCGCCCACACCATAGGAGCCTTTGTTCCTGCATCATGAACGAGCTGCGATGTGTAGCCGATGTAGACGCCATATAAAATTCGAGCGTTCAGGACTTCCAAAGAATGCTCGAGGACGTGTGTTACCAAGTCGGGGGGAACAACTGCATCGGAATAGCCAAGAACTTTACCTCTGGGCAATGCGGAGCATTCAGGTACGCTAGATCACTCCATTACCGTCTTCTCCTATCTCGCCATCGTCACAGTACGTGCAATCGAACCGTTATCTTCTCCTGGGCAACCGAGCAATACTGGAAGCGCCACGACAAATGCTACCTCAATGGAACCGTCGAGCTCCGTGATGAACGCACACCCCGGAGCGACAACTACGCCTTCCTACTCCGACAATTAGGCGAGCATAGCGAGAACACGCTCACCGCATTCTCCGAGAACAGCGGTCCAACACCAACCCCACAGACGAGTATGACCGTAGACCCCAGCGCACCGTCAAAACGCCCCTCCAAGAGCGGGTGGATCGGCATCGGCATCGCCATGATGGACTTCCTCTCCTTCTCCCTCACAGTCTGGTATCTTCTGCTGCGGCGCAAAAGACAGAGAGAGGCCGCGCTCGAGCTGGCGATAAAGCAGGATCTTCCTGAGCTTATCAGTGTACTGCATGGATGGATTGGAGCTCCATCCATTTGCTCCGGGTGGACTGGATAAATCCATGGAGAAACTAAAACCAACCAACCTATAGTACGAACTTGTACAGGCAAAGGGTTAAGCCTAGTAAAATACTTAAAACTATTTTAATATTAAAGTTTGTAAAGGTTCTTAGTATTAAGCTTAGTATTAGTAAAAGTATTTTTACAGAGTTAAAAGTTATTACATAAGTCTATACTATAGGCTATAGTATATATTTAATACTTTATTAGCTATTATTACTATTATCTCTAACTTATATCCCCTTTTAGCTTTTATAAAAAAGCTCGTTAACGTTGTCGTCCTTATATAACTAGGTAACGGATTAGGTAGGATTATTAAGTAAGGTATCTACTTTAGTAATTAGGCTCTTACGAAGTTTCTTAACGTATAACCTTATTTAAATAAGTCCTAATTTAGCCTATCTTAATAAATAAAGAATAGCCTCTATAGATTATTTAAAAAGCTAATTTTAATGGGCTATAAGGGTATTACTAGCTTAGCTAAAGATTCTCTCTAGTTTAAAGCTTATAGTAGGGATAACTAAGATGCTAATAGCTATAAGAGAAAGCATAGGATACTTTACACGTATATTTACTTATCTTTAGTAATAGGAGGGGACAAGGTCCTTGTTAGTATTTCGTGGGTCTATTATATATACAGTAAACTTATTTAGAGCATTAATAAGAGGAGAAAAGCTATAGGACTAAGTAAGGACGTGAAAGATAGAGCTATATATACGTTTTTTATATAATTAAACATTTATAGACGTCTCTTAGAGAATGCTAGTTAATATTTTAGATAAAGATAAATAGCAATAATTTAACTCTTATAGCATTTATATTTTATTAACTTAATAGATAGTCTCTTGCTTAGTCTACTCCTTTTATAGGTACTTAATTTTAAGCTATAGGTCGAGAAACATAGCTACTATATATACTATGCTATTATTAAGTTTTAAATAATATTAGTTAGCCTTGCTCTACTCTTATTTAATTACTACCTAAAAAGATTTACTATTTAGAGTTATAAAGTGTTGATACTAATCCTTTAGCTTTTTAAAATTACTTGATATAAATGCTATTAGGGGGTATACTTTAGTAATACTTTTACTATTAATTTTATTAAGTTTTTTTAAGCCTTTTAGTACTCTCCTTAATTAGTTTAATAATTATAGTCTAGTTATCGCTCCCTATACAGTCCTAAAATATTATACAGTTAACTAAGTTATCTGTTTTCTCGTAGAGAGGTTTCATTATCTTGTTAGCGACAAGACTGCTATATCGAAAAGCTTCTACGTCTAGAAAGTGCTTAATTAGGCTGCGGAGGCGTATAAATTATATAGCTTTATTAAAGGTGGAGTTCTATTTTTAGTGTTAGTTAGCTAAAAGCGAGGTTGCCAAAAAATAGAACGCTAATTAGAGGATTAAAAAGGCTTGTACTAACTCTATTAGTAATTACTAGATGGTTCATAGCGTGTGTAGGAGGATTAAAGGGCAAGTTATTTTAGTAAACTTACTTTATAGCGTTACTTAGTATTAACGTATTTATTAGTGTAAAGTCTTATGATTATTAATTTTTCTCTTTTTATATATTTCTTTATACTTAATTAAAGCGCTTAATACGTCTTGGTCTTTTATTAATCTATAGGCTAATTAAATATACTATACTAACTGTTCTTTTTTTCTTTAAAGGCTAACTTTCTCTTTAAAGTTCCTAATAGAAGTAATCTCTCTTTTAAAAACCTTATAGTTACTACTAAATAGTGTAGCTTGTGCTATTAGATTAAGAATATAGCTAAAATAAAAATTTATTAACTATATTTTAAACTAAGCATAAGGTATAATACCTTAGTAACTATAAGGGACTAGGTGCTCAAGGAGCCAAGGTGCTAAAAGAATCCTTATAAGTTTAATACCAAGTCTAAAGGTAAGCTTTAGGCGTTATATTTCTATATCTAAGATTTATATAAATATGGGTTAAGGATTTAAGGTAATAATTAGGCGTAGCCTATTATATACCTTCCTTTTCTTTATTAGAGGTAAAGAAAAATCTCTGCATCTTATCTTACTATATAGCTTTATAATCGTTTTATTATCTACTTATAATTCTATTACTAGTTCTATTCTCGCGTGTCTAATTTTATATTCATACTATAAATAGTTAATATAGTGGTGTATTCGCACTAGTATATTTACTTATTATTATATATATAAAATTACTTCTTACATAGCTTTTAAACCTTACTTTTTTATACTCTCTTTTTTCTTATTTTAACTTCGTGTACAATAACGTCTTGCTTATAGCCTAGTTTTTTTAACTTTATAATCTACTTTCTTTTCTTATTCTACTAAAATAGGTAGCTATTTACGTAATACTCACGTAGTTAAGACTCTTAAGTGTTAAAAGAAGTCTTATTGATAATATAGTTACTTGATTACTAACTTAAGAAAATAAAGCTCTTTAAAAATAAAGTCATTATTTTCAACGCTAGTATAATCCTTTTTGGCTAGCTTATTAAAAAGTTTAGTTCTTCTAAAGCTCGCAAAGTAAGTTCTAGACTCTTTTTTATATTTTCTTTTTCTTTTTCTTACTTTCTAACTTACCTTTTTACTCTTCTAACCTCTTTCTTAGTTTTTTATTAGTCTAGGTATGCGCACTTACTAACTTAATAAGCTTAGCTTTTAAGGCCTAATCTTACTACGCGCGATATTAGAGCGCTAGTATATTAATTACATTACTTATAGACATGCCTATTAATAGGTGCTAGCGGGCAAGATAGTGTTCTATAAGGAGTACTATACCTATAAGCCTATTAGCTACTCTAGATAAATTTAGAGTATACTCTACTAACTTCGTCCTCTACTTAAATTTAGCCTGCCCTTAATAAAGTTAGCTATAAAAAGTTTATAGTTATTAGTGCGGGCTTACTTACGAAAAAGGTTTTAAAAAGTAGCTAAAAGTAAAAAATATTTTTTATTAATCTTAACGCGTTCTATTCTACTTATAAATTTATTATTATTAATTACTATACTTCTTTTAAAAGCAGGATTACTACTACTTTAGGCCCTATTACTTCTTTTTAAAAAAAAAAAAAAAAAAAAAAAACCTATTTAACTTTTAGAACACATCGCTATCGTGGTTAAAAAGACGTTTATTTTTTTTTAAGTTTATGCTACTAACTTTAAAGTATTTTACTAAAAGTATGAAAACCCTTTCATAAGTCTCTTTTAAATACTAAAGCTATTTTTTAAGCCTGATATTATATAGCTCTCTAGTAAGTTTATAGTAGTAGATAAGGGCATTGTAATAAATAGTTTTTAAGTAATAGATACTATTCTCACGAGAGTTAATATATTTACTTAAGCCTACTAGAGCTTACGCTAGCAGCTTTAGGCTATTATAATTAAAAAGCGCCTAAGTAAGAAGGACAGTAGCTTTCCTAATCTTAGTAGTATATTAAATAGTATAGAAGAAGACCTAGATATTATTAAAAAAGATTTTATTATTTCTTTAGTAGCTAAAAATATCCCTCCTATCTAGTTCCGCTCTTTTTTTTATTTTTAGTTTACTTCTTAGGCTCCCTCCTTTTATACGAGTTATCCCTTATTACTATAAGAACTATTTAGTTTCCTTATTATCTATCGGTATACACATATCCCATCGCCTGAGGCTGCTTAATGCTGCCCAACGTACCGCCTTAATCCTACTTCGGTCCGACTTGCACCGAGCCCATGTATACCTTCGTAGCACCCACGTTTATAGATAGAATATACCAATAGTAATATACAAGACATTCGTTACTGTTATCACCCGTATAATCGTACAAAGGCCTACTAACACTAATTAGTAATTACATAGCAGTTATAAATAGTTAAGTTAGAAGAGATAGATCCTATAGCCCCGCGCGTTCCTTAGTTATCTATATTAGCGACGGAGTTATCTATGCTAAGTTCACTATTAGCTATATTAGGCGTCTTATCTAGCTTAAGACCAACCATTCCAGCTATATTAGAGCGTTCTAAGACGCAGTCTATACACGCACTAACCCCTATTTAGTCGCGCTTAACCCGTATATAATTTAAGACCACTAATAAGTCCCTAGCAAACATAGCCAGCACGATACGCGTTAACAATAATAAATAGCAAAAGAAATAGCTAGCAGCAATAAAGGCTGCACGCTTACACGAGAGGAGTTACTAGAAACTACTAATTTAAAGATAAGAGAGTAGCGTTACATTAATCTAAAGATCTAGGACGATAAGATCGTAGCCCTAAATAACGAGATAAACGTAACTATAGTAACGACGTACATCGCGCGTGTAATCGCGGACTATACAGATTAGCCTATAGCAGATGCAAAGCTCTTTAGTAAGTTCTATTAGGACTTTAAAGAATAGAATAAAGCCATGTTCCGGCGTGCGCATATAGTATACACTAAGAAACTAAAGCGGATCCTCCGCTTTAAGGGCGTGTACACTAGTCGTGTTAACATATCGCTAAGCGAAGCCGTGGCTAAATTACTACGCATAGAGAATTGCCCGAAATAGCTAGACAATTAGTTCTAATCTACTACCTTTAATAAGCGGTCAGCCGCGTATATGCTACAAGAGCGGATAATACTAAGATAACACACTATAGGATTAGTACAACCCACGAACGTGGAAACAGCAGGTTAAACCTAGAGCCAAACCTTTATAAGGGCAGGAGACTAGGACGCAGAGGATTAAAGAACCTACGCTTAAGATAAGACACGCATCTAGGATCGAGCTAGTTAATAATTAGATTAAGGATAATAACTTGCAGAACTACTTATAAAAATAATTAAATAGACACCACGGGCGGACTAGCGATAGTAAAGTTAATAACCTCCTTTTTTATACAATAACTTTAATAGATTCCGCGAATACACACCAGCATACTTACAACGTCTAAAGGGACAAAGCGTCCCTCTAATTATGCCCTTAGGTAACACAGACCCGTATAGGGCAATTCCCCCAATCGAGTTTAGCAACGAGAAACTAAATCCAAAGACAATTAATGTTTTTACTAAGATATAGGACCGTGAGAAGAAGTACACAAGGAAGCCATATAACCTTCTAGATAATAAGCTAAAGATTTTTTATAGTATCTACTATCACGCAGACATCTAACTAGACTAATTCTATATAGTCTTTCCGCGGATCCTAGAAGGCCGTGCATAGGAGTATTACCTCTACTTTATTAATTAGTAGACGGACACATTCCTAACTATATACACAAAGCTAAAGAACCACTTCGACATAGATATTAATTACAGCCACTACTACGCGGACTAGATAACGATATCTTTTATTAAAGTCCGCAAGGAGAACCCTAATAAGACACCCTATAAGGTCCTTAACATTATACTAGACAAGCTCTAGTTGTGTTAGAGGGCTCTTGGCTAGTAGTACATGGGAGAATATGCGCTTCGGACGACTATAATTATAGTATGCCAGGGCGTTAAAGAGTTTACGATGGCGCTCTATAGGCCGTCCCTAGAGTGTAAGGTCCTGTTTAGAAATCTACAATCTTTAATCAAAAACTCGCTCGCTATGACTACCTCTGTTAACTTTACTAAAATAGACTATAATAACTAGTACTACTTGGACCGTTAATATACTATTAATAGCTTTAGAAGAACGTAAAAGGATTATAACTTATAAAGTGCACGAGGCAAGTTTGTTAGTAAACGTGACTAATCTTAGTAGCGTTCTAGAGACAACCTGCGGACTAACACACGAAGCGACAAGAAGTGCTATATCTATGGCAAGACAGGCTATTAGTCTACAAACTATACGCTTAAGGAAAGAAGGCAATCTAAAGCATAGTATATTACACACTACGACATTATAGGCGAGTAGATGGAATTTACAATATTCCTTATTACGTACGAAGGGGAAGAAGTTAACTAGTTTTTTAAAAAAGAGCAAGAGGAAGAGGAAGAGGAAGAGGACTAGAGACTAGTAATTAAGTACTTTATAGATTAGGCTTTTATACACCAGGTAACCGGAGATAACGTCTATAGGTACAAGGAACCTATAACGCCAGCAACGCAATTCCTTATTAAGAACTACTACTTACGAGTTATGTACTAGGGCATTCTCCCTAACACTAGTGCCTCCAACGTATTAACAGCTGGAAAGGAGCAATTTTAGGCGCTCTAAACTAAGGATCCTATAGTAACTTTGGACACGTCTACTACTAGAAATGTATTAGTTTAATTTAGTAAAGGAAGTATTACTATATTAATTAAAACTGCGCACGTGCGTATAGAGATTAGAAAGATTAAATTTAAGGTCTTAGACATACTAACCCCGTTCCTCCTCTGTCTAAAAGACATGGATTAGTTGCACGTATACTTTAATAATACCACAGATTAGCTGGTACAAGGGAAAGCAACCTTCCTAGTAATTCGTAAATAAGGACATTCGTGGTTCCACCTAAGCAAGGCAGAGCACGCGCGGGTATTCCTTATAAAAACTAAGCTCTAACGTCTACATTAGAGGTTTAGGCACCTGGCTGTTAAACGGCTAATATAACTACTTAAATATACAGGGTATAATAACGTGGATAAATAGCTACTCCGCGAGATTTAAAAGTTATGCCACTACTACTAAGTACACGATTAAGCGCCACGACGATTTAAATTCTAGCTAAAAAATAACTAGGAATTTAACTTTAAGATTTTTATAAACGTAATATACCTAAGTGGGAAGCTAGTGCTTTACGTAATTAATTTAGCTACGACCTTTAATGGCGCTCGATTTCTACGATCTATAAGTGCGAAAGACACCTGGGAGGCAATCTATTTACTATAGATTAATACGTACTAAGGGCCGCTAGACATTATTACCTATAACGCAGGTACCAACTTCGCATCTATTAAGTTTAGATCTAAAGTAAAAATTATAGAAATCACCTGCAAACAGGTGCCGATAGAGGCTTACTAGTCTATTAGCAAGGTAAAAAGGTATTATACACCTCTTAGACGCGCGTACAAGATTATAAGGGTAGAGCTTAACTCTAGCACTAGCAACGTCGTAGTGCTATAGATGGTAGTTAAGGCCATTAACGACACTATTGGCCTAAACGGACTTATACCCACGCTGCTCGTCTTCGGCGCATACCCTTGGGTATCCATGAACTCGCCACTATTATCATCGACAATACGTCGCGCTAAAGCAATCTAGAAAGCGATAAAGGCGCTGCGGAGGGCCGTAGTAAAACGTATAGTAAGCAACGCACTTAACACTAGAAATAGGCTAAATATAGATAAGTTGCTCTTACTACCTTTATAGAGTGAGGTAATAGTATGGCGTGAGAAGAATGGATGGTAAGGGCCGTATAAGATTATTAATATAAAGGATTACGATGTTACTATAGACATAGTTAACGGCCTAATAACGTTTTAATCTACAGTTGTAAAACCTTACTACTAAGACACGACTATAGACGTGATTCTAGCCGTAGATAAAGGGGAAGGACTAATTACTACTAAATAGTAGCTACATAGCTAACCTAGCCACGTAAGCGGGGCCGCCTGCCTAGATTTAAGAATAAGCGTATAGTGCAATACCTAACGAGGAAGGAGGAGGATAATTACGCCCTAGCTATTAAGCTACGTAATAATAGCGTGATTAACACCCCAGGCGCCCCTTTTAAAGCATCTAACTAAAAAGAAATTAATAACCTTATTAGCCGTGGAGTGTTTAGTTTTAAGCTATTTAACCTAACTATATATAATAAGTATCGTATTTTTAAGTCGCGTATAGTTCGCGAAGTTAAAGGCAAGACTATAGTCCTATACAAGAAATTACGACTCGTTATTTAAGGCTATAATAATAAGGGCAAACACGAAATCCTAACGTAGTTGCTAACTATTTAATAAGCTAGTTAGCGCTTAATACTAGCCCTGGCACCCGCATTACTTACTAAAGGCATGTCTATAGAACTACGCGATATTACACAGGCATACCTATAGGCATAAACTAAGCTATTCTGCACGATTTTGGCGCACCTGCCTAAGGAGCTTATAATAAAGTATCCTAAGAGTATAATTATTCGCGTGATTAAGCCACTATATAGAATTACAGAGGCAGGAGTTTACTAGTTCGCTATGTACTAAGGACACTACTGTAAAGAGCTCGACATGGCTATATCTACGTATAATCCATGCCTCTTGATCACGAACGGAGAACTAGAAACGTTTAGTATAGTAGGTTTATAAATAGACAATACGCTCGCGATCGCAACACCTGTATTCTCTAGCGCAAAGGACGCCGCGCTCTAGAAAGCCAACTTTCGAGCTAAGCTAAAGAAGAGACTATCTAAAGAGGTACTACTAGAGTTTAATAGATACACCCTTACGTTGCGTAGAGACGCTATTTAACTAACGCAGAAGGGGCAAGGAGCTAAGATTAATACTATTAATCTAAAGGTAGTAAACTAAGTATAAAGATATATAGAGTAGCGCGCGCGCGGCGCGTACATTACTTTTATCTACTAACCTAAAGTATCTTTTAACCTTTCTATAGCTACGCAAATACAGTAACCTGCGGACACGGACTATAGGAAACTTAACTACTAACTAAAGTAGTAAGCTAAGAACTTGTAGCAAGGATTGTAGTATATTCCCCTTAACCTTACTATAGCTAAATTAATAGTATTTACGGACAGTTCTTTTGTAAACAACCAAGACCTTAGCTTACAGCTAGGGTACCTACTTGTCCTTGTTAATAAGTCTAGTAGACAAGATAATACGTTCGACATACGTAGTAACGTAATCTATTAGAGTTTAACTAAATATAAACGCGTTACTAAAAGCGTCCTGGTATTAGAGACATATGGCATAGTTAGTGGCGTTGACATCGCTATCGCTATCTTAACAACACTTAAGATAATTATAGAACGCCTAGGTCTACCGTCGATCCCACTTATTATATATATAGACTCATACTCACTGTATAAGTGCCTTGTCAAACTTGGCACCACGAATAAGAAGCGCCTAATAATTAATATTATAGCACTCCGCCAGTCGTACGAGCGCCGTGAGATCGCGGAGATCTAATAGATTAATAGTGAAGATAACCCTGCGGACGCACTCACAAAAGCCACGCCAAATCGCGCACTTAAATGATTTATCGACAGCAATATGCTATTAATACGAGTAGAGGGATCTGTGCAGCGACCTACGGAATAGTGTGCTATAATAATAAAAGGTTGCTAGTGTTGGTATATACATATCCCATTGCCTGAGGCTACTTAATGCTGCCCAACGTACCGCCTCGATCCTACTTTAGTCTGACTCGCACCGAGCCCATGTATACCTTCGTAGCACCCACGTTCATAGATAGAATATACCAATAGCAATATACAAGACATTCGTTACTATTATCACCCGTACGATTGTACAAAGGCCTACCAACATTATCCTTAGTAGTTTTAAGGATTTTTTAAGTTACTTTTTTAAGATTCCTTTTTAACTTTCTTCTCTAAGTAAATTAGATTACCTATACTTCTTTTTAGCTTTATTCTTAGGCTTGCCTAATACTTCATTTTATCCCTTAATAATATTATTCCTACCTTTATGTTAGATATTTTTATCTAGCTAGGTTTTTTATCTTAGTAAGACAGGCATTATAAGTCGGGCACCCTAGTTTCCAATACCCCCCATTTTCCGACACCCCGCCAAATTTCGCCGCTGCCACCACTCTACGTTGCGAATGTGCTCACAGCTTCATTAAATAATTTTAAAAAAGCATTAAAAAAATCGTATTTAAAGGATTTTAATCGCTTTCTTCATCTACACTTAAATTACGATTAAGACACCGTCGTGTTAATTATTAATTCCGTGCTAAACGTTGCACTAATAATTGCTCTGCTTTCTCCTTAAAGCTACTCTTTTCCTTTATAATAATAACCCCTTGCTCTACGCTTCTCACCTTACGAACACGTTAAGCAGGCTTTTAATTAGTTTAAGAGAGAACTTCTGTAAGACTTACGAAGAGATTATTTAGATTAGTTATAACTTTGCAGCGTTTTAGCGGGTTAGCTTGCTTCACCTACTTACGCAAGGAAGTAATCTCACGGTCTTATATAGTAACTATTATTAAGGTATAGTTAAACGCTATAGTAGTAAGCTGAACGCATCGTCGTGTAGTTAGTAAGAAGTTCTTTCTAGAAAATAGCTTTATAACATCGCTACCGCGTTTTGGCGTCCTAATATCTATAGTAGAAGGGGGTGGTGTTGACGGCCGTTCGCGCACTACTACCTAGCGAGAACCTAAGGGCTTCCTTACGCTCTTAGGGTATAAGCCTATTGCCTTTTACCTAGATTAGATGCACTGCTCTTAAAGGCCGATTTTACGTGCTTTTGTATAAAATTCGAGAAACTTGGCCTTCCTAAGCTTTGTTTTATCTGTCCAAGCCGTATATTCGCTAATAAAGCGCTAATACGCCGCCTTCAGACTTGAAAAACAGCCTAAATATAAAGGCTAGAGTAGATGTGAAGTATAAGCAGGGAAAAAAAGTAAGTAGATATTATTTAAGTAATATATAGTTATAAATTCGTCTAAAGTATAAATACTATAGCTATTAATAACAAGTAACCGTGCCTTAGAGGGATTATTAGGCTTAGTTTATGGCAAAAACACCTTTTCTAGCCACTTGACAGCGATGTTATTACTCGTCTATCTATTTTGCAAAAAGGTAACATGCCAGCCCGGGTTCTAAGCCAAAAACTCCTTCTTAAACCACTGCTCCTGGATACTCTTAGCCTTAAAGATAATTAGGGGGTCTAGAGCAACGCTAAGCGCAAAGATATACTTTACTATAAAGGTCTAAGTGCAGGCATTTATTACCTTAACTAGTACGGCGTTCAGGCTCTCCTGCGAGGAGCCTATAACAAGCCTATTAATGCCCTGGCCCTCTATAATACTGTCCTCGTTGGCATTATACCTGCGCCAGGGGGGAATCCAGCTTACTATTTCGTATAGGTTAAACAAGTGCCTAATATTTTCTAAAGTAGCCTTATTTACGCGTTCCTAGCTAGTCCAGCGACCTAACTTTAACTTAATAGCTAGGTGGCGTTGTATAAAGTAACTAGTCCACTTCTTCTTTAGGTTCTTATAGTTACCCTATTACTTAAAAATAATAATTATAATAGCTCGCACTTGCGCGTGCGTTAGCGTATAACTAAGGGCCTCTTACTAAAGAATCTATTTCTCTAGAAGCTCTTCTTAAATAGTTATAAGCTATTATTTACCGTCGTAAGCGTATTAATAGGGTTAGGCACTATTAAAGTGGCCGCGAAGAGTGTTACGTAGGACCCTGTGTTAGGTGGTAGTAGTAACTAAAGCGACCCTAGATTTAAGGTCTGCGAGCGCATTCTAGACATCTTTTTTTATATATCTAGCTATTTAAAGGCAGCGAAAATAGTGCAAAAAATATTTTTAAAATTAGCGAAGAATTAAGTTATTTAAAGTTGATATTCGGTCGTGGTGCATGGTGGGGGGCGAGGTTGCGGGGCTGTCGGAAACTATAGGGTGTCGGAAACTAGGGTGCCCGACTTAGAGCCTCCTTTAGGCCATAATAAATGCTAATTTAGGGGATATCGCAATAGAATCCTATTAGGATTTTTTTATTATAATTTTAATATAGCTTATTAAATTTCTCTTAATAGTCTAATATAGTAGCTTGGATAAGGTTCTTACGAAATTCATAAGTTTTTTAAAAGTAGTTTTCTTACTATACTAGGTATTCTACTTTTTTACCTTTATAGGACTAACGTTCTTTATATATATTAATTATACTATACTTCTCCTCCTCCACTTTTATTATAATTACTTTAGGCTAAGCGTTATTAGTAATTTAGCTAAAGAGAGAGTTTAATAAGGCTAACTTTAGCCTATTTACGTAGAACCTTAAGTGCATATTTAGCGGGACATTTAGTTCTACTACGTAAAAGTTTATTACCTTCTTTATAGTAAATATTATTTACTTCTAGTTAAGCTTCGTACTTAAATGCTAGTTTTAGAGGCAGTTCTTATACTTTAGCTATACTTTATTTTTATTTTTTAAATTAATATATTTTTACGTTAATAGTTTGCTAGGCGCTTTTATTTTTATTAGGGTATTATTTTTTTACATAGGCAAAGTTAAAAACCTTTTTAAACTTTTTTATTATTACCTTTATAGCCTTTTTTACGTTAGTTCTAAGCTCTAAGGCTAATCTCTATATCCTAAAGTTCTTAAATAGTTTAATATTTTAGCTATAAAATAAGAAAAATAAAATAAGTTATATTAATATAGCTTCTTACCCCTTAATAGCTATCTAAGCTATAAGAAGCTACTTTATCTAATTATCTTATTACTAGTTATAATATGCCTAGAGGTAGGCTTTAAGGATAGATTTTATTTATTCTACCTACCTATCTATCTTTAGGTGCTTCGCTATAGACAGTCTTTGGTTAATACCTATTTATTTATAGAGTATTGTTTAAAATCCACTCACGAACTGTTCCCCGCGTTCTAATATGATAAAAAAGGGAAAAAAGTAGTCTACTACCTAATATAAAAAAAACGCTATTCTAACTATAGGTATATTAAAGTTTAAGAGACTAATAAATTATGGTCCTTGCTAAGTTTATTTATAATTATTATATTATTCGTGTAGCTACTGCTTTTAAGTATAGTAATAATAAAATCTATTATAATATCCTTCTATTAATAAATAGTAGTAAAAGCTTTAGTAGCCCCTATTTTGCTTCTCTCTATAGTTTAGTTCTTTTATAGATATTATAGTTCTTAATATACTACCGTACTTAGTTGGATCTTTCTAAGAAAAAGTAGTCTTAAGCAAGAAACTTATAAGTATTTTTATTTTAAGTATTTTAAAGCTAAATAAGTTATCACAAAAGCTTTAAAGGTATAGATTCTATAAAATCTCTTAACTATACTCCTTAGCTTCTATAGAGCAGTTATTAAAGTAAAAATTAAAATTAGAAAACTTCAAGTTCTTTTATTATATTATAAGTAAATAGTTACGCACGATTTCTTTAGCTAAGTAGTTATAAAAATTATAGTTTAGTAACTTTTAAAGGTTAGCTTTAGTGTATTTTAGGTAGTAGTGTAAATATATAATTCCTATCGTCTCTGCACGTCCTGTTAATTAACTAATAATATAATTAAATATATTTCTAAGGTAGTTCCTATCCTGTAGGAGCTTATATTGTATTACTATTCGAAAGTAGTAGTAATCCTGTTATTTGCTATTAAAGTATACTAAATTAAGAATCTTAGAATAGTGGCTTCTTCCTTAGTTTAAAATAAACTCTACTATTAATCTCTCTAGTAGTGTAATAGGCTACGCCCAGTTATTGCCTCGGATCCTTGACCCTCGGTTATGCGAACCCCAAATATATAAGTTTAACGCCTAAAGCCTAACTTTAGACTTTTTATTAAATTTATAAGTATTCTTTTAGCACCTTTAGCACCTTAAGTACCTAGCCCTTTATATTAAATTTAATTACTTTTACTTATCGCGGGATAAGTAAATTTTAAATATAATTATAGACTAAAGCTATAAAGTAGCACACGAAGTTAAAGGACTTATGTAGATAAATACTATAAAGGTAATGCCTAGACTTATAAAGAGATAGAACCCTCCCTAACGAGTAATTAAGAAGAAGACTTAATAGACACTTAACGCTAGCAAGATTATCTTTACCAAATAAAAAAGTTATAAAAATAAGAATAAGATATTTTACTAAAAGTCTATATTTTAGCGCGAACGATTATGCGTAGTAAGCTATTAGCTTATAAAGGAGTAATAGCTAAGGAAATAAAAGGATAGCCTCCCTATTTATAACTAAACTTTAGATATTAGGAGCTAACAAAAATAAAATATAATAATTCTTAAATAAGGTTAAAGCACTTATTAACCTCTAAGACACTTTTTAAACTTTACTATAAGGAGTAAGAAGACTAACTAAAAAAATAGTAAAAAAGTACTAAGAACCCCTAATAATATAATAATATTTCTAAGAGATAAGAGGTACAAATTAGGTATTAAAAGTAGACTAATAAATAAAGTTACTAAATAGATTAATAGTAAAGCTTGTCTTAAACTAAGGAAAAAGCCACCGCCCTAAAATCCTTAACTTAGCCTACTTTAATAGCAAACGACGAGATTACTATTATTTTAAAATAATAATATAATATTAGCTCTTAAAGGATAGGGACTACCTTAGAAATATATTTGAATATATTATTAGTTAATTAACAGGACGTGCAGCGACGGTAGGAATTATATACTTAGACTACTACTTAAGATACACTAAAGCTAACCTCTAGAAGCTACTAGACTATAACTTTTATAACTACTTAATAAAAGAAATTACGCGTAACCGCTTACTTATAATATAATAAGTGAACTACAAGCTTTATAACTTTAATTTTAACTTTAATAACTATGCTATAGAAGCTAAGGAGCATAATTAAGAGATTTTAAAAAACCTATACCTTTAAAGCCTCTGTAAGGACTTACAGTACTAAATAATTATAATAAATATAAATAATAATTAGGACCTATAAAGAGTCTATAAAAAAGTTAATAAGATTTAAAAAAAACTTCTTCTAAAATATATTATAGTTACTAAAGTTTTCTACTAAGAATAAGGCACTAGACAAGATAGATTAGGAACCTACCTAAGCTAACCTTAGAAGGATGTCTGGCTAACAAAGCTAAAATAGAAGACACTAAGTAATAGATAGAACCACAGGACACAGATCTAGTAATACCTAGAAATAAGCCACGTAGGTGTCGCGCGAGGTAATAGAAACCCGTAAGAAGAATAGTTCTTATTTTTATTATAGAAATACAGGCCACCGCGTAAAGTAGTGTAAACTTTTACTTATAATAAAGCTAGCACAAGTTCGCGCCACTATACCTACTACTAAAAAATCCTTTAATAAAGAGTTTAATATAGCCTCTATTAATTTAAAAAACTAGGTCTTTTTTATAATAGTCACCGCTAGGAGGTAGAAGTAGGAAAAGGACAAAAGATAAATTTTAATAACTTTTAAAAGCTATAGCTAGACTTAATACTAATAATAGTATACTTACTTATTAATAACATTATATTTATATTAATAATAATTAATTTACGTTATTTAACCTTTAGATTTATATTAGTAAAATTTATAACGAAAGCCTACCTATAGCGTAAAAACCTATCCTATTTATAAGAGATTATTAGTATTAGAAGCATGCGACTCTTCGTACGTAAAGTAGTCTAACTAAAAGTAGATATTAATAGCTATATAGAACTAATATAACTATACGTCTTACCTAACGACAGGTTGTACAGTCTAATCCTTAGCCTAACCTAAATAAAAAAGAATAGGGTTAAACTAGCCCTAGTAAAGAAATTAATCTAGATTAGAAGTTTAGGCACCCGCATCCGTAACTAAGAAAGTAAAAAACTATTAATAAAGCCCTAAAGGGTATTAGCTATAGCCTTTATAGCCCTAGATTAGCGTAATTAACGTCTAAGAAATAAGGCTAACATGTTTTATAAGCGAGCGGCCCATACAAGCGAGCGGCCCACCCCACCAACTTTTTGCAGCACATAAACTTCTACCTACTATGGCGCCCCCAATTTAGGCCTAACTAGCCTCTGCTAAGGCTGATATACATCTTGCAATCTTAGCTATTAATTAAAACTAAATTTAGTCTATAAGAGGTGTAGCACACATATTTACTATCCCCTAAATAATACTTTAACGCTAACGCGCTAGAATTGCTGCGCGACGTAATTACTAGCCTAAATTAAAAAAGCTTACTAAAATAGAAGAGGAGGTAATTATCAGGCATATACTTAACCTAGATTCGCGAGGATTTCTGCCCACGCTAAGTGCTATGCAAGATATAGCGGATAAGCTACTCGCTAAGCGAGGCGCTAGACAGGTTAGCAAGTAGTAGCCGCGCAACTTTATTAAGCGAATAAATTATCTTACTATACGATTTAATTGACTGTATAATTAGCAGAGAGCTCTATGTAAGGATCTAGATGCTATTAGAGCTTGGTTCGAGCTTATAGCGCGCACAAAGGCTACCTATAGTATCTATAATAAGGATACCTATAACTTTAACAAGACTAGTTTTATGATGGGTAAGATATTATCTTAGCTTGTTATTACAGGCTTAGAGAGACGCGGCAGGCTAAAGGCTATCTAGCCAGGTAATCGTGGGTAGACTATAGCAATCTATGGAATTAGCGCTGCTAGCTAGGCGATCCCGCCCTTTATTATCTTCGCTGGCTAGTATTACCTCTCTACCTAGTACCAGGACGATAATATACCGTGCGACTAGGCTTTCGCTATTAGTAATAATAGCTAGACTACTAATAAGCTTAGAGTAGAGTGGCTAAGGCACTTTATTAAGTATATAGTAAAGTGTAGGGTAGGCGCGCGCTAGCTACTTATACTTAATAGCTATAAGAGCTATAACTTGCTTAAATTTTAAGAGCTCTGCAAGGAGAATAATATCTATACTTTTTATATACTACTATATTCGTTACACCTCCTATAGCTACTTAACGTTAGCTACTTTTCGCCGTTAAAGCGCGCGTATAGCCGCTAGATTAAAAGCCTAATACGCGACTATATTAACTATATCACGAAGCTAGAGTTCCTACTAGCCTTTTGCGTAGCCTATAAGTAGTTAATTATAAAGGAAAATATCTGCGTAAGCTTTCGAGGCGCTAGCCTAGTCCCACACGACCTAGAGGTAGTAATATTAAAGCTTAATGTTAAGCTTCGTACGCCGACGCCGCCTCTACTAGAGGTTACCCTTTAGAAAGCTAAAACACCAAGTAACGCGCGCGAGCTAGAGGCTTAATTAATATTAATTTATAATAGAATTTAAAGGTATAAAAGCTTATTACCTACTTCTATTATTATAGCGCTTAATTAGCTTAAAAAGGGCGCTAAGGTAATAGCTTACGAAAGTACGCTTATGCGCGATCGGATCGCGAGGCTTAAGAAGGCTAATAAGGCCGCCATAACGCGTAAATAGCGCAAAAAGAAGCGGATCTAGAGGCAGGGTACCTTAACAAAGGCAAAAGCAGAGAAGATTATCGCTTAAAAGGATGTTAAGTAGCAGATAGAGGTAGAAATACGTCAAGATAAGGCGCGATCAGGTGCTAATCGGCAGGCTTTAACACGCTGCAGCCGCTGCAAGAAGACTGGCCATAACATGCGAACATGCAAGAACGATATTATAGATACTATTTAATCTAGTATAGCAATTATATACTATTATCTTATTGTGTTGTTAAGATAGGTTGCTATAAAGGTATAAAAAGTTGGTGGGGGTGGGCCGCTCGCTTGTATGGGCCGCTCGCTTATAAAACACATTAAGGTATTTTTTATATTAATAAAAAATATATAGAAGGCGTTAACCCGCAAGCTAAAGGTAAATCTATAAAAGTTACTACTTAAAGCTTTTAAGGACTTATAGCGTATCTTTTATAAAGAACAAGCTAATAAGCTCCCCCCGCACTATAGATCTAGAGTGGATCTTTTTATCCCTCTTATAGAAAAAGATAGTAAGACCCTAAAAATCCCCTATAGCCTTCTATTTAATATGTCTTGCGAAGAGTTGCTCGTCCTTTAAAAAAAGCTTACTAAATACTTAAATAAAGGCTTTATTTAGGTAAATAAGTCTAGCACCGCCGCCTTAGTATTATTTACTAAAAAACCTAGTAAAGGACTACGCTTTTACGTTAATTATTAAGTCTTAAACGCTATTTTAAAAAAAGACTAGTACTTTTTATTATTAATTAGTAAGACCCTTTAGCTCCTCGTAAAGGCTAAATAGTTTAGTAAACTTAATATAATTTAAGTCTTTTATAAGCTTTAAATAGTAAAAGGCAAGGAATAGAAGATAGTATTTAAAACCTAATTTAGTTTTTATAAGTAGCTAGTAGTTTCTTTTACCCTAGCTAAAGCGCTAAGTACGTTCTAGTAGTATATTAATTAGGTGCTAAAGGAGTACCTTAATAACTACTACTTAGCGTATATAAATAACGTTTTTATCTTCTCTAGCAGTAGCTAAAAAGACTATAAAAAGAAAGTACGTACCGTAATCTAGAAGTTAGGGGCTATAAAACTATACTTAGATATTAAAAGATTTAGTTTCTACATTAAAAAGACTAAGTACCTTAAATTTATTATAAAAGTTAATAAGGGCGTAAGCATAGACCTAGATAAAGTCTAAATAATTTAAAAATAAAAGCTACTAACTTTAGTAAAGGGAGTCTAGAACTTTATAAGCTTTATAAACTTTTATTAAAGATTTATATAAGACTTCTCTAGCATAGTAAGCCCCCTTATAAAGCTTACTAGTAAAGGAGTAGAATTTATCTAGGGATAAGAGTAGTAGCACGTATTTAACTTTCTAAAGATAGTATTTTATATAGATCCTGCGCTAGCCTAATTTAACCCTAAATAAGAATTAGTACTAGAAGTAGACGCCTTTAGCTAGTTAATTAGGAAATACTTTTCTTAGCATAATAATAATAAGATTCTGCGCCTAGTAGCTTACTTCTTAGTAAAGAATAGCCTGGCAGAATATAACTACGCTATCTACGATAAAAAGATACTTATAGTTATTAAATATATAAATAAATAGGACTATATATATTAAGTAGTAAAGTACCTTATAGTCTATACTAATTATAAGAACCTTACGTATTTCGTTACTAAACGAAGATTAGACAAACAATACGTTTAATAAGTAAACACACTTAGCTATATTAATATAATATTTATATATAAACTAGGATTAGTAAACTCTAAGGTAAACGCCCTCTCCTAGAGGGACTAAAACCTACTAAAGGATAGTAAAGATAATAAATTAAAGTTAAGATACTTTACGCTTTTTTAAAAGACTACTAAAAGAAATAGCTTAAAGTCTTTTATCCCCTAAATACCTACTACTATAGAGGAACCTAACTATACTAAAATAGACAAGAACCTAGTGCTTACTTACCTAATACGCCTTAAACTACCTATATTAACCCTTTAAGGAGGCGATAGCCCTATCAAGCGACGTAAACTAGACTTTAATACTATATAGTAAGAGGCAGAACGCGATAAAGATAGCGCGTATAGCAAGATAAAGGCCTATATTAAGAACGGGCTTAGGAAGTTTAAACCTAGGTAAAAGTTATTTATTAGTATCTTAGAATATAGTATAGATAACTAAGGGTACTTATGCTATAGATTAAGATAATAAATACTAAAATTAAAACTTTTATAAATAAAGCTAATAGCGGTTGCGTATAGTTCCCTAGCTTTAAGATACTTAAGATAAGAAAATACTTATAAAATTCTTACTTAAGACTACTTCTTCCTAGAGATATCTAACTAAGTAAGGTAGTACATTAAGAACTATAATATTTATAGAAGAACTAAACTATAAAGAGAAGCAAAATAGGGCCCGCTAAAGCTTTTACTACTACCTAAATAAGGATAGAAGAATATTATAATAGACTTTATTACTGTCATACCTAAAAGCAATAGCTACACGAATATTATAATAATTATAAATAAACTTAGTAAGGACCCTAAGTTTATTAGTCTCCTAAATTTTAATATACCTATAGTTATAATAGCGTTCTTTTAATACTAGGTAGTAGACTACTTTTTCCCCTCCTCTATTATATCGGATCGCGGGAGACAATTTATAAGCAAATTTTAAACTACACTCTATAAATAAGCAGGTATTAACTAAATACTATCTATAGTAAAGCACCTAGAAATAGATAGGTAGATAGAATAAATAAACTCTATCCTTAAAGCCTACCTCTAGGCGTACTATAACTAGTAATAAAATAATTAGATAAAGTAGCTTCTTATAGCTTAAATAGCTATTAAAGGGCAAAAAGCTATATTAATAAAAGTTAGCCTATTTTTCCTATCCTACGGCTAGAACATTAAACTAGTTAAGAACTTTAGAGTATAGAGATTAGCCTTAGAGCTTAAAACTAACGTAAAGAAGGCCACGAAGGTAATAATAAAAAAGTTTAAAAAGGTTTTTAACTTTACCTAGGTAAAAATAATAATAGCCTAATAAGAATAAGAGTGCCTAGCGAACCATTAATATAAAAACGCTTTATTTTTAAAGGAAAGAGATAAAGTATAGCTAAAGTATAAGGACTACCTCTAAAACTAATATTTAAGTAGGAAGCTTAACTAAAAGTAAGGAAAGTTTACTATAAAGAAGGTAATAAACTCTTACGTAATAAAACTAGATATCCTGCCAAACATGCACCTAAGGTTCTACGTAAATAAGCTAAAGTTAGCCTTATTAAACTTTCTTTTTAGCTAAACCACTAATAACGCCTAGCCTGAAGTAATTATAATAAAAGAGGGGGAAGAGAAGTATAGTATAATTAATATATATAAAAAACGCTAGTCCTGTAAAGGCAAGAAAGTACAATACCTAGTATAATAAAAAAAACTACTCTTAAAGAACTTAGAAATTTTATAAAAATCTTAATTAAGCTACTACGTTAAACGATTAAGAGAAGTTTACTAAGCTATATTAAAATTATAATAGAAAACTCTTAATAAGATTTTACCGCTATATCCCCTAAATCTACTTCTATTAGGGCCTAAAGGAGGCTCTACGATGCCTGCCTCGCTAAGTTAATGAACCTAGCTAGATAAAGGTATCTAAAATAAGGGTAAGAATAATATTATTAGAAGATAAAATTAAGTATTAAGAAAAAAAGTTAAGAAGAAATTTTAAAGAAATAACTTAAAAAACCTTTAAAACTACTAGGAATAATAAGAGGACTAAATAATTCTTATAGTAATAAGGAATAACCCTTATAAAAGAAGTAAGCCTTAAAAGCAAACTAAAGTAAAAAGGAGAAAGGAACTAGGTTAAAAAAAAATTTTAATTACTAAAGAAATAGTAAAACTTTTTTAATAATATTTAGGTTTACTTCTCTACCCTTTAATATACTACTAGGGTTATGGAAGCTATTATCCTCCTTACTTAAGCACTTCTTAATTATAATAGCCTAAAACTACTAGCGTAAGCCCTACTAGGCTTAAGTAGGCATATTAGCTCCCGCGAGGACATTATTTATTATCTAGAAACTATTTATTATAATACCCTTATCTACTACCACGAACTTACTAGAAAGCTATATAATATTAGCCTTTAAAAATAGCTTTATTATTTAAAAAAAACTTATAAAAAGGTTTTTATATTTTTAATAGAATGCTTTAAAGTTAGTAGCATAAATTTAAAGAAGGTTAAAAGTTTTCTTAATTATAATAGTAATACGCTCTAAGAGCTAAACGGCCTTAAAGGAAAAAGTAATAAGGCCTAAAGTAGTAGTAGTCTTACTCTTAAAGGAGGTATAGTAATTAATAATAATAACTTTATAAGCAGAATAGAACGCGTTAAGATTAGTAAAAAAGGTCTTTTATTTTTAGCTACTCTTTAAAATCTTATTTATAAGGTAGCTTACACTAATAATTATAATATTAGTAAACTTTTCGCGACTAACTTTATTAAGGACAGGCTAAATCTAAGTAAGGGAAGAAGTTAGTAGAGTATATCTTAAAGTTATTTAAAACGAGCTAGACTAAAGCATACTTATCTAGTGTAGCTAGTAAGCTTATAGGTATAGCACTCCTTACATAACGCTATTTTACCTACTAGCACCTACTAATAGACGCGTTTATAGGTAACGTAGTTAATATACTAGTGCTTAATTATTACGCGTAGTAAGATTAGACCTTAAGAGCTAAGCTTATTAAGTTAATAAGTGCGCACACCCAGGCTAATAAAGAACTAAAAAGAAGGTTAAAAAAGTAAAAAGGTAAGTTAAAAAGTAGAAAGATGTAAAGAAAGCGTAAAAAAAATCTAAAACTTACTTTATAATCTTTAAAAGGACTAAACTTCTTAATAAGCTAACTAAAAAGGATTACGCTAGCGTTAAAAATAGTAGCCTTATTTTAAAAGAGCGTAGTCTTCTTAAGTTAGTAATTAGGTAATTATAATAGTGACAGGTCTTTTTTTATTTTATTATTAAAGTTAGTAGCACGCCTCTAACGCTTAGGCGTCCTTATTATATAGCTATTACGTAAAGGGCTAGCTCTCTTATTAAAATAGTAAGAGAAATTAGGTTGCAAAGTTAGAGAAGACTAGGTTAAAAGTAAGATATTATTACGCACGAAGTTAAGCTAAGAAAAAGGAAAGTATAAAAAAGTAAGGTCTAGAGGCTAAGTAAGAAGCAATTTTATATATATAATAATAAGTAAACGCACTAGCGCAAACACACTACTATAGTAACTACTTATAGTAAGGATATAAAATTAGACACGCGAGAACGGAACTAGTGAAAGGTTTATAATAGTAAGAGGATTATAAGTAGATAATAAAATAATCGTAAAGCTATATAAGTAGGATAAAACGCAAAGATTTTCTTTACCCTTAATAAAGGGAAAAGAGGTATATAATAGGCTACGCCTAGTTATTACCTTAGATCCTTAACCCTTAGTTATGTAAACCCTAGATATATAAGTTTAACGCCCAAAGCTTAACTTTAGACTTTTTATTAAATTTATAAGTATTCTTCTGGCACCTTTGGCTCCTTAAGCACCCGGCCCCTTACAAGTAGCTCTATTTATTAGTCTACTTTTAATAGCTAATTTGTACTATTTATTTCTTAGAAGTATTATTATATTATTAATGGTTCTTAGCGTTTGTTTAATATTTTTTTAATTAGTTCTCTTACTTCTTATAATAGAGTCTAGAAGGTATCTTAAAGGTTAATAAGTACTTTAGCTTTACTTAAAAATTATTATATTTTATTCTCGCTAACTCCTAATGCCTAGGAATTAGCTATAAATAAGGAAACCCTCTTTTTATCTCTCTAGCTATTACTTTTTTATAAGCTAATAGCTTACTATATATAATTATTCGCACTAAGACGTAGACCTTTAGTAAAAGGTCTTATTCTTATTTCTATAACTTCTTTATTTAGTAAAGATAGTCTTACTAGCATTAAGTGTTTATTAGGACTCCTTTTTAATTACTTACTAATGAGGGTTTTATCTTCTCGCAAGTCTAGGCGTTACCTTTATAGTATTTATTTATATAAGTCTTTTAACTTTGTGTGCTACTTTATAGCTTTAGTCTATAATTATAATTATAATTTACTTATCACGTGACGGGTAAAAGTAATTAAATTTAATATAAGGGGCTAGGTGCTTAAGGAGCTAAATGTACTAAAAAAATACTTATAAATTTAATAAAAAGTCTAAAGTTAAGCTTTAAGCGTTAAACTTATATATCTAGGATTCGCATAACTAAGGATTAAGGATCTAAGGTAATAACTGGACGCTGCCCATTATAGCGGCGACATTATTTAAAGAGGTATTATTAAGAATAAAGTAGCTAATATTCTTCTTAAATTTATAGTCTTTAATAATTTTAAGCGTACACGTCGCTATATTCTTACTACTATAGGTATTATCTATCTTTAAAAGGGCTAGATGTATAGTTTGGCATAGAAGATTCTTATTAATAAAGTAAGCTATAATACTATTTAAAGCCTTCTCCCTACGACTCGTCTAGACGCTAAATAATAAGTAGATCTTACTAATAGCCTTAAAAAGCACTATCTTTATATCCTTTTTATAAATCTTATACTTCTTCTACACCTATCGTGAGACAGCAGTACTATATAGTATTACCCTTTAATTAATAGATAGGAACATATAGCTAAGGATTCTCTAAAAATATATATTATTAAGCTTCTTATATAGGATATTATCGTGCATTACTTATTAGAGAATATCTTGTTAAAGTATTTCTAGTTAAAAGGTCTCTATAATCTAACTATATACCTCCTATTATTTAGGATCTATTCTATCTGGCAGGTTAAGCATTATAGTATTATTAAACGTTATAATACTAATAGCTATCTCCTTTAAGAAAGTGTTTAGATAAAGGCTTTTAAAATAGCTTAATACGGACTTGCTGCCTTAGCTTACTTTATATAAGTACTTCACCCAAACCCGGCGCAGATCTCATAGGCCCTACACCGTATGTCAGCAAACTCTTAAATACCTCAGCTTGCCAACCTATTAACAGAGTCATTTAATAGATAAGAACTACGCCTGGATTTCCTTCCAGGAGTGTTAACGCAGTGAGGGAACTTAGTTGTATGTATATGCAATAAAGAAAAGCTGATTATGTTGCGTAAAGGGGGTACTGCTGAACAGGGGGGGGGGGGGGGGGATGCTGTTAAACAGTGTTGTTGCACTGGTAGCGATTTAACCAAGTCATTAAATTCGCGAATCGAATCACACCGCACTCGAACAATCTTATTTTGGCTGGATATCTCAAATTATGTTCTAGTGTAATTGCGTCACCGCCTTGAGCCTGCCGAAGAAGTACTTTTATTCTTCTGCATGTGCATACCTGAGGAGCGCAAGAGCGCACTATATCCGAAATTACATATGGCGCAATAGAAATAGCATCCAGATAGCGATGGCGGGAAATCCGTCCGCCACCAGGTTTGAGACGACGCAATGTGCCAACTTCGCATGTGCAAGCTGTCCGTAGCGCGCTTTGGAGCCCATATGTAGTGCAGTGTAGACCCGGCGACAGGTCATCACGCCCTCCGCCGCTTCGTCCCGGTCGTCGAAGTCCCGTTAGTTCTCCTCGCCTCATCAGCGCTCACGCTCACCTCGTCATCGTTCATGTATTCCCTTCCCGCGCCAGGACTGCGCCGCCTAAACTGCCCAGCCCCAATAGCCACAATTTCATCCTCGCTGTCGCTGGCTTCGATATCCAGCAACACGGGCATCCTGAATTCGCCCGGCTCGTGCTGAGTGCTGGTCTTGACCGGATCAACGGTGAGCACATCGACCTCTTCGTCTTCCTGGTCCAGCCTCCGTTTGTGAAGCTCCTCAGCCGGCTGGATATCGAATTCGTCTTCCTTCTCAATGTACTCCACATTCTCCTCCACTTCGACAAAGTCCGGGGCTAGGGCGGACCAGCGTTGGGGTTGCAGGATGGACCAGAGCCAGACGCGGCCGGAATCGACGCCAATAGCAGCGACGAAAGGCCGGAACGGATGCCATTCCACCACGGATAGTTCCTCCTTCGTGCCCTCGAGAATCTTGACGAGACTGCCTTGCCCGCGTTCCCAGATGTAGACATGGTGGTTCATATACGTTGTCGCTGCAACGTAGTCGCCCGCTGAGCTAAAGGTGACGTGGTTCCAGGAGAGGCGCTGGACGAGATCCTGGAACTTGTGCTGCACAGTGAGTTGCAGTTCGTTGAAGTCGAGCTTTGGGTCGCTGAGGTCTGGAAGGACAAAGGTCCGGATGATTCTGTCGCTAGAATTGAGCACGACGTCCCTCCCGGATTGTGACATGCGAATCAACACTATGAGCGAGTTGGTAGGGCGATATGAGTGTAGCAGCTCGAACGTCCTGGCATCGATGATATTTAGCCAGCCCTTGTTTGTGCCCGCGAGAATGTGTTCGGCGGAGGGCGTGAAGACGGTCACGGTGGTCGTCTGCTTTGCATCCTGGGCAGCTTTCTTCTCGTTCTTGTCGGTCGGCGGGCGGCGGGGCGTGGTAGGAAGCGTGTGCTTCTTCGGCAGTTCGTCAGACATGTCCACCAGCACGGGCTGGTCTTCGAAGAGGGCGGCCGCAAACATCATGTGGTTCTTCGGGTGCAGCTCTGCGATGAAGATGGCCGACTCGAAGCGAACGGTGCGCACGCGGGAGCCATCCTTGAGGTCCCAGAGCACGCACTTCCAGTCCTGGCCGGCGCTGAGCAGAAAGCGGTCGTTGGTGGACCAGCTCAGCGACTGGATCTGGCGCGTGTGGCCGCGCAGCTTGCGCGCGACGCCGTTGGTCTCGATGTCGAAGACGACCACGATGCCATCGTGCTGCTATTGTTAGCCTGGTGCGCTAATGGTGGACAGGAATTGCTGCCTACCCGCCCCGAAGCAAGCAGGTCGCCGCGGTGGCTGAAGCGGATGGACGTCGAATGGCCGCTGCCTGCGGGGCGTGTCAGTCGCGGTGCCGACGGAATGAAGAGTGGTTACTCACGCAAACGGCCGGTGATGACTTCGGGACAGTCCTGCGCGAGGACGAACGGGTCAACCAGCGACAGGTTCATGGCTGGGAGCGGTGCAGGGAAGAGCAGCGCGCGCGTTCAGCAGCCTGCGCATCTTGCGTGTTCGTGCTCGCGCACCATGGCTGTGATATGGGCGCGCGCCCGCGGTGACCACAAAAGTGGTTGCGGGTCCAGGCGCTAGACCCCGAAACGGGCCAAGCGCGGCTTGGCCATCTTTGTTCGCTCTTGCTTGTACGTTCGCCGCCTGCAGCGTCCCTCTCCTTCACGCCCGCCCTCACCACCACCACCCCATCAACCCCGACCGCAAAGGTGCCCGCGAGCGCGTCACACACCTCGCCGCACCCGTCTGCGCTCCCGCCACGGCGCATAATCGACGCGCTACCCCCGCAGCGACCGCGCGACCCACGGCGAGCCCCAGGCCCGCAGCCCTTTGTCCGTCGGAGATATTCTTCTTCGACCGCACCCCGCCGCGCGCATCGGCGCATCGACGACGGCATATCTACACGCTGAATACCTTTCCTCGCATACATAGACGCGTCTTTCACCTCCGAGGAGGCGCCAGCTCCGGCGTGGCCACCGCGGCCGTTCCCTCACCTTCGGCCGCCCGAAGAGCTCACAGCAGAGAGCCAGCCCAACACGCTCTCCGTGAGCCTCAACCGCGCATCGTCGCAGTAATCCAGACCACACCGCCATCATGCCGCCGCCGCTCGGGGCCCCCGTCATCTCCAAGTGCCCCTTGCGCACCATCAAGGAGATCCAGTTCGGTCTCCTCTCACCAGAGGAGATCAAGGCGATGAGTGTCGCGCATATCATCTACCCAGAGACGATGGATGAGGAGAAGAATCTGCCCCGCATGCAGGGTCTTGGTGACCCCAGGCTTGGCAGCATCGACCGCATGTTCGGGTGTGCTACATGCAAAGAAGACATGCAGACCTGTCCGGGTCACTTTGGTCACATCGAACTGGCCGTGCCCGTGTTTCATGTCGGTGAGTATTGCACGTGCTGTCGCTCTGGACTTGTAGTACTGACGTAATGCAGGCTTCATCGTGAAGATCAAAAAGCTTCTCGAGACAGTGTGCCACAACTGTGGTCTGATCTTGGCTGACTTCGTAAGGCTTCCGCGGAAGACGAGCATCGCGGCCTGGTGTACTTCTTTGCTGACCTCACTGTTAGACTCACCCGGACTGGCACACAGCGATCAAAATCAAGGATCCCAAGAAGCGCTTCGACATGATATGGCGACTCTCCAAGACGCGGAAGAATTGTGAGCAGACTCCAGCTGAGTCAGACCCCAAGAAGGCGCGACAGCCCCACGGCGGATGCGGGAATAGAATGCCCGACACCATCCGGAAAGAGGGCCTCAAGCTATGGGCCGCGTTCAAGCCCCGGAAAGATGAGGACGAGACCAAGGAGGGCGACAAGAAGCAAATCACTCCGCAAGATGCCCTCAATGTTTTCCGCCACCTGAGCGACAACACGATGGCTTTGCTTGGCTTGAATGCCGACTATGCCCGCCCCGAGTGGATGGTCCTCACAGTGCTTCCCGTTCCTCCGCCGCCAGTTCGCCCTAGTATCTCGGTCGACGGGACAGGCGCCGGCGCCCGTGGTGAAGATGACTTGACCTATAAGTTGGCCGACCTCATTCGCGCCAACAGCAACGTGAAGAAGTCGCATGCAGAGGGTGCTGCCATGCACGCGATAGCAGAGTACGAGTCCTTGTTGCAATACCACGTGGCAACTTACATGGATAACGATGCGAATGGCGTGCCCCAGGCGCTGCAGAAGAGTGGTCGACCACTAAAGACGATCCGTGGTCGTCTCAAGGGCAAGGAGGGTCGTCTGCGAGGTAACCTGATGGGCAAGCGTGTCGACTTTTCGGCTCGTACCGTCATTACTGGTGACCCCAACTTGTCGCTAGACCAGGTCGGTGTACCACGCTCCATCGCAAGGACACTGACCTATCCGGAAACCGTCACCAAGTTCAACATCGGCAAGTTGTCACAGTTGGTGCGAAACGGTCCTTCGAATCACCCTGGAGCCAATTTCGTTATCAAATCCGACGGTGTACGTCTTGATCTCAAGCACAATAAAAACTTGGGCGAATTGCAACTGGCGTACGGCTGGAAGGTTGAGCGCCACATTGACGACGACGACGTCATCATTTTCAACCGACAGCCCTCTCTGCACAAGGAATCCATGATGGGTCACCGTGTCAAGGTCATGCCGTACTCAACCTTCCGCTTGAACTTGTCCGTCACGTCGCCTTACAACGCCGATTTCGATGGTGACGAAATGAATCTGCACGTTCCACAGAGTGATGAAACGCGTTCCGAGGTCAAAAATCTCTGCATGGTTCCCCTGCAGATTGTTTCACCTCAATCCAACAAGCCGCTCATGGGTATCGTGCAAGACACTCTGTGTGGTATCTTCAAAATGACCCACACCGACGTCTTCCTGACCAAGGAGCAGGTCATGCCGCTCATGATGTGGGTACCCAACTGGGATGGCATTCTGCCTCCACCTGCCATCCTGAGGCCGAAACCTCGCTGGACTGGCAAGCAGATCATCAGCTTTGCATTGAAGGATGATCTCAACCTCGTCCAGGGGAGCGATTCTGCAGATGACAAATTCAGTGACTTCAGTGGCAAATCCGTCATTGTTCACAGCGGTGAGATTGTGCTGGGGCAAATCATCAAAAAGCAGGTTGGTGCTTCTGCTGGCGGTGTCGTTCACATTGTTTACAATGAACATGGTCCACAAGCGGCGGTGGACTTTTTCAACGCTACACAGCGTATCGTCGCGTACTGGTTCCTACACAACGGATTCAGCATTGGTGTCGGCGACGCAGTTCCGGATAAAAAAACATCCGAAAAGATCGTAGAAGCTGTTGAGAAGGCCAAGGCTGAAGTGGCCGAAGTTCTGGCACTTGCAGAAACCGATCAACTGGAGCCTAACCCTGGTACGACCCTTAGAGGCACTTTTGAACAGAAGGCTATGAAAGCCCTCAATGAGGGACGTGAGGCTGGTGGAACGGCAGCCAAGGACAATCTCAAGCCCTTTAATAACGTCGTTCAAACAGTCACGTCGGGCTCCAAGGGCTCCAATGTCAACATTGCGCAGATGGTGTCTCTTGTCGGGCAACAGGCTGTCGAAGGCGCTCGTATTCCCTTCGGATTTAAATACCGTACACTCCCGCATTTCACAAAGGACGACTACTCGCCGGAATCTCGTGGTTTCATCGAAAATTCGTACCTGCGAGGGCTTACTCCGACTGAATTCTTCTTCCACGCTATGGCTGGTCGCGAGGGTCTCATCGATACCGCAGTCAAGACAGCAGAAACTGGCTACATTCAACGTCGTTTAGTCAAGGCACTCGAAGACGTCATGGTCAAATACGACGGCACTGTTCGCAATTCCATGGGCGACATCGTTGAGTTTGTCTACGGTGAGGACGGCCTCGATGGTGCAAAGGTTGAGAAACAGACCATTGACACTGTGCCACTCTCTCGGGATAGATTCGAAAAGGAGTACAGAACGGATGTAATGGGCGACAAGCCACCCATTGGTCCTGATCAGCTCGAAGTTGCCAACGAGATTCAAGGCGACAACGAGGTAGCCAAGTATCTCGATGAAGAATGGGCTGCTCTTTGTGAAGACCGCAATTTCTTACGAAAGGGCATGATGACCGGAAAGGCCATCGACAAGAAAGAAGTTCATTTACCTCTCAAGGTTGACCGTATCGTGGAAAACGCCAAGGCACGTTTCGCAATCAAGAACTCTCAGCGAAGCGATCTGCATCCGATCGACGTCGTCCAGGGTGTCCGCGATCTGCTTGCCAAACTGATTGTCATTCGAGGCGACGATCCGCTTACTGTGGAGGCCCAGAACAGTGCTACCATACTCTTCAAATGCCTTCTTCGGTCCCGATTGGCCTTTAAGCGACTCGTCACAAAGGACCATCTGAACAAGCTTGCATTTGATCACGTTCTTGGTGAAATAGCGGATCGGTTCCTGAGGTCCGCTGTCCATCCCGGAGAAATGGTCGGCGTGATAGCAGCCCAATCTATCGGAGAGCCCGCAACGCAGATGACGCTGAACACCTTCCATTTTACTGGTGTGTCTTCCAAGAACGTCACTCTCGGTGTGCCTCGTCTGAAGGAAATCCTCAACATTGCAGCCAACATCAAAACCCCTAGCATGTTGATTATGCAAGACCGTGAGGAGAAGGAGCCCACCCGAGAGACGGCAAAGGAGCTTCGAAGCCGCATCGAGCATACGACTCTGCGAACGTTGACGCACTCGGTCGAACTGTACTACGATCCTGATCCTAGAGCAACGCTCATCGAGGCCGATGCCGATCTTGTCGATTCAGCCTTCGTGTTCGGTGATGAAGACACATCGAACCACTCGAAATGGTTGCTCCGTATAGTTCTGGATCGTGCTCATTTGCTGGACAAGAATTTGAACATTAACGAAGTCGCTGCGCGGATCACGGAAGAGTTTTCTCCCAACCTGGCCGTGATTGCCGCCGATGAAAATGCGGACGAACAAGTCTTGCGAGTACGATTCAAATGGGATCAACACCTCAGGAAAGACGACGATGACGAAGAAGACCGTGATGAACGCTGGATGCGAAAACTCGCTGTCCACTTGTTGGACGACGTTACACTTAGGGGTGTCAAGGGCATCGAACGTGCCTTCATCCGTACCGAACAACGCTTATACGAACAAGAAGACGGATCCCTTTTGCTCAAGAAGGACGACCCGCGATGCGAGGAATGGGTCCTGGACACCACAGGTATCGCTATGACAGACGTGCTTGGCGTCAAAGGCGTGGACACCACCAGGACTTATTCCAACTCGTTCATTGAGGTTCTTGGTGTTCTTGGTATCGAAGCTGCTCGCGCCGGCTTGTTGAAGGAGCTGTCGAACGTTCTGGAATTCGATGGTTCTTACGTCAACCATCGTCACATGGCAATCCTTGTCGATATCATGACCCAACGTGGTCTCCTCATGGCCATCACGCGACACGGCATCAATCGTGGTGACACTGGCGCACTCATGCGCTGTTCCTTTGAAGAGACGGTCGAGATTCTGCTCGAAGCCGCTGGCTATGGCGAGCTCGACGACTGCCGAGGTGTGTCTGAGAATATCATGCTCGGTCAGCTTGCACCAATGGGAACTGGAGAATTCGAAGTGGTCATGGATAATGCCATGCTGCTTACGATGGTCGAGGATAATTCTCGCACGCGCGGTGCCGCCACTGGCAACTTCTACGACAATGGCGCAGCGACTCCCTACGATCTTGGTTCTCCGACGTACGAGGGTGGCATGGGTGGTCCGTCTTACAGTGCGGAATTTTCGCCTCTAGCAGCTCCGGAAGGCAACTTTGGCGGTATGAGCGAGTACGCTCCTACATACGGCGACGGCGGCTTCAGTCCGTACGGCGGTACTCAAAGCCCTGGAATAGGTTCTATGAGCCCTTTCACCAGCAGCACCAGTCCCACGTCGCCCTCGTTCTCTCCATCATCTCCTCAATATTCGCCCACCTCTCCAGGCATGGGAGCGACCAGCCCTCGCTTTGGTGCCACTTCACCCGGCTACCACAACCCTACTAGCCCCTACTCGCCTACCTCGCCCCAGTTCTCGCCCACCTCGCCAGGCGGTTTCCAATCTCCAACCTCTCCCAGCTACTCGCCTACATCTCCAGGTTACTCGCCAACGTCTCCTCAGTGGAGCCCTACTTCGCCTGCGCAAGCCATGGCTCGTAAAGCGACATCACCTGGCGGCGAATGGAGCCCCACTTCCCCACAGTACAGTCCGACTTCGCCGATGTATAGTCCGACGAGCCCGCAGTTCAGCGGTAGTGACAGGCGCTCCCCTGCTTCGCCCACGTCGCCCCTATACAGCCCTACGAGCCCGATGGGTCAATACAGTCCGACATCACCGCGGGCAATCTCGCCTGCGTCTCCGACTTCCCCGAAGTACTCGCCTACCTCTCCCAAGTACTCTCCAACGTAAGTTCGGTCATAGTTGTATCATCTCTGAAAATGGAACGTCATACTGACTAAGACACAGTTCGCCTCAGCAGTGATCTATACACTGGCCTATACATTATGTGTAAGCAGGTTCTTGCCTTGCTTTGTATAAATTTTAATCTTTTCGCTCTACGTTGAACGAAAAGGCTGACATCGGTGATGGGTAGCTCCGAGCCGAACAAGTCTGCTCTACCCCGTTCAAATTGACCACCCTTCGTCAATCTTGGCAGTCGCGTCACGGCAACGGCGTACCTTTTGCTAGGCCCACGTCGCCACCGGCTCGGTTCGACTGCTGAAGAACTCGACGTCTTTCACTATCTAATGTTTTGTTTCTACGATGTACAACAAACGAGCGTCTGTGGTGCTTTGACAGCACGTAGACCGCCGAAAACCAGCAAAAAGATCTCTTTTACACCCCGCGTCTTCTGTCTCCATACGCATCCAGCACCATTTCCAGGAGTCCAGGGCGCTTTTCATGTGTTTTCGATTGGGTATCTCGACGATTATCTCGACGATGGGGTTCATGCCCTCTTAGTGCACAAAACGCGAGGCGTTCCGGGCATTGATGGGGATGCTTTTCTCTCATACATTTACTTGGGAGTTTGCTTTGATCGAGGGGGTTGTTAGTATGTCTCTGTCTTTAGGTTGCCCGCTAAATTGCGCTTGGGGCTGCGAGGTGCGTTTGCGGAGTGGTGTTTTTAGAGGATTCGCGAGTGGTTGGTGATACCTGTGGGCGATTGGGATGAGAGGGGTGATTTCGAATCGAAATTGACATCGTTGTGGCGGGTGCTGAAAATGGATGAGGGTCAAGCGATTTTGAAAATGAAAACTATTGTAGATTGCTGAGCGGATACATGTTTGCAGAGTGGAGGCTTTGTAATGGTGTGTTCGTGAGGCGGTGCATGATATTACGACACCTTGTGGTACAGGTACAAGTGATCCTACTAAGCCCTGCCGTAACCTAATTCACTATTGAAGTTGAAGAATATACGGGCATGGATACTTCTACTCCATCTCACTCATGACAAGACCCTCGCAGCAAACCCCATCTTTCATCTCACACGCGCGAGACCTCCATGAATCTGCCCCGCCCAACTCACATGGTTATGGTATATAACCTCTCATGTAACCACATCTCCCCTCAGACTCTCCCCTACCATCTCCTCCCCACCACACCATCCCCATATCCCTTCCAACAAGCTTGCCGCCGCACGCGTGTGTGCCGTCTCACTGACAAACATAACAAAACGGCCCCGCGGTCGTCGAGCACAGCTGCTCACTTGGCACGCCAGTTAGGGCTGTTGGAAGGAGGTAGTCGGGGCGTTAGCTGTTGGTTGCGTGTTTTGTTTTGGGAAGAGGGCTGCGGGTTGTGTTGCTTGGGCGTGCGTGTGTGGGGGTGGTTACTGGGCTTGAAGGTAGGGAGGAGGGTAAGGGACTTAATTTGGGAATCGAGGTAGTTTGCCGACATCCACCAGTAGGTCCAATCCCAAGCTGTAGTTGTACAGTGCATTTGCACACCGGGTCTTGGTCCGATCTTACCTTGTAAAATCTATGTAGAGCAGAGTATGTTGCACAAGCCGGTGAGACGCTCAACACCGTCAATAACCACTCATAATCTTTACGATACCATATCGTAGAAGCCGCCGCTATGTCGACATTTCACAGTCCGGCGTGACTGTGGTGTAAGGTTTGCTAGAAAGAATTAGAATAGAAGAGGCTGCTCTGATAGAGGTATATGAAAGGGTTAGAGGGTGTCGCGGTAGCAGAAGAGAGGGATGGGAAAGATTGTGGTTGGTAGTGTCATTTCGCATCACTGTTACCTAGCTAACGGGTCTGTTTAGTCGTGCGGCTCACACTTCGCTCTCCCTCTAACTAGGGATACTACAAGAGCCTCCGACTGCCAAACATCCCAGTCAAATAGAAGGGGAGCACAGAACCCAGTTTCGTCCACATCCCCATGACGTCCATCCATCTCCCCCAAACTATCCGTCCGTCTTCATATCCTCATCACCATCCCCATCCCTCGTTTCCTTCTCCCCATCCTCCTTAGTCCCACCCATCTCCTCATCCTTCTCACCCGGAGGCTGCGGACTCCGACTATGCCGCTCCATACTCGGGCGTCCAACCGCGCCCTCAATATCAAGCTGCCCCGACGCAGCATGCTGCGGCCCCGTATCTTCCATGCCGATCATCTCGGGACCCCTTGCATGCGGCTGTTCCTCCTCGCCCTCGACGGTGTCCACAACCGCGGCGCCGGCTTCCGTCTCGCCAACCGTCGTTCGGGCAGGCTGTGACGTGAGGGAGTGCGGGTTGTTGAGCACGACACCTGCTTCCTGCTCTTGGCGCAGAATCTCGCCTTGCGTAACGGGCCCCGTGGACGGTAGGGTTTCGCCGTCTGGATGCGAGGAGGCAATTTGCGAGACGCCGTCTGAGCTCGTGGGGGAGGTTGCTTGTGCGCCGTTGCCATTGCTGCCGTTCAGCATGCCGACCGTGACCGTTTCTATCCTGCCGGCGCCGTTGGGACCATCGACCATTTCCGTGCTCTCGGAGATCAGCTCGTTCTGTCCGCGGTTCTGTAGCCATGGTATGGGCGTGAGAAGGGCGCCGCCAAGCGACTCGTCAGAGCCAAGCGTGGCCTGGGCGGCGTTTGTGTGTGTCGTGCCGTTGAGCAAGCCGGTCGCTGTCGGGAGCACGGCCAGCGGAAGGGGGAAGATGGTGTTGGGCGAGGAGACGGAAACGACGCGGTCGAGGGCTCGCAGGTACGCGGGGAGGAACTTGTACTTTCGCTTGGGTTCGAGGATGAGCTCTGCTAGCCGTTGGATGGTATGCGGTGCGCCTTTCGGGAAATTGTTTGAAAGCGCATTTCGTATCGACGAGTAAAAGTTGAGCGTCTCTTGCGGCAGATCTTGTGATTCCGAGTTCGAAAAGGTTGGCACCGGTGGCCGGGACGGTGTTCTGGGCGCTGCGTTTTCCTTGTCACCTGACTGTGAGTCCTGGCTCGAGCCTTGCGTCTGTTGTCTTGTGGGCGTATTCGGGGCGGGCGAGGAGTCGGTGTTTTGCGGTGGCCTGGGGAATTCGGTGATTATCTGGCGGGCGTCAGCGACCTTCAGATTCACCGATGAAGCTGTAAGCTCACCTCATCCAAGCGATCGAGGATGTACTTGCGCGTGTCGGGCCAGTCGGCGCTGGAGTCGTCATTAGTAGGGCACGCGCTGCATGCGACCGGAGGGGCACCTACGCATCCAACGAGCCGTCCTCGGCCGCTTTCTGCAGGAGCTTTTCCGCTGTGACATGTGAGTTTGCGATTGAGGGGCCGCAACACCAACTGACATACCGGGCGTCGCCATGAGGTATAAACTATACCTGGGTAGTCGCGGAATGCGGTCGGGCGCCCGCGGTGGAGAACGGGTGGCGCGCGCAGCTCACCAACGCGCTAAACCCGCGTATGACCTAAGCCAGCCTGCATGGAGAATGGAAGAGGTAAGTCGCATAGAGCGGTGATAGGTACGGCACGTAATTGCAGCAGACTTGACTTTGGATTGTGTCTCCGACGAAGATTTGCTTTGCAGCTGTCATCATATCTAATCGTCATATATACAATTGATAGGCTTCGTGCGCCTCAGGTCCGCCCCAAGCTGTCTGCAACACGACCAATTTTCCGCGCCAAAGAGAATGTAAGATGGGGTATATCGCACCGGATGACCAGAT
>ML976676.1:720817-798609 GCA_010015655.1 Bimuria novae-zelandiae CBS 107.79 | reverse complement strand
AAAAAAAAAAAAAAAAAAAAAAAACTTGGATCGTAGAAGCGAAAAGGAAAATACAAGTCAAATGCTGCGCTGCGTCACACGTTACGCGTTAATAATGAGGTTGCGCTGCCCGGCATCTTCGGGGAAAGCCCCGAACACGAAACGGTAAAGGTCAGACATCCAGCTGAAGCTCTTGCTCCGCGCCATCCACTGCACCGCTCTCCCAATCTCGATGGCCGTGAGCCTGCGCAGTGGTTGCGTATGGATGTTGCGTAATGTGGGATCCGTGACCACGAGCTGCTTGTAGTGCTCAAACAGAGTGATTTGCCAAGGCATATTGCCAAAGCTGTTCGAAGGTAAAGAACGAATGAAGTCGGGGAGAGGCGTTTGCCGCGAGTATCCGGTGTTGATGGCAGCCTTTACGATGAGACCTTTGAGACGAATAAGATTCGGGTCTTCACGGCCCACTGTTGCCGTTGATGAGCTGTGAATCGACTGAGAGGTATCCGAGTAGGTGGAGAGGTTAGAGGATGAAGACGACCAGCGGTCATGAGTGCGTGTCTGCCCTGCCTCAGGGCCCAGAATCAAGATGTTCGGAACATTGCGTTCTTCCGCTGGCGAGAATTCTTCTCGTTCGTCAAAGATGGTAGTAGGCGTTTCTGGGTGCGTCATCAACTGTTTCCCTATAGAGACAGCTGAGTGGTAGGATTCGTTTAAGCTCGAGGAACGCCCAGACGTATCCGAATACGTAGTGTGCGAATGTGTCACAGAAGTGGGGCCGGCGTTGAAAGTGTACTGCGACGGGCGGGGTGTTCCACGTTCCGGTCGTACTTGCGTCCACCCTTCTCGGAAGAGGTCGCATAGCTCCCAGCACGCTTGTATTGCGGACCCGAATATTTCTTCATCGGCCGGTTTGTTGTCCCGGCTGTTTTGACGGATGCTGAACAGCATCTCGGCCAAGGACCAGCAAGCGTGAAGCAAGGCGTCTGTTTCTTCAGGTAACGATGTCCTCTGCTTCATCAATCTGTGACATAGAGTCAAATAGAACTCCAATGTGCGCTCCTGAAATGCCTCTGGCAGGTCGCGGTCGTGCGCATTGTACAAGTGGTTATTGAGTTCGAAGCTGACTCTCAACACGGAATCTGCAGCTTCATCCCCGCGTTGGCGGACGTCAAACAGTGCTTGGCAGAAATCGCGGCAGAGCTCCAAGGTGGGTTTGATCTGGGCTGTTGGATCTTCATCTCGGCTTTCGTACAGCCGCTGGCAAAGCCGCCAGCAAGTTCTCCATGCGTGCTCCTGCATTTCGCCGTCGCGCCCGGAGTAGTAGAACATCTTCAGACGATGGTTCTGGCTTAGCTTCGCTAGAGTGTTGCATAGGGTCCAGCACTCGTGCAAAGCATTGCGCAGGGCTGCGATTTCCTTTTCGGTTTCGTTGATGCCGTGTAGAACTTCGCCCATTGTTTGAGTGCCTGCGCTTGCAGCCATGACTGCGAGCGGCGATGCTGGCATTTGTACGTGGTCCGCCTGGCTCTCGTCATTTTCGAATGTGGAACTGGAGGCAGTCTCCGATATGCCGACGTCTTCCGTTTCGGCGATATCTACAGAGATTAGTTTGATGTTTTGGCAAAGCCATTGGAGACGCACCTGCGAGGCTGACGCTAACGCGGGCACTGCGTCGTTTTCCATCTTCCTCGTAGTCTTGACGCGTCTGTGCGCGCGGTGTGGAGCGATCTGGCGCGGCAGGGGAGGGAACGGCAGTGTCGATTGGGTGGGTATAAGTAGACGAATGCTGTGGACGTTCAGCCATTACAATGCGGGATAGAGCTACATGCGCACGACGGACCTTCTCGTCGGGGATCATGTTTGCTTCGGGTGTTTGTGGAGACACCACAGCGGTATGGTCGGAAGTCGTCTCATTCGACGAAGGCACCGACACGCTCGACCGGTTCTGCTTGTCGAGTTAGCGCCCATGTGGTGCAACCCAGCTACGCGACACGTACGAATATTTTGAAGTTGGCGGGCGCGTGAATGACCGACTGCGGTCCATCGTCGGAGTTGGCGCGCGGCCGGAGCGGCATCGAGGTGTCTAGTCGCGAGGGCTGCTGGGAGCTGTCAACGTCGTCCAGGTAGGAACCTTCCTTACTACAACAGCGCGTACCTTGGACTGGCTCCCGAGGCTCACCGGACTGACCATGTCGTCCAGGGGCGACTTGATGTTGATGTCGCTGCCCTCATCCTCGCTGCCCTGGTTCACTTGCGCGTCATCCTCGATCTGCGTCCCGCGTCAGCGCTGCCTCCGGTGCATCTGCCCACGGCATCTACCTCGGTTCCGCTGGTGCCATTGCTGTCGACTGGCGAGGGGTCCACGGTCGACGGATAGGGACTCGGCGGCGGGTGCAGATGGTCCGAATGGGAAGACCTTGCCATGTCCGTCAGCGCTGCTATGTCAATGCCGCGAGGAAGGCGCACCTGTTGGACGAAAACACCTGAGAAAAGGCAGCCGGCAGTGGCGACGAAGGCGAGTCCGTGTACGGGCTGAACGAGGACTTCAGGCCGTTGGTGGTGGGAGACGGCATCAGTTGGGTCGCGGTAGCCATCACTCGATGCGCGTCCCCTCAGGCACTGATGCAAGAGCCTCTTGTATGGCCCTCGCGGTCCCCAAAGCGGCCACCTAGCAGACGGGCGCAGTAAGGGCTCTGATCGCAAGGCTGAATGCGGGCTGCTGCTCAGCACGGAAGCGGCCACAACAACACGACGTGCGGCGGAGGAGGAAGGAGCGGCAGACGATAGAGGGAAATAGCAGCCGGCTGCTAGATCGGAAGGCGCAGATGCTCTGGGATACCTAGATGCAGATGCGTGTTGCTGCGTTTCGTTTCACCAGCTACGTACTGCAGATGCGCGCCCGGCTCGCGTGGAGAGGTGAGATACACCCTGAACCTCATCCTCCGCCGCTCACTGCTCCACCTGCTCGTGCGCCCCAGCTCTTTCATGGCCCCCTGTTTAGCCCTGCCGGCGCTGGGCGGTCGCCTCCCCCAATCACAGCATGTCCGGGGGTTGCTCTAAGCGCCGCTAATGTGCGGGATCCGCTAGCCTTCCTTCGTCGTCGCTCATCACACACACTCGCGGGTCCCAGAGCTCACCAGCAGGCCCGTCAAGCTGGATGCCAGCCGCCTCTGGGCCAGAAGAAAAGCCACAAAAACACGTCGAACCTCAGCTTGTCGCTAGGTCACGCAGCCCAATTGGGATGGCAGCCTTCGAAATTCTCCGAACTGCCCATCACCACGCGGCCGGAGCCCTCCCCAGATATCACCAGCCAGCCGATTCTGTAGCGTTATCACGCCAACACTGTCAAGGGATGGATTTGCCGACCGTTTCCTTTGTCTCAATCCTCGTAGCGTACTTTGCTCACCGGGTGCCGCTAATGCACATCTGTCCACGCTCGAGGTGTGCCGGCTGATTCATGTGCTCGCCCACGAACATCTGCACAGTTGAGGCGTGGGTTGCCTGGCTGGCCGCCGACCTTTGACCTCCCGGGACAATACTCCGCCTTCTGTTGGCCGACGTGGCCGGCTCCTACCAAATGACGCGAGCGAAACTGTGACCAGATCCTCCGACACGCAACATCTTTTGCGCCCTCATCTCGCTGTGGGGCTTTTGTACCACGTTGATCGACGAAGGCCACTGCAACGGCGACATCTTTCGCTAACATCACAGCGGCGTGGCTCAGGATTGCTTCAGGGTCCGATGCCTCGTCGTCGGATGTCCCTATCCCACGCTCGCACCTGCCTCAATGGTGAAGGTTACACATCGCCGTACCTCACTTCGCTTATTGGCGGGCATTTTCTCGAACAAACTAGTGTATTGCAAAAGATCAATAGGGCATGTGGCTGTCTTTGTGAAGAAACTGTGTCCAAAAGGCGCAGGATTACCCGCGTCAAGATCCCGATCCGGAAAATAGACGCCGCCAGAGCGCAGCACAGCACGTTCAACGAACCCGCATTCCCCGACCATCTTGTGACAAGTCGAGCTCAGTCTTCAATAGGAGAGTGGATGTACATACAACTTGCTTTTGACATCTGCAACGCCTCCATATGCGTTTCTCTGTCCTCATGCTGTAGATATACAACTCGGCTTTGTTTTATCGAACCACATGCATTGAAAAAAATGTTCATACTCATTGTCCGGTTTTCCGCAAAGGCCGCAGTTTCCTCTGGTACGTAGGAGTCTTCTCACCCGTCTGCTGTCTGACTCCGCCATCTTTGGTTGCCAATCTTGCTCTGCATCGCCTTGCATCTGCTTGACAACTAAATGATCCTTCTGCAAAGCCTTATACAAGTTTCGCCTTGTAGCACGCTAACTGCCTGACCAGGATGACGGGCGCGTATCTGGGCCACTTCTATGGCGTAGACACTGGCTGACCAACCTAGCGACGAGTTACTGTACGCCACAAGTACAAGGGCTTTTTCGAGGCCATCTTCATGAATAACTCAATCTTTCTACATTGATCCAAGCTCTGAGACATTCGTACGTGTTCCTTTCACGGTTGACACGGCAGACCGGATGTAGCCACGTAGGGCCTCCAGCTCTCTGACCACCTCTTCGGAAGGATTCGAACGTCGCACACACCATGAGCCGCAAACAGCTGGTCCACGTCCTATGTAGGAATTCTTCGCCGGAGAACCTAACGTGCTGATTCGCACTGAAACAGCCCCGTTGCATCCGTACACCCAGAGTTCGAAAACGCCCATTGCGCGCCGCAGTGCCCAAGTCCTGCGCCACGGCGTGGGAAGACTTTAACTGCACCAGTGCAACTCTTCAGTTAATGGATTTCAAATCCCCATAATCCTTCAGTATAATGGTTTGCGGCTCCTCAGAACGCAAAAGACCGCTATGGCTGTGCTACTTTGCCGCGACACGCGCCACAAACGCCTGTTCGGCAGGTCTGTACCACCTCACCGATCAGAGCACGTTATAACACTGCGTCTCTCGGGAATATCCTCCCAGTCTCTGTTTCTGGGAAGATCGCCACGATCACTAGCCTGATGCCGTTCGTGCTTCCCAGCAGTGTGTACTCCTTATGCACTTAAGCGCCGCCTGCTCCACCACCAACTTGAGCCTCCACGTTTCAGGTATCAACTTACAATTTGCAGAGCCTCCACCGCTCCCGTGCGCATAGAATGTCATCAGTCTGCCTTGCCAACACCACGATGCCTCGATTTTGAGTGCCGTCATACGAACTTGTCTTAAGCTACATAACACTTACGCAAGGCCAACCATCTACTACAGCCACACCCTACCTTGTGCCAGTCGATCGAAGATGCACTTGAGCAGCAACTTGGCCGAAAGGAGGCTGCATTCCGAAGGAGTTGGCCAGGACAATAGATTACCTCCTCAAGCTTAAGGTGGACGCGTGAACAAGGCTTTCGCGGTACGATAACGTGTTCCTCTTCGGTAGTTTGCGATAGTGGTATACCACTCATGCCAATGGCGCATGTCAACCCAACATTCTACATTAACGGCATCAAGATTGCCTTGCGGCGGAACAGTCAGCTTGTGAAATCCGGCTCTCCATGAATTTTTAACTCAGCTAAAGTGCCTGACCGTGTCATACTCCCTCTTAAGGTGTTGGGACGAAGGCCCAACAACTGCCCATGGAGCGTATCCGCTTATTTCGGATTGCTTTTCTCACGCGATCACTGCTTGTGACTCGCAGAAGGAATTCGTTCAACACTAGCCTGTACTCGCGAGCACCCAACCACAGCGTCTTCATGACTTCATCTTCCAATTGCTGCATCTCGAGCTTCAATCACAGCTTTCACACTGAACTGCATGAAGTTGAATTAAACCCAGCAACAGGTTCATATCCTACGCTCATCGCTATCCCATCCATTCGCCCTGCAAAACCCTCACTCACAAAACCATCACCATTATCCACACTTATCGCCAAATTTCCAATTCAAATCACAGCCTGCCCCTCCCCTCTCGACGAACAAAAAAGACGATCTTTTTTTTTGTATGTTAGTGCGGTTGCAGTGACATATCCAGTCCCCCAAAAAAGACGTGTCAATCATCCGGAGTCAATCACGCGGACGATACAGCCGCCCGGCTCGCACACCCCTGCACCACATCTGATGTCTCACTTTGCGGTCGGGGATTCCTGGCCGCGGGATTATCGCGGGGAGTGCAAATTGTTTATATAGTTTGCGAGATGCGTATCGCGGCTTTCGACGAGCAGAGGCATGGGATTTTATAGGAAGGAGGGTGTAGTGTGGGTGTGGTGGGAGTAGAGATTGGGGGCGGAGGATGTGGGGGAAGTCAGGATTTATATCTACGAGGGGCGCGCAGGATCGGGTCTACTGCACGAAATGTGCCGCAGAGGAAAGTTCTGGGCGTGTAGTTTTGGGCGCGTTTGGTAGAGGGTGAGATGAGTACGTTTTACTATTTAATGTCTTGTTTTTTTATGGTATCGGTGATGTTTAGGTGAGATTTTGGGGGCTAGAAAGGAGGTTTTTCAGCCTATGTTCACTGCGTATACACATAACTGAGTTCCTTCACTGCGTTAACACTCCTGGAAGGTAATCCAGGCGTAGTTCTTATTTCTGAAAGAAAGGAGGTTTGCGGATGAATATATATGAAAAGTATATATAATAAATTATAAGTGGATACGTAAGTACTAAGCTTTTATAAATTTTTTATTATTTAACATAGTTACCTATAGTATTATTATATCTTTCAAAAAGATATATTAATAGTAACTTACTAAAGATAGTGCTAATTTTATATAGTTAAACATCTATTATAGGACTATTAGGTAAGCAAAATAAACTCTGTCAAAATACTCGAAAAGAAAACAAATAATAATATAACACTTAATAAAAAGAATTTTTTACATATAAAATACATTAATGAAGTATTTGGTAATAGTACTTTATTTACCTACATAGACTTTTAATTAGTATATGTTATAGCGCTAGTAGAATAGCTACTAGTACAGATAAGTGTAAATTATTTAGTAGTAAATGTTAACTAAATTTTATACTATTATATTATTATGCAGTTACTAATCCCACGTTATTAGGCGCTAAAACGCAAGACCTGTACGTGAATGGCCTGATCTTGCAGTTGTTTTTCCACTAACCGCTATACAGCTTCTATTCTAGCATGTACAACAAAGAGGAGGACGAAGAGGTCTCGTAATAACTTGGGGACGAGACTATGGGGTCTTTGACGTCCAAGAGGCACGGCTTTTCGTGGTAAGCGAGATCGATGCCTCGATCCTGTTGTAATGCGAAATCTGGACTTCTGCCCGTATTTCTTCAAGATACGTTTACACCTGTGAGGTTCTCATCAGATATGCCGATACGACAACGACGACCACCGTCATCAAAAACATCGCCCATCTCACTAGGCCACTCTTGATCATCCTCTCGGCTAGCGCATCAATGGCATTCCCATCGTTGATGTTTGGAAACGGTACATCGGGTATTTCCTTCCCAAGCGCCTTGCACAACGGCTCCCAACCCTCTTTCACGTTAAAAAACAAAAGACGGTCGGCCGATACAATTTCTTTTAGCAGCTCAATTTGTCCGTAGTAAGATTTTTTTGTCATTGGTTCGCGTTCGCCGTAAAGATGCACCCATTGTTTCCGAAGAACATTGATGTAAGTAGGAAAATGCCGCATGCCTAGAGAACTTGATTACCATTTTTGTTTTTTGCAGTGCAAGCAAATAAAACTTACCTGGTAGAGGAAGAAGTACTACGCTGAGGAACCACAGCGTCGACGCATTTGCCACAGTCGCCATACTTTTAACCCACGCGTCCGCATCGCGCACCGTGCAAATGACCTTCGCATCCGGATACAACTCCAGCATCTCTTTAACTAGCCCTGAGACTGGCGCATCGGTTGCTGCTGCATATCCATCAAAGCGTTCTGCTAGGATGCTACGTACTGCAGCAAAAAATAAGCCTATGTAACCATAGACGCGATGAGCGTAACCAACCGAGCTTCTTCTCTGATGCATCCTTGGGCGGCCAATGCGACAAAAGTTTGATCCACGACTTGATCTCAACGGGAGGTGCAAGGGTGGCTTGCGTGCCACCATGGTAAACAGGTCCATCTAGCAGTATCCGCAGGGCTTCACTGAACGACGCTGTTCCTGTGCGAGAAAGACCCGCTCCTATGACCTGGAACTTTGTTCCTGGCTTGGGTACTGAGGGCTGATTGCCCATTGTCGCAGATGAGTAATTCGAACCGACAGGCTTCGAATGTTAGCAGAACATCACTTGTACTTATATTAACCTACAAAATATGGTTGCTACGCCTTATACATGCGTTGCGCCTCGCATAGGGCCATTTTCATGAAGCGTTTCTTGTTCGGGCTAGCCTATCCTCATGGTGCTGACGATCTTCGCTAATTAGAGTTGACATGTCAGCTCTAGTGTTTGGAGATGCGATCCTGAGGGCACACTTAGCATGGTCAGCTGGAAGATGACGGATAAACCGTGAGGGTATTCTCCGAGAATTTATGGTTACTGAATGCGCCAATAAAACAACTGAGTATTGTTGTGGAAATGGTCCCCACTCTGAAATGGTGGTTCCACAAGTATTCCATATCGTGGTAACCAGTGTTACCTAGGTAGTAGTGGCAGCTTTATAGTAATTGCGACCCAAATCAGCGGATCTTACGGAACAAGACTCTAGTCTGGTGCCTGGCACCTGCTGCTCCGTGAAATGATTTCCTATTCTCGTCCATTAAAAACTGTCGCATACCTAGGAAGATATCCTAGCTGGGAGACGTCACATGCAAAATCATAGTGGTGACAATCTTATCACAGATAATATTCTACACTTTTACCTTCAGCATTGGAGGTCTCAGCATTTTATGACATGGCCGATCCACTCACGTCATGGATGCTAGTCTTTGCTAAGCAGACTCCGCACTAGAACAATCCACTTTTGATAATGTCTCCGAATACCCATCTTGGAACATGATCTTGGCTTATACTTGGTCCATCTTCAAAACGCACGTCATGTATGTAACGCTCCACAGGAGAGCACCTACAAAACAGGGTCCTGCTCCGCTGAACTCTCACAAACCATTGAGCAGTTGCCATCGTCATGAAGGTTCCAGCCACATCATCTGTACTTTATGCCATTGCTGGGCTTACAGCTGGCCAAGCAACCCCTAATTATACATCACCGTTAGATGTTGAGGTTTACAACCCTAACCAGTCTTCAACGTGAGCGGGCCGTGGGGTCTGATGACTAATGCCGGGAACACACTGTACATTGCTGGTATCAGAGAAATAATTCTTCTGAAGAAATTTGAAACGTATAGTCCTGTAGGCATGCGCGGTTTCTACCCATCACATACCACTCTTGCCCTCGTCGGGCTCCCGCGCGTCCAGCAAGCGTTCGCTAATATGCAACAACTTGCTGAGCTCGGAGGCGCGAGCCTTGTGAGAAGCACCATCCTAGGTTTCTTTGGAATCGCTAACGTTGATAGACAGATTACGTGCGTTTGAGTGTTTATGTCACAGATATGTACCGCTGGAAACCGCTTGTGAACAACGTGACACAGGAGCTGTGGAGAGATGTAGCGCCGAACTTTCCGGCCAGGACAATCGTTGAGGTGCAGCGGTTGAACGACGATGATATTGTGGAGATTGAGGGGACGTTTTACCTGGGAGACTGAAAAGAATACAATTGGTACAAACGATTGATGATGCGCACTCTCAACCTTTCGAACCCTCGCAGTTCTCACAATCACACCATAGTTGTGGACCAGGCTTATTCCGATACTCCTCATCCACATAAACCTCCATCCTTCTGCCTCCTTCCTATCTATGCTCCATGTGTCTATGCTCGCGAAAAAAGATCTTGATCTTCACCTGGTCTTGCGGGGTTCCGGCTTGTAGCTCCTTGAGTTGCTTCGCTTCTGGAGGCACAGTGTGGATTTTATACGTTACTCTGGTGTCGCCGTCACGACCAAAGCAAGCCGTCTAAACAATGGCCGGAGAGGTCAGCGATTGTCCAGAATTAGCTGAGCAAGAGACTTTACCCATTCTGCTATCCTAACACTTCCGTCCCTCTGGCATTTACGTCTGGCTTCCCGCTTATGGGGCGAGCTGATGTTTTTCGAGGGTAGAGCTAGGTCGTCCGAAGGGGCCGCAGTCTTCTAGCCCGGTAACTTAACAGCAGTGCCTACGAGTTCAAACTCTGTTCTAAGCACGGTGCTATCAATGGAACAGTCAAGCTTTCTCGAGTATATCATTGAGGCGGTGCTATGCCTACCTCGCCATTGCCTCTACATTCGGCACCCTGAGGAACCGGTATGAGTAGCTTTCGGTATTTTTTTCATGTAAAGTGAAGCGACCTTCGGTATTTCTTTGTGAAAGGCTTAGACCGTAGCGACGCGATTACCTCAGGTGGCGAGGCGCTTCGAGCTTATAAGATTCAGCCCTAAATTTGCTGTGTCACTGACTCGAATGCTCACTGCTTTCACGCCTAGTAGCGCAGCAAATGGAAGAGACTCCCGAAAGACATGCGGTACTACAGATAACTCACGAATTGTCATGATGATCGAATAAAGACTCTGGACCGTGTTCGAAATCCGAATTCTTACTTCGTGCTTCACGTTAACACGCAAACTTCTCAAGAACTCCATCCATAGACCCCGATGACTGCCTCTCCCCCAACCAGACCCTCATCCGTTTCACGCCCCCGCCCCATCCGGATGCGTAGGATCAATCCACTTAACCTCCTCGGGCCTCTCCACCGGCTCCAACCCCGGCAGATTAATAGCCACCGCCTCACTATCACTCCGCATCAACACACACTCAAGCTTCTCATCATCGCTCGCATTGATCTCCTGATGCGGCACATACGGCGGGACAAAGATAAAATCACCGGGCCCCGCCTCCGCCGTAAACTCCAGCTTTTCGCCCCACCGCATGCGGGCCTTGCCTTTGAGCACGTAGATGACGGATTCGAGGTGCCCGTGGTGGTGCGCGCCAGTTTTGGCACCGGCGTGTATGTGTACGGTGCCGGCCCAGAGCTTTTGCGCGCCGACGCGTGCGAAGTTTATCGCGGCGGAGCGATCCATGCCGGGGGTCATGTGCTGGCCGCCTACGGGCTCGAGGGAGTCGGCGGGGATGACGCGGACGCCGGAGGTTTTCCAGGAGTCTTCTGGAGCGGGGTGGTTGTGCTCATGGTCTTGAGGATGGTCATGACTAGCTTGTTCCGAAGACATTGTCGAAAATTGGGAGAGAGTACTATTGCACCTGGACAAATGCTACCCGTCGCGTGTTGGTGTTATACCGGACCAAACCTTTTCGACTGCGATTGGGGACTGTAGATTGGGTGTTAAGGTGGCGATTATTGTCTTGTAAATTCCTAGACCTAGTTCAGAATATCTCTTCCTCCGTTATTCATGCAGAGAACCGTGTTGGTGTAGTAGCGACGGCGATGAGGGGAGTTTCGTGCTTACTAACATGGCGTGTTCAAGTGGGGTGAATGCGGGGGAAAATACCTCGGCTGCACTTGCCTCCTCGACGACATGCGGATCTTGGAAGTGTGCTTCAGATACAGTCTATCTTTTCCTCTAGCAGCCGACGCACACCATGAAAAGGAACTCATTGGAATGATTTCAGAATGTAGACGAGGAGAAGGAGATGTACATGACATGCTCTAGGAGGCGAGAGGACATCAGGAAAACCCAAGCGACGGGAATAATCTACACTGGAATCTTCCATGAGCATAATCTCCTCTCGCGGGTTATTCAACCAACATTGACCTCAGGGCAAAATCTTGTCAGAAGTGCCGGACGCGATTGGCATACATCTGCCACACCTGACTTCGACTGTGTCTTTCCATGATCTCTGGCTGTTATCCGGCGGATCGCATGTTGACCATGCACTACCATATCCAACCCTGATCCGGCTTCCGTCGTAGATCCGCGAGCGATCAACACATCATGGACAAGATCTGTGACAGGATCGACCACGGTGTGGGTGTACATAATGCAGCCCTCATGCTCGCAGTTGCTTCCAATCAGATCGTATCGTCTGCAGAAGCGTGGTCCTAGACATTTTCTCGGTGTTACGTACTTCTTCCGCATCTTCTCAAGGTAGTCTCTTGCTTTTTGCTTTGCCTCTTCGCTGTCGTCCCATTTCTTCCTGTCAAGTTGGCCCATGATCGCGTGGCCCACATCCCAATTCAATTCGCGGAACTGTGCCAACCAAGCAATATTCTCTTCCGAAGGGCGGGGGTAGAACTGTTTGCTCTGCCGTTGCCACGGATGGAATAAATCGGTGATATCGTCGACCCAGTTGACCAGCACTGGCTTGCCGCAATCGTCTGGCTCGTTCAAAGGGACGCCCCCTAATATCAAGGCTGCCATGTTTTTCTTGACAACCCTACGAGAATAATCGTTATCTGACGTTCTGTGCCAGGTCTGATCTAGCGCTCTCGTAGCAACTGCAACAGATGATCTCCCCACGTTGTCTCTAGCGTGGATGTCCAACTTGAGGTCGTCAATTGGGAATAAAATGAATTTATTATTCACGACGACCTGCAACCGATGCTAAGTGCACTCATAAAATGCCGCTGCAAGGGGATTTTCGCCGTGCACGTTACGGGCTTCAAGATTTATGACTGGCACACGTGCCAGTATACCCAAAACATGTCTTTCAGCGCAGCTAGCTGCATAGTGTACCAGGGTGCAGCCTTGCGCATCTCTGTCTTTGACGTCTGCGCCTCTACCAATAAGCTCCTGCACGACGATTTCGGACATTGCCGGGGCATCCGACGCATCGTGAGGCATCATTGACTTGTTGGTATAGCGCCATATTGCCAAGAGGAGTACGTCGGGTCTCCGCTGCGCAGTGCAATGGCGTCATGCCATCCAACAGTTGACGTGTTAATGTCGATGGCAACAGAGCGTTGCCTCATTACTCCCATGACCATTTCCCAAACCTCGATACTTCTACACCGAGCGGCGCAGTGTAACAGTGTCCACCCATCCGCAGACTTGTCAACAATCAAGCCAATCAAGCCGATCTAACCAAATTTAGTAACATCTTAGCCTACGCGAGCTAGTGAATTACCATATTAGGCTAGACCGGCTTCATTGGCTTGATTGTTGACAAGTCTGCCCATCCGCGTTACGTTCGTCTAGTGCGACCTTGTTCCTTGACAGCAGGTACTGGACCGAATGCTCCGAATCCGCCAACACTGCCTGAAACAAGATAATATTCCAGTTGACATCGACTTTCTTCTCCATGGCCATTCGGATAATCTCTGTGTGATCATATTTGGCAGCTAGCCATAACCAATTATAAGTCCGTTCTTCTGTCGCGCTCGAATCAATTGCATTATGATCGAATAAAGCCTGCACAACTTGGGCGTTGCCCCTTCGAGCAGCCACGGCAAGAGGGTAGTGTGTGTTGTTCCTCGTATTAACATCCACGTCCTCGCGTTCTATGGGCATTCTAGCAATCTCGCTTTGGTCGCACGAGATTGTCTGCAGTAACAGCGTCGCACCGAGAGCATCTCGTGCGTTGACCACGTCTTTGGAAGGAACAGGTATCTCCTCAAGTAGCACGCGGAAAATGTGAGTGAACCCTGAAGATATCGCTGCATATAGAGCAGTTAACGAGCGCTTGAATACGTGTTTCCTTATGGCGTCGTCCTTGAGAGATATCAAGTCGCTTGAGATGGCTTCTTGACAAACTCTGGCATGATCCGTCCAGTAGATCGTGGCGTAACCCAAAAATGGATTCGCGCGGTATTCGTGATGATTTTTGTGAAACGGACTGGATTCCACAAAGTTCAGACCAGTGAGGTATGCTTTAGCAAGATAAACTTGCGCTTCTGGATAGTGCTTCTCCAGCGACATGTCAAAATATTCCTAGACGGTGTAGTGGATAAAGCGGACCAGATGCGTCTGCCGCTCGATAGTAATCAACCCTGCACATGCAGACAGGATGACTTCGATTTCAGTCAGCCCGTCCGGGTCGAAAGTTTCATTCCTGGATTCTACAGCAAGCGCATAGCGAAGCTCCTCGGTAAGGAGGGGGCGTTTGATGAGAGCGATCCACGATATAGTTTTCAAAACCAACACTGCTGATGGTTCACTTTTGATCCTCTTCATTGTATCCTCATAGGCTCGGGAATAAATTTTGAATTTCGGGTCTTCTTCTTCGCTTGGTTTCGGGAGATCGTTCAAGAGGAGTTTCACGCCTCTATGGTTGTGACTGGCTGCTAGTCGATCCACGTACAGTCGTGCAAGAAGAAATCTTCTCATTAGTCAACCACGCCGTAAACAAAGATGCTATACTCACATTCCACTGGCCGCTTCTACTTTTCTTTCCAGAAACCAGATAGAAATTTTTTTTACTTTTCGTACATTCTCAGGCAGGTAACAAAACCGCTCACGTACATACAGTTTTATGTCTTCATCGGCTGCTTCGACCTCGATGATTTGAGCGTGCTGGACGTCCTTGAGAATATGCGGGACATGTCTTGAAGTGAACAGTAGATGAACATTCGCATGGTCTTGTAATTTATAGATCTCGGCAAGCAGCGCAACTCGGACTGATCTGCTCTCGGTCATTTCGACTAGCGCATCCACAATCAAGCGGGCGGATGTGTAGCTCCCCAAGACGCGCTAAAGAGCGACTCTGATCTCTTGTAGAGTTGGATACGTATCGTGCTATTAGTGTCGAGCGTGCAAGTCGATCAGGACGTTTGCTGCAGTCAGCTTATTCTGCACCAGCTGCTTCAGCATCGACGCGAGTGGATTCATATTCATGACGTCCATCTGTTCTTTGTGATTACAAAAGACGTACGCAACACCATCATTCTCCAGGTCAAGTGACTTCCGAGCTCTTCAATGATGGAAGCGGTCATGAAGGCTTTACCAGCGCCAGACATGCCTAGGCATAGCAAACTAGTTCCTGTTTGGTCGCGCCATCGAATGTACGCCGGGGAGTTAAGAAACCAGTTTCCAGTCCCTGCTTGCCGACGCTGTAGCAAATCTGCCTGCCTGGCAGGGTAGCGTGTGGAGGAAATCTACTCTAGGCTGCACTGTAATTGTTGACTGTACTCGTGCTGGCGGATCGAAGATTGTATGGCCACGATGCCAGACCTGGCTTCTTTTACGGACTCATTGATTTTCTGGGTCTGCTTGTCGATCGAACGCGACAGCTCGAGTTGATCGGTTTGTACTGCAAGTTATATAGTGGACTTGACCCCCTCTAATCGCTTCCGAAGATCCCAAATGCTTTATTTCGTGATCTTCCATTTAACTGTGGCATAGAACTTGTGGTCCTTGGTAAGCTTTGTCTGCAGGTCCTTCAGGATTGTCTCGCATTGCGCGAAAGGGCCATCTTTCACACTGAGGATGCGTACGGCACCCTGCCGAATTTTGGCTGAGTTAGGCCTATATGCAGATGTTTCAATCAACGACCCAGCGTGAGTAGATTCCTTTTCACGGGATGCCCGTTTGTGTGCTGCCCGGGAAAAAAGAGACTTACTCGGCCAGATCGTGCTTTAGCTCAAAGAGCAACGCGAGTGAAGATACCAATTCTCTCTCGCACCCGGCACCCCCTTTCGAAGCGTTTTTGACATCGTTCAAGTACTCAACACACGTGATGGCCGCTCCGATGACACCGCCAATACTGGCCAGGGCACTGAAAGGCTCTATTTCAAAGACCTCGACGAGATGCAGTAAAGAGGGTGGAAGAGTTTAGAATCTGCGTCATGAAGCGAGGCGACACGCTCAAGTTATAGAGAAACAATACGTCGAGGTGAGGCTGTGAGCACCGGAGGTGCGAAGGCTAGGCCGAGGGGTCAAAAAAAGGCAAGTAGAGTTCATCCCATCTCTACCCTGAGGTGTCAAATAAGGCGGGCTGAGGTAGGTTCCAATAAGGCTTAGACCTCTAATTATTGGTGAGGTGGGGAAGCAGTGCATCGTGATACGCCGCATACTCTTAGCAGGTTTTCGAGACGAATGTGCGATCTTTGAGCCAATGGAGCGCTATCAAGAGTCATACAGCAGATTCATGATGATGGTTCATGTAAGACACGGCTGCGGAGTTGGGCTGGGGGCCAGGAGATGTAAACCGCCATTTATTGGAGACTAGGGCACATGGAGCAGTCGCTATGCACAGAGATTTCGAGCTTCGAGTAGCATGCCTTCCTAATGGGAGATCGTTGCCAAAATAGACGTCCATCATCGTGAACTGCGAAGCAGTGAGTGGAGAGGGTGGCTGTCGCTCATACAACTTGTTGAAGTTAATATGAAAGGGCGGTAGACAGGGAACGAGATCCATGCAGATGATGCAGCCGGAGAACTCCGGGGTCTGACCATGAGCAGGGGCTCAATTGCGGATCGCGAGTGCATTAGGAATGATTTTCTCTTGGGGAAACGAACAAGTGGACAAGCGTGCATTGCAGATGTGCTTATGGAAGAAATGTCGTGGTTTAAACGCAACGCGTCGCCCAGAGTGGGGCGAGAGGACGCTAGCCCAAGGAGGAATCGGAGTATCGCCAAATCACGTGATATAATGGCCCAAGCTCAACATTTCGACCACCACCTAAACTTTTGGGAAGGGCTACAAGACCGACAAACTCGTCCAGCTCGACCCGCTCAGAATCTCGTTACCATGAGGGTGCGACTAACAGTGCAGCGAAACAACCTCCCTGCATCCCATATCCTCTGGAGCGTCTCCGACACGGCGAGCACCCAAGCATACACCGTCGCGCGGCTGCTCGAAGACGTCAACCGCGTTCTGCCACTGGAAGCCGAGCAATGGGGCCTCGAGGATTATATTGTTGAAGTGGGTGGATTTGAGTGCCTCCATTTCTCGCCTGTGCTGCAGACGCTGAAGGAAGACGATCATGTTTCGTGAGTTTAGTTGCCACGCTCATGCAGAGCTGCGCTAATTGCTTGCTGCAGCATCCGACCACTCCTTACCGCGGAGGTTCGCTCCCGTACGCTCTGTGGCCGCAACCAGATCTCTGAAGACGGGCGTCATCTCGTAGACGGTATACCCTTTGGCCGCCCGTATCTGCGTCAACCTCAGCGGCCTGCCGTGGCCATCCCACCCTGCAAACGCCGCCGGATAGAGGAGGACGCCGATGAAGGAAGCGAGGAACCTGGGACTACCACAGGGTTGATTACCGAAGCGGGAGCGACGCATTCGCCTGATCATCGCAGCAGATCGAACAAGGACAGAAAGCAGGTGCAATTCGTCCAAGCAGATACTGAGGAGTCGGACGACAGTGAGGACGACGAGGACTTTGTACCGGGACATGTCAGCGAAGGCTCGATAGATTCGGACAGCGACAGCGACAGCTCAACTGCTTCTTCTGAAGCTTCTGTGCAAGCTACAAGACCTAAGGCACATCGCCGTCAGTCCGAACTCTCAGACCCAGAATCGTCATCGGCATCTGATAATGACACTGAAGCGTCGGATACCTCAAGCTCGGAATCAGGCACAGAATCGGAAGACGATTCCGACTCAGACTCAGATAGCGACAGTGACAGCGACAGCGACGACAGCTCTCCGCCCGACGTTCTCCCTTCGAAGCCAACCGTCCCACCGTGGTCTGGCTCAAAGCAAACACGGAAACGAAATAAGAGACGCAAGGCATCACTGAAGCTCAAGCGATTGAAAGCAGAGGGCAAGCTGCATCCGGACGCTACGTACGGTGACCTGCGGCTTTTTTCAGGAGAAACCACCACCACCGATCCGGAGTCGCTGAGCCTGACACCCTCGCACCCTATGTCGAAACCAAATGGCAAAAGGAAGCGGCTGGATGGAGAGGAGGAAGAGAACCAGACAGACGCAGCAGAGGATGAATCTGCAGAGCTTGAGCGACGTAGGAAGGAGCTCATGGCACGACTGACAGAGGAGGCCCCTGATGTCGATATGACATCGACAGAGCCATCGACTGCTGTGGTAGAAACAACGGACGAGGCTGCGAAAGTGAGCACTTCGCCAACAACTACACCAGGACATGCACCTAAGACGGATATTGATACGCCGACTCCGCCCACCAAGCGACTTCGACCCAACGTTTCAGCCATTGGGCGCATACTTCAGCGGCAAGCTCTCAACGTCGAGCGGAAGCCTAAGAAAGGGCCCGTTGTCGAAAAGCCTGCGGAGCCCGAGGGTGCTTCGGATCCTGACTTCTGGAAAACACGCATCAATCTATCTGCTTTTGAGTGCTGGGACGAGGACCACGAGCTCAGTGCACCACCCTTCCCGTTTCGGCAACACTGGGATCCGTCCAGCAAGCTGATGCGCGAAAACCAGCAGCAGCAAAAGAAGAAGAAAGCCAGGAAAAGCCAAGAGCAAGCCGTGTACCCCCATGATAATACAGACGAGGAAGAGGAAGAAACACCTGTCCTGGATTACGACGACTCACCCGAGACGACGAAGTCAGGGTCCGACCCAACCGATGCTATTGAGTCGCAAACCAAGCAGGATGTGGAGCTCGCTGCTAAAGCTGATCTGCCACCTCTACCCGCGGATGTTTCGGCGCTTCCTGCGCTACAGCCATCTGATATACAAATCGGGGCTGTTGTTGTGTTCAAACTTTGGACTATCGATCCCACAACGGTCACTCCACAAATTAGTGACTACAAAACGGCTGCTGTGGAGAAAGAGGGAGATTCTGGGAACGGAGCAGGCACGTTCAGATTGAAGCTGGCTGAGCGTGATATCCCTCGAAAAGAAGACGAGAACGTAGATGGGAAAGGCAATCCGATCAGAAATGCCGTCAGTGGCTTCAGGATAGACTCCGGCGACGGTGGAGAAGAAGACGACAGTATTTGGGAGGGCATGTTTACTGAGCTGGTAGAGCCGAAGCTATTGAAAGCTGCGGAGTAGGAGCCACAGCCTATGGAGACCGAAGCAAGCACGAGCAACGACGGCACCTGGGAGAAGATGATGTTTCCTGAATTAGAAGCGCTGCAGAAGCCAGTATCAAGGGATGACCCTGTGCTCGAAGGCTTGCAGGAGACGGAGGGAGACCAAGGAGGCAGAGGTTCTGAAAGCTATGCATTAAGAGACGTGGCAGGAGGTCCATACCGCTCTGGATTGGTCGTCGTTCAGCGGCATATACACTACAATTGATACCCAAATTTCTCTTTCTCAATAAGTGTCTGTTGGTGCCTGAGGCGTTGATGTCTACCTGAGGCAGCTCCGGGGAGATCCTCCGACACGGCCGAGATACCCCGCCAAACGTCATCCTCAGCTCCCAGCTTCCCCAACGCAGCCTCTCGGCTGGTGGCAGGCGAGCAGCTCCGATGCCCTTGGTACCTGGAACAAGCATATTCACTGCCAATCGCAACTTGGTACGCCATACAGGGCGTCTTACCATGTCCCGTTATGGGCAGTAAAGCCGACACTGGATCCCTCGGCTTCGTTTTAGCCCCTCCATCGCAACTGCCGCGGTGGGGTACACTCATGATGTTTCGGGCCAAGAAGGATTTTCGTGTCGTCTGTAGCTCCTAGAGGCGGTTACGTGCTCTTGTACATATGTCTTTACTGTTTTGTAGTATTTGGGTAACTTGAGATACTGTCACGCAAATTCTACAACCCCAGGTTCGTCACTGCCTCTTCTAAAGCACGCAAGAGGGAACAAAAGCTAACAGCTACTGTTCAGATCAAAGCAGACAATATGCCTCTTCCCTACGGCGTCTACCGCGCCGACCACGTCGGATCCTTCCTGCGTCCGAAATCCGTGCTCGACGCGCGCGAAGCGGTTGCGAACGATAAGTCCAACACGACGGAGCTTCGTAAAGTCGAAGACACCGCCGTCGCCGACGTCGCAAAGAAGCAGATCGATAATGGCCTCCGCTCCATCACCGATGGCGAGTTCCGCCGCGCATACTTCCACCTGGACTTCTTGCAGCACCTCTCGGGCATCGAGATCAAAGGGCAAACAGGTCTGATCCGCCCACACGGCTTCTCTCCACCCGTGCTCGCGGTGACGGGAAAGCTCGGTCACCCAGAGCCCATCCAAGTCGAAGACTTCAAGTTCCTCGAAGAGCAAATCAAAAAGCAAGGTGGCAGCGCCACGACAAAAGTATGCATCCCATCCCCGACAATGGTGCACTTCCGCGGCGGCCGCGCGAGCATCGACATCGAAGCCTACCCCGACCTGGATGAGTTCTTCGAAGACCTTGCGCGTGTGTACCAAGAGGAGCTCGTCTCGCTCTACGACGCAGGCTGCCGCTTCGTGCAGCTCGACGACACGAACCTCGCGTACCTGTGCGACCCGGACATGCGCAAAGCCGCGCAAGACCGCAACGAGGACCTCGCGACGCTGCCGCGCAAGTACGCCGAGCTCATCAACAAAGCCATCTCTAAACGTCCTTCCGACATGAAAATTGGGATCCACCTCTGCAGAGGCAACTACCGCTCCAAATGGTTCGCGTCAGGCGGGTACGAGCCCGTCGCGGAAGTCCTCTTCAAGGAGCTCAACGTGGATGCATACTTCCTCGAGTACGACGACGCGCGATCGGGAGACTTCAAGCCGTTGCGGCACCTTCCTGCGCACAAGGTTGTTGTGCTGGGCTTGATGAGTAGTAAGAAGGCGGAGCTGGATGATAAGGAGGAGATTGTGAGGAGGCTGAAGGAGGCGGCGGGGATTGCGCCGAAGGGGCTGGAGCAGTTGGCGTTGAGTCACCAGTGTGGGTTTTCGAGCACGGTCGAGGGGAATGAGTTGAGTGAGGAGGAGCAGTGGGCAAAGGTGAGGCTGGAGGTGGAGATTGCGAAGGAGATTTGGGGGGAAGATTTGAGTAAATAGAATAGTTCATATGGGTGTGTAGCATGATGGGGTAACGACGGATCGAAAATGAAAGATTTCAGTCAGGCTGTTCGCTTGCTGGCCTGGTGATCTGGATGGGTTCGAGACGTATGTCGTGCGTGCGTTGTAGTAAGCCAGAACAACCCATACTCAACCCTCCCCGACGACAATCAACAGCCTTTACGCAAGGTCTGCCATGACAGTATGAAAATAGATCAGCTAGATTGGCGAGAAGCGCGTCCAGTACCCGTCCGGTCCAGGCCACTCCGCAGCAGAGCTCTATTGTTCTCAGAGCGAAGCGAAAGACAGGTGTATTTAACTTATAGAATTTTAGGAGGATTGTGGAGAAAAGGCTGGGTGGATAGGAGATGGTAAGGCGGAAAGGGTTGGAGAGGGGGTGTGGGGTGTGCTGAGATTGCTTTAGTTTGGAGATTGCGTACAAAGGGTAATCTCAATAAAGCCGGCCGTCATGTGACTTGCCAAGACGCTAGCGCGTCGCTAGCGGAACAGAGTCTCCGAGCCTCCAAGAGCTCTGTAGAGCGTCAACACCTACACTTCAACCTCACGTTTCTCACTCAATATGGCTTCAAATCCTGCCTAAAAAAAAAAAAAAACTCTCGATTGCTGTTAGAAGCCCAGCTAGCTGCTATCGTCGTTCTCAGAACATAATACAACCTCACTTTCCCAGAAATCGCCACTGATTTGGGTATAACTGACCACGCATGTGGTAAGGCATTTTAACGCGTTAAAGATGCTGCAAAGGTCAACTCACTGCAGGAATTGCTAGCTGCAACACCTACAGTCAAGCAGTCTCCTCCTGGCAGACCTGTAAAGGTACGCGATGGCTCTACGCTGAGCGCAAGACCACGGCATGACATTATTGTATATGGCACCTACCGGGTGCATGACGCTGTCAGAGACCTCTACGCAGAAGCTAGCATCACACTTAGTAAGAATATAGTCTATAATATTGCTAGGGAGCACCGCGACAAGCAGTACCTATACGTAATAACTTATAGAGTATAACCTAAAAAACTAGCGCTTAGTAGCAACGACAAGGACTAATAACTATAGTACTATGTCTAGCTTAAGGCTAAAAATAACTTATACTTTCCACGCATTATATTCGTTTACTATAATAAGACTTCTAAGTCTATTAGCAAGAGTAATATACGTGGCGGAAAGCAAAGGATTTTAAGATTAGTTAGATAAGATAGTAACGTCTACGCACTACCTATAACACTATCTAAATTTAGTTTTATAATCTACGCTACTACTTTAACTAATACTACTTACTTCTATTAATACCCTTACGTTATTTAGGCTTAGGATAATAATATAAGCCGTAAAAACCTTATACAACGCGACTCCTATATAAATAATATAGTAAAGGAGGCCCTTAAGGTTAAACGCTCTTGCGTAACTGTCGCTAGCACCTATAAAAAGTAGTAACTATAGGAAATTAACTATAATATTACCTATAATAATAGTTAACGCCAAACTACTAATAAGGCTACTAGTAAGAAAGGTGGAGCTCTCCGCGCAGGTATTAAGAAACCTTTTATTATAGAAAGTTCTTTAAAATAGAGGAGTTTGTATGCAAAGGAGGGAAGGGCATAAATGGCATCTAGTACACAGAGAATATACTTAAGAAACACCTATTCCTTTATTACTATACTATACGCGATAATAACTAAGGCGTAGCTATCTATTTAATTTAAGATAACGTTTACTTATACTTACTAGGCCTCTAGTACTGCGAGCCAGAAATTAAAGCTCTAGGAATTAAGTTTGGCCCTTAGCCTCCTAATTCACCCGACTTACACCTAATTGAGCGCTGTTTTGGGCGTCTAGAAGGTTTTTTGGCAAGTTACGAATGCCTATTAAGTTCCAAGGAGGCCAAAAAGGAGGTCTGGCAAGGTGATAAGACACTCAGGCAGTATATGGCCGAAAAGCTTCATCCCACCTACTTTATGCGCGTTGCAGAGCTCTGCGAGGACGCAGGTGGCCAGAACAACTTTACAGCATAATTAGAACATCTTATTTGGGTGTATTTGCTCATACTTTAGATGGAATCAAGATGCCCGACTTTTGAAGTTGCTACCCCTGCAGGAATCCCTGCTGCACGTGACGGCCGACTTTATTGAGATTACCCTTTGTAGAGTTGTAGCAGTATCGTGGTTGAGATGGCGTTTGTTTGTTTGTGGGGAATGCGGCGGCTAGTTTGATGTTATTGAGAAGAGAGATAAATAAATAGTGCGTATAAGTGGGTGTTAGAGCATGTGGCTGGAAGTCTAGATAAGGGAAAATATGGCAGCAGTAAGGAGAGTATCTATGATAGAGATAGTAATGGCGCCGAAGGTACATACAGTGTGGAAGATTGGTGGCAAGGGGCTGTACATGGAATATACAATAATCAAATGACTGTTAGGAACGTATGGAGCGTCCGCTGGTTGAATAGTGAAAGAAAAACGCTGCCGAACATTGTTTTGCTCGGCGCGCAGGGTGAAGCGAAGTTGAGTATATAACAGCTCACTACAGTACTCGCCCCACACGCCAACCGGAGGTTGGCCCTGCGCAGCCCAACGTAACTTCGCAGCCTAACGTAACTTTGTATAGAGAATCAAAATTGATCTAGTCTTTTAACAGCGTAGACTTTAATTATATAGGCTAATATACAGTGGAGTTAGTGTAGCAAGTAGGGCAGGATCTACAGTCATCTCTCTAAGAGATAGGACCTATCAGGGCTAATTTTATAGGCTCTGCAAGTGGGCGTCCTTATACGTTTTTATAGCCTTTTAAGTAACCTTTTAAGCCTTAAGCTTTATACGTTAATTAATTACTTATCGCGCTGCTTTAATAGTTACTACGCTACCTTTTTATACTAGCCTTTTATTTTTAATTTGCCTTTTTTAGCGTTGTTAAGCTATTATAGTAATATTTATAAGGTCGCGCTAGGCCAGCGCGAGACTATCGATTAGTAATTACGAGCTTTCTAGGAATTTTGTAAGCCTCCTGCTTAATATATTGCTTCTCTCTAGGGCGCGCGACATTTTTTGATGCTGCCGCTGATATGCTATAGGTGTATTAGCGATAGGGCTCGAATTAACAGCGGATAGAACTAATAGGGATAGCGTCTAGATAGGTGCTAGCAGCTTTATGTAAACAAGCTCTAGATTAAATAGAAAGATCCTAGCTTTCTCCTAGGCGCTTAGGATTGTGCTACGCTTAAATATATCTATCCTAATCCTATAGATTGCATATAGAAATTTGACTTTATTAAAGTCTATGCAGCTAGTTTAGGTAGCTATCTCTATAGCCTTTTTATAATTCTGCTTTAATAGCTAAAAACAGACGACGTCTAGAGGCTGCAGATAATGTGATAAATATAGCAATAGTAAGAAGGGGAGTATCTTATAATTATTATAAAACTATATAAACTTAATAGTAAGGTAGCTACTAAATCTATTAAATATAAGTAATTACTATACGCCTTTCTAGCGCACGCGCGTTTGTATTTTAAAAAATTTTAGTTACTTTATTAAGATAAAGTTATTAGCGTATCCTAATATTAATGTAGCAATTATATAGCTATCAGGCAGCGCCGTATTTATATACTAATAATAAAGGTAATTAATAGCCTATACAACGAGTATAGGTTTAAGCACCTCTTTATTACTAGAGATTAATTTAATACTTATAATATAATCGCGTAACGTCTCTAACGCAAAAATATAAGGATAATTAAACTTTATAATAATAATCTATTAATTACTACTAACGCCTATGCGGAAGCCGGTTTCGTCCATATTATAGATGTCTAATAGGGTGACGCCGTAGGTGTATATCACCTTTTTAAGCTTAATAAAATAATAGCTATAAGCTTTAAACGTCGCTATTATTATATAATTAATATGCTGTAACTTCTACTTTATACGGCGATAGTCTAGATTTCTTAATAGCTATCGCGATAGCTAGTCCTTACTAAGTAAGGGAGCTCTGCTATTAGGGTGCGCGCAATTAAGGATATATTAAGTAGTACTTTTTAACTATAGTATAAGGTATAGCATGCTAATAGTGTCGCAGTAATATATATATAACTTTAGCGCTTTATCCTAGGTCTCTAAGAGTTATAGATTCGTGCCGCTGTGGTTATGGCGGCTAATCCGGCCTCTAGCGCGCGCTCGAAGTCGCGAAACAGGCACGCTCTATTCGCGTGCTGCAGCTACAAAATTAGGTATTTCTAAGCTAGAAAAACTAGAGAGATAATTAGAGATACGCTACTTAATTTTATAGCTCTTACTATAATATTTAGGTATAGTTATAGGTTATTTATTAAGAAAATAGAAAAATCCGCGATAAAAAGTTACGTTAGGCTACGAAGTTACGTTAGGCTGCGCAGGGCCAACCTCCGGTTGGCGTGTGGGGCGAGTACTAGGTCAAAAGTATTGCACCTCGCTTAACGCATCTACCCTACAACACGCTCGCGCGCGCAACGCTGCACAACTTTAACGCGCTCTACCTCCACCAAATCTCGTCTAATTTTTTTTTAAAAACACCTGCAATTGAATGCGCTCGTCCAAATTAACAAAGAGCGATTAACGCCTGATCCTCGATCGTTGTTGGCGCGGCGAGAAACACCAGGAGATCGCCAACTTGTTCGGCGTTAATCGAAGCACCATAACGCGTACGCTGCAGCGCTGGCGAAAACACCAAACCACAGCATCGCTGCAACGCTCAGGGCGTCCAAAAGTACTTCATGAGCGAGATGCTCATCGTCTGAAGCATGCCGTACGAAAATACCCCAAGATTACATATGCAGAGCTGCCTGCAGAGGCAGGTCTCGCGACAGCTACCCCGACGCGTCCTCGGCCACCTTCACACTCCACCATGTATTGTACGCTTAAGAAGAAAAACATAACAAACTAGCGCTGCGCGAAGCGATCCAGGTTATCTGAATCGCATGCAAAAATAAGGCGTGCCTTTGTACGTACGTGGCGTAATTTTAATTTTCGGCGACGCTGCATTAAGTTCTCGGACGAGTGCTCCGTGCAACGCAACGCCGGCGGCGACACTAAGTGGTGTTTTTGATACCTAGCTAAGAAATACAGCAGACAGATGATTACTGAGGTTTCTAAATCGTCTGGTATATGCCAGATGGTCTGGGGCGCTATATGGCTCGACGAACGTAGCCATCCTCGAAGAAGTCCAATTGTTATCATGCAGCGCGATCTAGACGCTCCCCGGCATGGGTACAGCGCTGAATCGTACATAAAAACACTACGAGAAGGTCTATTGCCTCATTATCGTCCCGGGCAAATATTTATGCAAGACAACGCGGGCATCCATAGATCGCGCAAAGTCAAGTTGTTCCTGGAGTCACATGGCATCTGGACCATGGAGTGGCCTCCGTATTCTCCAGACCTCAACCCCATCGAGCATATATGGCAATACATGAAAAAGCTCATACATAAGCTTCATCCAGAGCTCCGTACAATGGGTGACTCCGCAGAGGCACAAGAAGCTTTATGCGACGCTATTCATGAAGCATGGTGGGCAGTACCGAATGCGCTCATCAAGAAGCTCATTTACAGCATGCCCAGCCGCCTCTCCGCCGTACGACGCGCGCACGGCTGGCAAACAAAGTATTAAGTAGAGAATATCTCCAGCATGACGGAGAATCAAAAATCGTTAAAATCTATATACAAATCGTTAAGTTATGTATTCTTGAAGATGCGCCAAATATCTCCCAATTCGGCCTAGTTCCCACGGTGGTGCAAGACTTTTGACGACCCACTGTATGGAGATTTCGCGTTTGCAGAGGGTACCCAAATCAACCTAGGGGTTGTATTACAAAGTGGACAGCAAGAGGAACTGGGTTCACTCACTGCGTCAACACTCCTGGAAGGAAATTCAGGCGTGGTTCTTATTATTGGACAACAAGAGTGGGAGAACGCTGATTTTAAGAGGACAGGTACAATGGGGGAGTGTTGTATTTGTTCTGCCTCATCCTACAATCGGATGAAATCACTATGTAATGTATCAAACGGGCAATTATATGCAGGTATACATCCAAGAGAGCAAGCTCCGATAGTACTTCATAGGGAGCTCTGCCTATGTACCTACGGCTATGTACAATTCGTATATAGAACAATGGGAAATATCACATACAACCGAATTGACAAGAATAAGGGCGCCATCAAAGACCTTCTAACAGCAGCCACTGCTCGTTTCACCACAGTATCTCTACATCGAGCGTAGTGGAGTGGGCGAAGGTGGAGTTTCCCTACGACACTCGCACCCTTGATTTTGTTGAGGACTATGATTGAGGCGACTACGAAGACAATGTTGCGGCAATGGCGAAGATTAACTTCAGAAATCTGAACATGGTCGACCCTTTGATCGTGGCCATGGATTTTCAGGCGACTACACACTGACGGAGTTTGAAATGGGAAACATCACGAAGATGGAAGCGTCAACTTCGAGCTGTGAGGATGTGCGACGACGCACAATTGAGCAGAGTGTTTGATTTGCCAATGTCTCCGGGTGGACAAAGGGAAGGCGGGATAATGTACAAACTACTGTGCAATGGGCTTTTGTAAGGATTTGCGGGAAACATTGAATTGTTGATAGTTACATCCTTAGCAGGTGCTGAAGGGATTGTAATTGTTAGATGTACTAGAACTTTATAGGTCCATAATCAAGTCGTTAGTGAGTATCCCTAAATCGTGATCATTGATGCATGATGACCATTGTGACTCCTCTCAACCTCAACACGTTGAATGGTATTGATGCGCAAAAGCTGATCTTGTGTGTAATTTATATATATTTTTAGTGAAGATTTTGGAACCTCCAGGGCTATCGCGTATTCACTGGTGGAGCACTCCCTCCGTATTGGTCGCGCCTGCCAAAAGTCACGTGCTCCGGGTGCGGGCAGCCATTGGCACTTACGCTACATGCATAAAATCCCGACCGCCCTCTAGACCTTACTTTTTCCCATCAACACGGCACTCTAATCAACGACCCCGAAGTCATATTCAGACTACTGCTCAAAATCGCGAGGACCTAAGTATAAAGGAGTAGATTTAATTAGTTACCTACTCTACTTCTATATAAAAGCATTATTTTAGGCTATATATTTTACACTCTTAATATGAATTTTTATTAAGTAGAGTTTATTCCTACTTTTATAGAGTTTAAGTAATATTCCTTATATAAAAAGCTTATATATAGGATAGGCACCTTTTCTTTCAGTCAGTAATCGCAACCGTGTTGATGACTACCCAGCATCGAAATACTGCACGTTTTCACCTTGTGAGTCTCAAGGTATCTAGTCTATCTCCCTCCAAAGGTACAATACACTTCATACGCTCCTCATTTCGCGTGCGGAGGACTAATCGATTACAGCAGCTGGTCCCAAACTCAACCCGGCACGATCTCACTGTTCCAAAACCTTCGAGGGTGCTCTCGATATGTCAACGACGCTATGCGGTCTACCACCTAAGCTAGCGAACAACGTGTGCACGTTTCTTCCTCGAGACGATCTTCTTTCGCTCCGGCTCGTCTGTCGACACTTCAGCAAAATTGTGGTAACGGAGCTTTCCAAATCCTTGGCCTCGGAGGACAAGCTCAAGAAGCTTGTCGTGCTTTACACAGAATCGGGTCTAAAGGTTTTGAAAGGCTTGTGCGAAATCGCGGAATTCCGAAAGCAGATCGAACAGGTGGCTCTAATCTTACCCCGGGTACCTGGCGACTATTTCATCAACGACTACTTGGAGGTGTGCTCCTCTAAACAAGAGTCCTTCATTGCCAGCGAAAAGTTGAGAAGCCTCTTGCGGGATATAGTTTCCCTGTTGAATAACGCGGAGAAGCTTACGGACATTGTGATTGACCACAACCCTGATAGCTATGAAGGGCCCCTATGCGGTTCCGAGTCTCTCCTGACTGGATTGCAATTGACACAGGATATTGTTGCGAACAACTGTCGCCGGATGGCAGGTAATTTCTTGAGTACTCCTGGCTATCTCCGCATCTTCGGACCTGTTGTTCAAGGCGCTGCAGTCTGATGGTTTTGGGAAGAAAGTAGTTCATATGGGCATCGTTATGTACACCGTCAACTCAAAGGATCTAGAGTACTGTGTTTGGGACGACCTGAACCATAAATGGTTGAAGAACCTCACCATTTGGAAAGCAGATGACCAGATCTCGGGCATCAATTGGAACTGCCTGATTCCAGACGATTCAATGAGCGCCTGTGTCCAGGTGGCGCAAAACACGACTGCATTGACCTTTCAGCTGGACACGGAGATTACATGCGCAAATTGCCTGTACAAGGCTGCGACGCCTGCAAAAACTTCTTCAGAGCTCTGAACAACACATCGTTCCCAAATCTCACCGAGGTGAACTTTTCCAACCACGTTATCGATGGCGAAGCTCTGGCTCAGTTCCTCCATTCCTACTCTCATCAGCTTCGTTCAATCAAGCTAGAGTTCTGCGCTCTCTCCACTGGCTCGTGGAAGACCATTTTCAAGTTACTGATCGATATGCCACTGCTTACAAAGCTACGACTGGCATTCTTGTCTGAACTGAACCCCAGATGCTGTCCGGACGCTGTCCGAGTACGTCGATCAAGTTGAAGCTCAGAGCAACGATGGAACAAATGATCTCCTGAGTGACGCTATCGACAACTTCTCCACAATGCAGCCGGCGTTAATGGTGCCCCATGAGAACTCGTGGACGGACGTGGCGTTTCTGCGTGGACCGGAAGATTCTGAAAGCGACGATTCTTCTGATTCTGATACTTCTGATGGTGATTGGTGGCTTGCCTTCGACGATGATGATAACTACCCGATCGCCATTCCCGCAGGTGATTCTGAATCAGGGAATGATGATGAAAATGACGCGGATGAGAATAACGCGGATGACGACATGCCTCACGCAAGCAATCCAGAGCCCGAGCTCGCCGAGGAAGTCGATACCTCCCCGAAGGAGGAAGGCAATGAACTCGAGAACGAGGAGGATGATGAAGACGGAGAATAGAGCATGAGCGACGTTGGCGGAGACCCCACCCGGGGCACGCATTTGCGCCACGATTCCTTCACGCATCTCAACGACAATCTGACCATAAAATTTCCCCACAAAGTCGATACCTACGTCTTTCGGAATATATGCCAAGGGAACAAGCGGTTCCTTCCAACGCGTCAACACGCAAACTAATACAGCGTCTTAGTAGAAAGCACTCGGAGATCCCTTACTCAGTTTTTTTCCTGATCCAGCCTGTATTTTTTATTGATCCCAGAGTACATAGCAAAGGTGCGGAAATACGTTCCAGGCGGAGGACTATCTGTAGGACTACTACAGAAACCTTTGCGTGCGTTGGCACGGTATTAGTCATGAATGAAAATTTATCTACGTAGGCCTAATATTCAACTTAAACACGGCCTTCTAGGAGCACGTGTGTGAATCTCTTAGAGCTCCGTGTGCATGAGTATGTGCTTCGAGTGGCCTTTGTTCTTCTAAAAGCTGTCAGATAGTCATCTGATGAGGTATGATTGACGTGCGAGCTTTAAGCAACATGTAATAGTACGTATGCCTCTTGCTCTAGGTTTCCACTTCGTAAGACCGTCGCGCCGCTAATTGTAAGAAGATGTCACGCCGATTTTTTTCTTCTTATCCATGAACTTCAAGTATTTCTCGGGTAACTGTCTCCTCGTTCATGATTGCTCTGGATTTACTGTTATACATTAAGAATAGAAGCAGTGTAAGCCAGTTTAGCACGGCTCCCACGGAAGAACGCAAGGAAATACCGATGTTGGGACAAGAAGTATGTTAAACTATGTAAATAGGTCAGCTATACATCAGGTCGCTATGCCGGTTTAAGGAACATAAATGCATTCATTTCGGAGAGACCTAGAAAGAAGCTAACTCGCACAGGCTGAAATCCTGGAACTGATCTTCAATTGAAGAGCGCATGATACGCTTTACCCGTTAAGCTTTATGTAATCCAACGAGTTTCAAGAGCTCGACGAAGCACCTACCGCTCCTCGCAGTCCGTTACCAGCTTGCAGGTGAGCGGTTCCCCAGTAAATTTGCATGATCCCGTCGGCAATCCTTCCACAAGACCGGACTTATCGCCACACCTTACTTCAGCCTGCAGCGACGCATTGGCAGCCCTGGCGTAGTAATAGGTGCGCCTCTCGCCAAGGTTTTCCCACACCTTAGATTGCGATCCCTTGCAGTCAAACTGGGCCTCAACTGGTGCTTTTCCTCGGTAGGTGAACGAAACTCGCAAGTGGGGGAAGGTCCCGTCAGGTAGATCGTGGATACCGATCTGGTACCACGCAGCGGCATTCGCCATCTCTACGCATGTCACCCTTTCGCATGGAAGGTTATGGTTACAATGATATACTATATTCTGGTATCGGTTTTGGTGGCATTTGACGGAGGCGCTGAAAGCTTCGTAGATTTGCGCCATGAAGAGGGTGAAGAGCATGGTCGGGTCGGTATAGCCTACACTCGCGTCGGGTATGTAGTCCGATTCGACGTGGACGTCAAGAAAGCCGTCTCCACCGCCGGAAGTTCGAATCTTATCGATCGTGACCTTACTGCGGTCGCATATGCTGCCGGGAATTTTGCTAACGGTGCATAGACTCATCATGGCCTTACTGACTCCGAAGACTATAGGCGAAAAAACGGGGTTTCCCACGTGAACGCTTTGTGATGATTTAGCATGAGCTTTTCTGAGTCAAAAGGGTTCTATTACCGCTCCGTGCTCATTGTGAGCCTCAGTTTCCCTCCTGGCAGTGCAGAAACACCGGCCATAGACAATTCATCGGCTTTGAGAATAGTGCCGTCAGGCAACACGACAGCGCTCTTGTTGACGTTGGCCACTAAATCAGGCACGTCAGGATTGGAGAAATCAACACCTGAGCCCGTGATATTGAGCTCGCCTGGAGAACTAGACCCTCCATCATCGGAGATATTCTAGCTGCCACTTATGCCCGCGACGTTGAGCTGATCCGGGGAAGCCGGCGCAGCCAACACGCACGCCGCCAAGAGCACAAAGAAGAATGTGAGCAGCGTCCGAGAGCCCATTGTGCCTTGAATCTGATCGAGTCCGAAGGTCGAGTAACTAGCGACACAACAGTTGAGCGAGCGGGAAGGTCGTAGAAGGAGCTAGTATGCGAGATACTTACCGTACAGAGACGTGAAGTCATAGGTAACTGGTGAGTACGCGGGTAGACGTCAAACACACGCCCGGGGACTGGGGAGTGAGGGATAAGGCGGAGCGAGGGAGTTTAAACAGTACAGGTATCGGCGGGCGGCCACTAGTCGGGGAATTACCGGGTAGGCACTCGAAGGAAAGGAGCGACGCGTTGATGTTACCTCACGTGAGGAAGGCGGGCTATCAACTTTGGAGCTTCGCAAGCTTTGTGAAGCCGCGGTAGAATGCGTGAAAAAGAACTCGATTTGCACGTAACAGCTTGTTCAAGAATGCGGCCTGTGTAAACGGAACGAGCCACCTGCCGTGCTTTCAACCTTATGTCGACCACTGCGCTGCAATAGTCACAGAATACTAGCAGCAAAATCATGAAAATCAAGCCAGCTTTGAGGAAGGGCCATGGGATGTTCCTGTATTCAGCTAATACCCCTCAGCGTGTGTTTTTGACTGGTTCTTTTAATTTTGCTATTCCGGCCGAGTGGGTTTCATGGTGGCAACGTCTCACCTGAGGTCAAGATAGGTAGATCGAGACGACTCTATCTCGCGCGTCTGGTGCTTGGATTATTCTGCCTGCCCTGCAGTGGAGCTTTCGTTGTTCTCCAGCTTATAACTGAATAGTTCGGATTAAAAAAGAGTAAAGCAACTTCCAATAAAGCCTACTCGAACCCAAAAGAGCGGGTGGTATCATGGTATCTAACTCCTTGTTCAAGCAAACAGAGCCCGCCCGTATCTCACTCCGTACAGCCCGCCTCTCCCTCCTTCACCCTCCTCTTCCTCCTTCACCCTCCTCTCCCACAACACCGCCGCCTAACTTCGTCCTACGACTTAGTCTTCTCATCCACACTTTGCGCCTCGGGACTCGGGCTCTCCCCTTCCGTAACAGGCGGCCCCCTCCCCTTGCCCGACAAATCCCTAACAATAGCCTTGAACGTCCTAACACTCGTGCCTCTCCCCTCCCAAAGCGGATACAGCCCCACACAGAACGCACTGCAAAACATCCACAAGATGCCCACGACAACCCAGCCTGTAAAGAATTTCTTTGAAAAGACGTAGCCGGTGCCGTACATGGGCATGGGCCAGAGGACCAGGAAAGCGAGCGTCATAAAGACGGTCATCCAGCGGGCGATCTTGGATGCTTTGAGCAGTTTGGCTTGCTCGGCAGCCTCCTCGTCGATGGCGCGCTGACGCTCGCCGGGGATTCGTTCGATGTCGACGTGCGCGGCGGCAGCGAGGTCGGTGTCGTCGCCTTTGCGGATGGCCTTCATGGAGAGCCAGTCGTAGTTCTGAGGGCCGAAGGCGTACGTGAGGACGGGGACGAAAATGAGCGGGGATAGCAGTGCGACGACGTTGCCGGCCAGCATGGGGTTGTTGGCGCCGGTTGTAGCGACGGTGAGCTCGCCGCCTTCTTTCTGGGCCGTGACGAGCCACGCGATGAGCGAGCAGGCGAAGCCGAGAATTGGAGAGAATGTTGCAGCGTACCAGTTTTGCTTGCTCCACATGAGGGTTAGAGTGGCTGGGAGAACCGCGGAAGAGATGATGACGCCCATGAGCAGGTAGAGGTAGCCCATGGAGATACCGATGTAATAGAGACCCGTTGACCAGGCGGCCATTGCAACGGCGAATGCGACGACCATCGTGTGAGACATGTAGATGAGCTGTTTTCCGGTGGCACGAGGGTTGATGTACGTCTGGTAGAAGTCGTAGGTCCAGATACTGGAGACGGCGATAAGCTCAGCGGACATGGCGGATGTAACAGCCATGAAGACCAGGAGAAGCGTAGCAGCTGCTCCTCCGCTCCCTAACATGGCTACAGCAGCGCTAGGCAGCACGAGTCCTGCTGATACATCGGCGGCGGGAAGACGGTCAGGATAGGTCGGGAACACGGGGTTATCCTCCAACGCAAGCGCGGCGAGACCCATGGTCGTAGCCGCTAGCCATGGAATTGCGAACCAGGAGAGTCCACCCATAATGTATCCAGGCAGAGCATCGACGGGGCTAGCAGCAATAGCTTTGTTGTAGTAACCATTATCGCAGAAAACGGTTCCAAAGTTGCCAACGATGTTGATAACGAAGAAGATAGCGCCTTCTTTGGAGCGCATTGTCAGATACGAACCTTCAGCGTTGCCTGTAATACGTGGTTATTATTGAGGACTTGGAGACTGAGATAGATATCGTCATACCTTCGACTGGATGCTTTTTGGCTACTTCGACCAAGAGATCGTACACCTTGGAAGGGCTTCCGAGGTTCTCGTTGGTGGCGTAGGCAGTAAAGGCGAACAGCAACAAGATGATCAAGATCACCACCGTGTGCGCATAATCGGTAAGGAAAGTAGCTTTAATGCCGCCAAACATGGTGTACAGCACGACACCAACTGGAAGGAGGAAACAAGCAGCCGCGGTAGGTACACCCGTAAGAGTTGTGACAACAGCAGACCCTCCTGTAAGCAACATAGAGGTGACCAAGATATTCGTAAACAACCCGAATACCATGAAGACGATATGAGTAACCGCTCCATAGCGCGCTCGGATAACTTCGAGGAAAGTATGTGCGTTGGGCGCTCTTCGCTTCAGTTCGATTGCAATGGTCGCAAACAGGATAATCTGAACGGTTGCACCAGACGCGTACCAGAATGGACCGGAGACACCGTAGTTGTACGCTACAGCGCTGCTTTGAAGCAAGGTCGCGGCCCATGTCCAGGAAGAAACGACGGCCGAGGCGACTAGACCAGACTTTACACTGCGCCCTGCGGTGGAGAACATCTCACTCGTCTGAAGCTCGTAATTGTAACGTTTCAAGACGAAAGTTGTGAGGATCATGAAGAAGCTGTACAGAGTCAGCATCCACGCTCAACACGCTCCAATCTCGCATCTACTCACGCAAAGGCGAAGCCCAGCCCAATGACAACGCCATAGCCGACGGCTTGTGAAAGCGGCGGAGGATGAGCCATGGTCAATCGCCCTCAATCTTGGGTTGTAATAGTTCAAGGAACAATATTCAAGCGTCGAGAATTACAAGGTCGCGTGCCTTGACTTGACTGCAGCTTCGGTCCTAGAGGAGTGGCAATTATATATACCCACCAGCGATCAGTCCCAAGCACTGCTCAAGAACTGCTAAACCTCAAGCTACCGCGAGAAGATACACCAGCGCGAAGCTTGGGATGATAAAAGCAGAGTTGGCCCGCTCTCGACCCAGGCCCGGTCGGCGCCAGGCCGCCACCAGATATATCTACCGCAGGCGCCGATCTATGCTCAGCGAATCGTGCGTCGACTCCATGCTATAGAATTTCCCGTAATGGCCGTGAACGGCATTGAGTGGAGCCGTGGGGTAAGCCGCCATGGTTGCAAGAGCACCGATATGCAGCGTTGGGCGACCCTGGCTGGAAACTGATAAGGAAGCGAGACGTGGTCGAGATAAGGTGTGATTTTCAAGAGTTTAGTCATGCCGCAAGTACATCTCTGACTTCATAGTCAATGAGACTAGTAGGCCAGTGAACGGTGGTCTTCTGTCGCCCGCGGAGGTCCAACGACGAGCGCATTAACCTGGTGGTGTGTTTTGAAGCCATCCCGAGCTCCTAGCTGAGAGCTGAACCTAAAGATCGCGTGGAAGTCGCCTAGCAATTCAGCCCCATCGAAAATTTGCTCATCCAAGAAGCAAGCAGCACAAGCATCTCCGCGAAAGCTAAATGGTGGTGGTTGAGACGGTCGCGAAAGAGTCTCGTGGAGAACCGGCGAGTCGTGGGCCTAGCGGCCGTTGTCGTTAGGGTGCTGTCATACTGTATGATCGTGTGTGATTGGTGCATGCCGAACCCTTATCTTCAGCCTGCACATCTGCGTTCTGCCCGGGATCTGTGGGGGGATCGATTGAAGTTCGTACTCGATCGTGTTGATAATCGTAGTGTTGCAGGTAATTAGGATAGCGTGCAGCGCCGACATCGCTTCCATGAGCGAGAGTGTGTATGAAATGCGAGTGCATGGATATTCAGCACTATTGGAGGCAATCAGTATTACCCTGACTTTGTTCTTTGCACTGATACATTCGCAAGCCACATTTTGCTCACTACATACGGAGAACGGAATTTTTATCGCCTACACCGCTCTCGGTTCCAAGGTTTCTAAGTAGTCACAAGTCCTACCCCTTACTCACTGTTAGACTCTTCTGGATCCTCACGTTCCGTCCAGTAATTTCCTTCACCAGGCTGCCACATCCCGTGCACGAAGTCTCTGTCCGACAGATTTCGACCCGGCGAAGTCCTCCTGTGACGCGGAGCAATGTATGGAGACTATGACGGAATCGTTAGTATGTGCTCAGTAGACGGCAATGTAGGCTAAAACTACTCACACTAGGTAGATATTGGGAGAAACGGTGCCGCCACTGCGAGGAGGCTTGTGTGAAGTAGTCATTGAGGTTGACGGCCTTGTTATAGCTTCGAACCGTTCCAACTTGCGTCCTTCGAGATCCCCCGTATTTCCACCTAATTTTGACACGGGAGCCTTTGGCAAGAAGACTCTCATACGCATTTCGAAAGCTGTTGAGTACTTCCTTGATGACACTTACGCGAATATTGCGCTGGAATAGCTATAATCGAATTTGGAGCCTCGAAGGATTCTTTAATTTTAGAAGAGCTTCGAATGGCTTTTGCAGCTGCTCGCCTTTCACATAATTCCGCTCGTCTGAGGTGTGCTGGCATATAGCTGTCCGTTCGTGGTCCGCTTTGGCTGGCGGTAATCATCGACTCTGCAAACAATCGAGACGGATCGGACGGTACCAGTAGGATCGAAACCAACACCAAATAGATCGCCGCAGACGTACTCGTTCACATCCTCAGGTCTCACCAAGAGGCGACACTCGTTTCCCTTATTGTAGAAAGCTTCCGCAACTTCCAGTGCCGTTGCTGGCCTGATATATTCGGATTTCGCGAATAGCGGGATCTGAGGTTCACGGACCCTCCCACGATCGCTCCCTATCATTCCGAAGTGATGTTCCATAATTAACATCCTGCAAGGCATCCTTATCCATCTGACGAATCTCCAACGGAAGTCGTGCTTGCATCTGCACAGCAAGTTGCCGATTCCATATCTTGCTATATGGTTCGATGACTTGTTGAAGAACCTCATGCTTCCACTTTTTCTGCTTCTCCCGAAGTAGTTTGCGGGTGTCTTGCAACTGCACCATGGTGTCGTCAATACGCTGCATCTCGGCTGCCAGCTGGTCGTTGAGTCTGCGAGCATTGCAAAGCGCGTTCCATATCGCTTGCTTGTCCGTGGCTTGCCGGCGCGCCGGCGCTCCTTCCTCTTGAATGTGGCCGGGCTGCATGGCGAGTCCTACCAGGCTGTAGCAACGCTTCGTTGGATGGACAGGCGTCGATTACCCGCTGGAGCGTAGCGACTCCTGTCAGCTGTTGTGAGTAAAAAGCAAATGTGGGGAGGGCAAGCGAAGCAGGCCCGAAGTCAGGGCGGAAGGCCGCTACAGAATAGGTGGTGCCACTGTGACAGATAAGATTGCGGGTTTCCGAGGAAGGCACGAACGGCAACCACGACGGAAGAGAACACCACGCATCAACTAGCTCCCATCATGATCGTTGGCAATGACTCATGCCCAGTCTTCAATTGATCTCTAGATTTCTGTCACCGCCTCGAGATGGAAGGGCACTGCTCCGAAGAGCTCTCCTCTGAAGAGCTCTGCTCTTTCTGGAGCGCAGGGAGCATCCCTAACCAAGTATCTTGTGTACCCGCCATCAGTGCATCGCCTGTGTCTGCCGGCGCCACGCGATTTTCATCTTCCTCACTGCCGCCGTCTACACCAGTATCGCGCTCCGACGTGTCTCTCCCATCTTGCTCTACAGCTGTGTCGCTATCGCCTGTCTCAATAGTGTTATCTTCGTAGTCATCAAAGTCACAATTGCTCTTCATCCTCCAATTCTTCATCTCCTCCTTATTCGGCCTTACATGCATCCACACCTCATCTCCTGGACTGTGGGAACCGTTCTTGAGCTGCCTCTTCATTTTCCTCTGAATTCCTGAAGCTAGGCGTGTCCGAAATTCGTGCTTGATTTTGAGACGCGCGGCGATCCATTCATCATTTGGCTTGTGGTCGTTCGGCATCTGCTCGAGGGGCTGAGTCTTGAGAAGCTCCTCGTCAGTGAGGCAGCGCATGATGATAGACTTTCCGGCGCCGGATGTAACTTCGCGGAGGAATTCGAGGGACGCACTGTTACGATTGTTAGTTTGGTCTTAGCTAATTGAGGCAATGGGCTATACCTGATATTAAGGTCAATAGCCCGCTGCGGGTGAACCGTAGCTTTGAAAAAGAAGGAGGTGATGTTGCTGTACAAAACCGAGAAGTCTGACTGGTTGATGTGTACAGATCCGCGTACTGTGCACAATACCGCCGGTGCTTCTTGCTCCTTGGCTTCCTTCATGAGCGACATGGCGGCATCAAAATTTGCTTGCCAGTACATAAAGGCCTCCGAGTTGATGCCTAGAAGGGGAAGGTGGATACGATGCGCTGGGTCATCCTCGGGGGGTTTGATCGGCGCTCCCCAAATATCGTAGATGATGCCCGCTTGTACGTTCTTGAAGCGATCAGTATTACGTAGAACTTCGACGACTGTAGCTGCACCAAAAGAATGGCCTGCCATGGTGATTTTGTCCACGTGGAATCTGTCCTTCCATCGCGACCAGTCGATGCCCTCTAGCCCTCGGGAACTCGCACCCACATACCCTTTTCTCCGCAGATTTGATCTAGCTACTTCCTCTCCTCTGCCCTCGCTGATGTCACGAAGTACTCGATAAGCCTCTTCAATCTCGCAAAGTCGTAATTCAATTTATGCATTTCGTAGCTCGCGGTCGACGCCCTTCTCGTTGTGTGGCGCTGTGTCTTTGGGATTTCCTTTCGGAAATATGTAGTCCTGAATCGTCAGTCTTAGTACTGGGTGATGGCACCGTTGAGTACTCACCACTTTGTCAACCCCCCTCTTTCTCTCCTCATCTGTATGCTCTACGTTATTTTGCTTTTCTAGGTTTTGCAAGCTTCCATCGCCCTCCTTCGCGTGGTTCACGAAAGTGCGCGGACCCGAGCCATCTCGATGTTCGACCGCACATACAACGAAGCCATAGCTAGCGAACTCGGTGCACATGGTGGAGTAGCAAGTGCGGGTCCCTCCAAGCCCATGACTGAAGATCAGCAACGGAAACTTCGGCTCTTCCGGATGCCCTTCAGGTGGTTCTCCTTGTTGATTCTTGATCTTCTGACCGTTGCGTTTCGTGTTGCCCTCTGGCGGCCAGTGGTTTGCTGGCGCAGGATTGCGGAATGCCGGGAGCTTCGTGAAAGCAGTCGTCCCAAAAATTGCTTCTCCCATCCAACCTGGAATGCCAGCGAATCTCGCATATCCCTTCGCCGTCTCCAGGCGCGGTCGTGGTAGCCACGTTTCTCGCGACCACTTCTTGTATCCTGCGGGATCTCGCCCAGTGCCCGTACCAAAAGCGGCGGGGTAGTATAATGTGAAGAGAACCGTCTCTAGCCGAAGTAAGTGCTTTCCATCGCGTTTAATGTGAGATATCGGGCGCGGTGATTCCGCGGGGACTTCGATGACCATCGAACCGACGCTGTATGGACCCGACGAAGGCGGTAGATGAGCGAACGGGAAGCCAATCCTGTCGCGCAGGCTTTTTGGAGGTCGAGACCGGGGCTTCTTCGCATTTGGGATCTTGCCGGTTCCTCCTATAGCACTGTGCTTCCGCGTGAGCTCTTCGCCATCGTGAGCATGTCCAGTGATACGCGTCGTCTGCCGCTCGATAAACGACATTATGTTTGGCTTGGTGACGAAACACAAAGGTACTGGGTATCAATTGCGAATGATGGACAAGAAAAGAAGGGAGGATGGTGTATTGGGGTCGAAAGTAATCATAGTCGCAAGAGGGTGGCAGTGCCAGTGGCCTCTTGGGCGAGAAGGGCTCGGGCGGTGCAAGTCAATGTGCTCATCGCGCAGATCCACATAATGGTGTTGATTCCGCGGTCTCCGGCGCCATCGTTAGATATGTGTAGTATGTCGTGTTTTGGTTCTAAGCTTCAACCCTTTGACGTCATTCTCCAACTCGCTTGACGCGAAAACCGAAACAAGTTAGTCTTCCAACGCCGCCGCTTGAACAGTCCACATGAGAATCAGGAGCAAGAAATCAGCGCAGTGCATGGCAGTGCTTATTTGGACCACTGTCTAGGTAGTGTTTCGCACCACCCAATGCACGCTACGGGCCAATGCACGCGCTAGTACTTTACCCCTCAATTAACACCATATTTTCGCTGCCTCATAACTCAACCAATATGGATCCGATTGACGAAGCAATTAAAGAAATTAAATCCCTAGAGCTATGCGAAACTTTCTCTTACGCAATAATTACGAAAAAGTATAGTATTATTCGTACAACGCTGATGCGCCGGCATAAAGGGATTATAGCCTCAAGAATAACACGTATCTCTAACACCTAAAAGCTCAACCTACAACAAGAGGCAGAGCTTGTAAAGTACATAAAAGGCCTTACAGCTCGTTAGCTACAACCTATAAGGGAGATAGTACGAAATTTCACCTCTGCGATAGCAAAACAAGACGTAGGCCAGAACTAGGTTACCCAATTTATCGCCCGGCACAAGAACAATATTGAATTACACTAGACTGCTAAAATGGACCGTGACCGACACAGAGCTAATTTAGGGGATAAATATTAGTAATTCTTTTAACTTCTGCATAATAAGATAGAGGAATACAAGATACAGCCTTAGCACTTGTATAATATAGATAAGAAAGGCTTCCTTACTGGGATCATTAGAAGAAGCAAAAGGATCTTTAGTAAAGCAATGTAGGATAGAAAGGAAGTAAGAGAAGCTCTTTAAGATAGGAATTAAGAGTAGATAACCTTATTAGCATGTATATGTGGTGATAGATCCTTTCTCCCGCCCGGGCTTCTTTTTGCCTTAGCCAACTTATCTATCCAATCCTCTTGGGTAGAAGGCGTACGAGCAGGAAAACATAAGGCCTTTATTAGCTTATCTCTAAATAAATAAAGCAATAATAATATAGGCCTTGCATGGCTAGAACAGGTGTTTAATTAATACACTAAAGAGAAGACTTAAAAGGATAGACGCGCATAGAGGTTACTTATCCTAGATAGCTATAGATTTTACATTATAATAGATTTTATTAACTACTATAACTAGAATTAAATTCTGCTTATAGTATTTCCTCCTTATTTAACTCACAGGCTTTAACCACTAGATGTAGTAATGTTTAAGCCTCTCTTAATAGACTACTCTAACGCGCTTACAAAACACCTCTATAACGCCTAAGGACTAGTCTTAATAGTTAAAGAAGACTTCTTTCCTTTATTCTAGCAGGCCTAGACCTCTTCCTTTAGAGAAGAGCTTATTCTTAAAGCTTTTAAGGCCACTAGTATATGGCTAACTAATGGAGAGGTTATCCTTAAGAAATTTATTAAATTAACTCTAGAACTTTAAGATTCACGAGAGAGCTCTACCTTAGTACTTAGTAAGAAGGACTAGCACAAAATCGAAACTATTATATAGTCTTAAGTTAAAGATTAGAGTAGTAAAGACGTTTAGAAGCTTTAACGTTCACTCTACTATATTATAGTTTAAAATAACCTCCTCTACACTGAAGTAGAAGGCCTGCGGCAGGCTGTTTTATTAATAAGAAAACACAAGAAGAAGAGCAAGACTCTTAACCTTTAATAAAGAAAGGAATACTATAGTAGTGCAGTGTTCTGGTCACCTTTAAAGATAAGGGAGGCCCGGTTCCGTGAGAGGATTAAGAAATAAGAAGAAAAAGAGTAATAACTTAAAAAAGCTTGTATAAAGGTAGAAAAGGCTTAACAGAAGGTCCTTAAGCTTTAAAAAAAAGAAGAAAGAGAAAGGTTAAGAGTTAAAAAGAAAAAGGAGAGGGAAAGGATTAAGGCTAAAAAATAGGCTACCTAGGAACGTTAAAGAATTAAGAAAAATAACTCTAAAAAGGCTATACAACCTTCCTAAAAGGGAAAGAGGAAGGCCCTAAAGCCTCTTTTAAAATAATAGAAGAAAAAGGCCTAGGTTTAGGTTATTATAGAGGTTAAGGATGCGGAGACCTAGAATCCTTTACACGTGATCACGACCTGGGGTGGCCGCAACATTAAGCTTCTATTAAAATTTAAATAGTATATCTTTTTCGCAGCAGTTTATTTAGTTATATAATAAATTATTAGAACAATTTAGCTATTGTGCATAGTTCAGAAACTCATTGTTGTTGTGAGAGTGATTTGGTGTTCCGCGTGCATTGGCCCGTAGCGTGCATTGGGTGGTGCGAAACACTATCCCCCGCATGGCCAACATCGCCCTGGCACGGGCCACCATTTGAGGGCCAATCGGATGAATTGCTCCGACCCGGCAGAACACTAAGAATTATGCCTCTGTAGGGTAACTTCGCATAGATTTTGCATCTCTAAGGGCTTTAAGATAGGTTTACATGATAGTTAAGCTTACTTTTATGTCTATTAACCTAATTATTTAATGCCGGCGGAGGTGCTCTGCCTAGCACTTAGTATTAACTTCTGGCCTACATAAAGGTAGCTGGCAAAGCGTATAGCTATAATAAGTATATAGTAGGCGTTAAGAGCTATAAGATAACCTTGTATTACCTATAACTTGTGCTAGAAGTGTCCGGGATTAGAGCTTTTTATTAGTTATACGTCTGTTAAGTCCCTACGGGTAGCTAGTCCGTAAGTAGTTAGGGTTGGTTCTCGGGCAGGAGTACTTGTTAGGCAAGGAAGGGGTATTAACTACTTAAGCTAGTTAATAGGGTTGTTAGTATCAAGAGGGCGTAGGAGTCACAATTAAATCGACGAGAGCCTAAGTTAAATCTAAACGATAGATTAATAAACAGGTTAAACACGAGTATGAGAGCTCATTCTCGCGTTCCTATATACATGCCCTTTTCTGCCATCCTGCATCCTTTACCATCCGGCCCTTGGCGGGATGGTGTTGCCATCCGGGATGTCGCTGCCATCCTGTCCTTGGCAGGATAGTTCCTCTTAGCGGGATGGTAGGTCACGTGATCTCGGTAGTGCAGTCCCACCAATAGTTACCCCGCGGTTGCCCATCGTTGGTCCTCGACATTTGTAGGTCGCTCGGATCCTAACATCACCTCCCCCCTTTCTAGATATCGTCCCGATATCCCTGCGCCTTGTCGTGTGGCTGCATAAGCGGTCGTCCCATGTAAGTATCGTCGTAGGTCCCAGACATTTCTGAAACCTAATTGCCTTCCTAACTATGCCTAAGGATCCTAAGCTCCGCAAAGCGCGCGCGCCTCGCAAGAAGACTTCAACCTAAGAGCGACACGATCGTGCCATTCGTATTCGCGAGTCGTCAAAGGAGATGGTGTTTCGTTGTGAAAGGTGTACAAAGAAGAATTTGCGATGTTTCGTGGATACCGCATCCGGTCGTTGCGCTGGCTGTATCGCTGCGCATGCTAAGTGTAAATTGTATGTTCCTGAGGAAGAGTGGGAGAGGGTGGAGCAGGAGAAGCGTGCGAAGCGTTTAGAGCTATTGCGCACGGAGGAGTCGGTCGCGCGAGCCCAAGCAGATGCTGCGCGTGTGAGGCGTGAGTTGGCCGAGGTGGAAAGTCGTGAACAGGAGTTTGCTCGTCGTGATTTGGCGATAGCGAAGGCCACACGAAGCTAGGAGGCGGACAGCTCGAGTGCGGCCGTCCCGTCCCAAGACATCGATCCCTTCACTGATCCAGGCTGGTCACAGGCCAACAATCTTCCTCTTGATTCGTCAATGGATCTTTTTCTTAACGAGTTCTTAACTGGTTCTCCTCCCGTTGTCTCTGCTTCCTGGTTTGACGATGGTACTGTGCCAACGCTTGGCGACAGTTTCTAAGGTTTGCTTCTAGTTCCTATGTATTTTCTAAGTGTGGATATCCTTTCCACTTAATTAAGTAGGTTCGTGGCTAATCTGTGTGTTGTAGTATCTTTTCGACTTCGAATTCGGTTTCTTCCTCCGGCTAGTAATAGAAGGTAGTTTCGACTAGTGTTTCCGGGTCTGCAGGTTCTAATTAATTAATATAGAATACTAGGTGTATCTTTACGTCTAGTGGTAGTTCTAATTAGTAGTTGACCGGTGATATTTGTTCCGAAATAAAAAATGGCCCGACCTTAACATGATCTAGTTTCTTGTGCTTTTTCTTCTAGGTTCGAAGATTTTTTGTAAGCAGATATGCTTTATCCCCCTTCTTTAGCTAAGGTGTCGTTTTTCGTTTCTTATTAGTGTAGGAAATGCTTTGCTGTTGAGCTTTCTCGAGGTTTCTTTAGAGTTGTTCGTGTATTTTCTTCATGTTTTCTGCCATGTTAATGGCTTCTTCCGTTTTAATCGTTGTAGGAAATACTTAATTAAAGAGATGTAGGTGTCTTCCGTAATTTATATAAAATGGTGTGTATCCTGTTGCTGCTAATACCTTGTTATTATATACTAATTATGCTATAGGTAGTAATAAAATCTAGTTATTCTTCTGGTTGTTACAGTAGATGCGTAGGTACGTTTCAATTGTTTAATTCGTACGTTCTGTCTGTCCGTCCGTTTGCGGATAATAGGCTATCGATAACTTTCGTTTTATTCTAATAAGTGCTATAAGGGTTGTCCAGTAGTTTAATATGAAGAGTTTGTCTCTATCGCTAATAATTATCTTTGGAATGCCATAGTGTCGTATAAGTCGATCTAGGATGAGAAACGCGAGTTCCTTAGCCGTAGTTGTCTTTTAACATAGTAGTAGTTCCACATATTTGGTGAATCTGCACACGATTACTAATATTAAGTCTTAGCTTATTCCTATTGCTAGGTCTTTTAACTTAGGTAGTCTAGTTACAAAGTCCATTGCAATATCTTCTTATAGTACTATTAGAATCTAAATTGCTTGCATCTTGCCATACTTAAGATAAGTAGCATACTTATTTTATTAGCAGTCTGCGCACTTGCGTATATACGTTATTACTACTTCCTTAATTCCTTAAAATGTGTAATTCCGTTAGATAAGTTCCATCGTTTTCTTAATGTCTGGGTGTCTGTATACTAGGTCATTATGGTATTGTCGTATAACCTCTGTCTATTGTTCCTTAGGTACTTCTCGTGTGAATACAAGGAGTTAATTAAGTTCTGCCGTAGGTTCTAAAGAACCGTCGGGTTTTTATTTTAGTATCGCGGAGTAGGTTTTTACTTTATCTCCTGCAAGGTCGTATTATTGGCTAAGTGCGTCTGCTCGTTCGTTTTCTTTGCCAGGTGTGTATACGATCTTAAATTTGTATTATCTAAGCGTCTCTAACCATCTTGCCTGCCTTAGCGTAAGTTCTTTCGTGGTCGTAAAGCGTGTAAGGTTCTTATAATCCGTGAAGATCTTAAGTATAGAGTAGCTAAAAGCGTAGATTCTCTAGTGCTTTAACGTTTTAACGATTGCGTATAGTTCTTTATCGTGTACGTTATATCGTGCTTCCGTGTCGGTGAATTTGCATGAGTAGTATGCAATAGGGTGCTATTTGCCATCTTTTTCTTGTTTCGCGCAGGCGCCTATCGCGAGGTCACTTGCGTCTGTTTCGATTTGTAGTGGTTTTCCATCCCTAAAGTGGATAAGTACTAGTGGCATAATGCATGCGGTTTTTAAGAGTTAGAATAATATTCTACACTCTGCAGTCTATGCGAATAGTGTATCTTTTCTTATAAGGTTTATAAGTGGTATCGTGATCTTTGCGTAATCCCTAATAAATTGTTAATTAAATCTATAGAATCCTAAGAATTCTTAGATGTTCTTCGCTATCTTTAGTATTAGCTAGTTCTTAATACATTTAATTTTATTAAGTGCGACTTTAATTCCTTCTATGCTAATAACGTATCCTAGGAATTTAAGTCGTGTTACGTGCTATTTGCACTTCTTTAGCTTAATCCTAAGGTGTGCCTTATCTAATGCGGTTAACACTATCTATACATGCAGAACATGATCTAAATCGTTCTTAGAGTAAACGAGTATATTGTCTATATATATAATAACGAATATGTCTAGATAGTTGCGTAATACAAAGTTAACTAGCGCTTAGAAATTTGCTAGTGCGTTAGTAAGTCTAAAAGGCATAACTATGTATTTAAATAGTCCGTAGCGTAACCTAAACGCTGTCTTCCACTCGTTACCTTTCTTAATTTGTATAAGGTGGTATCTATCTTATAAGTCTATTAGTGTAAAGCGTTTAGCTCTTAAGAGTCAGTCTCTTAATTCTAAGATGTTTAGTAGTAGGTATTAATTTTTAATCGTCATGTCGTTAATCTTCTAATAGTTAACACATAGTCGTGGTGTGCCGTCTTTTTTCATAACGAATATAAAAGGGCTAGCTACTAGTGACTTCGATAGTCGTATGTATCCTTTCGCAAGATTTGTCTCGATGAATTCTTTCTCTTGTTAGAGTTCTTTTCTAGTCTTGCTATATAGTGGTCTAAAGGGTGGCGTTTTCCCTTCTACTAGGTCTATCGCTAGATCCCAGGGCTGATGTTCTGGAAGGTTTGCTTTTCCCTCTCTCTCGGTGAACATATAATTCCATGCTCGATAGCATTCCGGAATTTCATGGTTTGTGCTTTCATCCATCTTCTTACGCTCTGTGACCTGGTGGTTCCTGCTAGCGTCTGCCAAGGGTTTCTTCCGTTTTTCGACTATCTATCGCGAGACTATAGTGTTAATAGCTCTCTTATCTACTATCATGCTCTATTAATGCGTAGGCTTTACTTATAATATATAGTTACAGCGCTTAAAGGATAGCTTCTTTCTTTCTTAGTTAATCGTAAGATTGTGCTTCCTTAACTAGGGTAGTTTTAAAATTACGTCGTGATTGGCTTCCTTAATAATATTAAGGGTAATTAATTCCTGGTGTCTATAGATTATAAGGATAGTTTCGACCTTGTATTTAATTATTGCTTTGCCGGGCATTAGTTGTCTATTCGCGACATAGATAGTATAGGGCATGGCCTTCTTGCGCTTATAGAGTCCCGCTCTATTAAGTGCTTTTCTTAACACATAGCTTTCCTGTGCTCCTAAGTCTAGCATGGCTTTTATCTATGTTTCTTTAAGCTATACTAGTAGCTTAATTAATGTCTGACTGTTTATAACATTTAATTCTCTGAAGGCGTCTTCCCTTCTAAGCCTAGGTCTAAAAAAGATATCTTTTCTGTAGGTGGCTTTGTGGGATTAAGGTGTCCTTCCTTCTTCTTCTCCTAAGGCTACTACTGGCCCTTTTCTAGGAGAGCTTCACCGTCTTCTTCCTTCGTTACCATTTTAATCCTAAGGGTTATAGTCCCTTTTAGTATGCGATTAAACCTATGCTTTCCCTTTTACTCTTTATGTTCCTTATAATTAGGGTGTAAGCATGTTTGCCATTTGTCGGATACGCATTTTCTATTAACTAGTAGTAATATTACTTAGTTTAGCGCTTAGTTAAGGTGTGGAAAGTATCGCGTTTCACGTTTATCCTAGAGGTAAACGTTATAATAGGTAATAGGGTAGTTAAACCACTCCTATCTATATCGTTAGTACGTTTAGGGAAAATAACTGTATTCCTTGGCTTGGTAATAAATGGTACATTAGTCTTCTCCGCAGAGGGTCTATCGTATGGTCTCATGCGTAGGGTTACGGTAGTCCAGGTCGTACTGTGGTTCGTAGTTCGGGCTTTCGTTTAGGTATTTCTTCTTGGGGTCTTCGTTTTTGTAGCGGTGGTCTGCCATTTCTCTTTCTGCTTTACTGACCAGATCGGGTTAATAAGCATGAAAAAATGCTTCTGCGTAGTCTTGTCGTTCCCTTGCTGTAAACCCAAAATCTCCTTCTCAAGGTTAGTGTTTTTCTAAGAAGTTAAAAACATTCGTCGTCTTGCTAGCAACTGGCTTATTCTAGCTAGGGTGAGGAGTAGGAGATTAAGGTATTAGCTCTATCTCTTTCTCGTCCGAACCTTTGTATGCGTCCTCGTAGAGTCGCAAGTTAGGTAAGTTTAATCGCTCTAAGTCCTTGTTTAAGATATTAAATTACTTAATAAAGGGTATCACCTGCTATTCTTCGTTAGTTACTTCTGTGTCATCGACGGTAAGTACGTTCAACTATCTAATAATCTTATTATTAAACCTGTGATTCCTGGCGATGTGACCTGGTTTGTTATATATAAAGTATTTACGTGTCTTAGTCCCCTTGTGTTAGGTTTTATCTAAGATACGCTTTTAGTTAGGCTTGCGAAAGCCGTTAGACTTCCTTGTTCTTTTCTCTAAGTTGTTAAACTGGATTCCTTCTATAGGTTAGTAGCCATAAGAGTCGCTTCGTTGCTGTCGTCAAGGTGCTTTTAGTGGCGCCCTGTAGACTACAAGTGCCTATCGTCCAAAACTGACATTCCTCGGGTTTCTACGAAACTCTTCTTGTAGTGCGAACTATTCTCTATTAATCCAAATAGATTCCTCGTACAGCTTATTAAAGGTATTAAGTCTAGCACTACTATGTAAAAGTTCTTTGCGCACGTTACGTTTAAGTCCTTATTAATATATAGTCTTAAGGGATTTGTCTTCCTAGTCGAGTTATATAGCGTACTTACGAAACTTGGCTGCATACTCTACTATAGATCGTCGTTATTAGATAGTTTAGATAGCTCGTTTAGCTATAGCGATTTTGTTGGCAATTCTGAATAGTTACTTAAGGCATTTCTTAAAATTTAGGTAATTCTTAATAATGTTAACTGCGTTAGCGTGACTATTTATGTAGTCCTTATCCTTATTATCGTGGTCCATATCTATGTACTTAATTAAGTAGGGATAAATCTATTCTTTAGCTAGTCCTCGCATGTAAGTTGCTACAAAGATAACTTTCTTCTTGTTTTTAAGGTTGTCGTCCATGTCGAAGAAGTATAGGTCCAGTTATAAAAGCCAGGTGTTAAGGAGACTATAATTACTATTATATAAATTAGGTTTGTGCGCCTTATTCTTAGTGTCCTTTATTAGAGTAACACTAGCGTTGCCTGAAGCTATAGAAGAAGTAGGAGTCCTAGTAGTACTTATGTTAAGGGTGTTTAAGATGTTAAGTCCCTACGGGTAGCTAGTCCGTAAGTAGTTAGGGTTGGTTCTTGGGCAGGAGTACTTATTAGGCAAGGAAAGGGTATTAACTGCTTAAGCTAGTTAATAGGGTTATTAGTATTAAGAGGGCGTAGGAGTTATAATTAAATCGACGAGAGCCTAAGTCAAATCTAAACAATAGATTAATAAACAGGTTGAACACGAGTATGAGAGCTCATTCTCGCGTTCCTATATACATGCCCTTTTCTGCCATCCTGCATTCTTTACCATCCGGCCCTTGGCGGGATGGTGTTGCCATCCGGGATGTCGCTGCCATCCTGTCCTTGGCAGGATGGTTCCTCTTGGCGGGATGGTAGGTCACGTGATCTCGGTAGTGCAGTCCCACCGATGGTTACCCCGCGGTTGCCTATCGTTGGTCCTCGACATTTGTAGGTCGCTCGGATCCTAACAACGTCCAGCTGCCACGCAATTAACACAGCTTTTGCCCTCCGCAAATAGCTTTGTAGATGTGTGTGAGCTGCCAAAGTTGCCCTCTCCGCTGGCGAGTACGTCGTCAGGTCGCTCACGCTTGTTTAAGCCTCGAGTAGGGCGGCCACCTTGCTTAAAGAGCTGTTTAATGAGCTTGTATAGGAACTTCTTGTGGCTAGAGCGTTTGGCGGAGTCGCGAGAGGAGTACAAGGAGAGCCTGTAGCAATTATTAAGCGTTAGATCTAGTAGAAAGTACTAGAGCGGGCGCCAGGTACGCTAGCAGACCTGCTAAATAGAGTAGTAGCTTTTTATTTAGTTAAAGTAATCAACCTTGCTCTTATAATAATTATAGTTGTCTATTATCTAAGGGATACTTAGTAACTTAAGAGGCTCGCTACTAAAGGCTTTCTTAAAGAGTTTCTTATTATTTAGAGCTATCTTAGAGCGTCGGCGGAGCTTTATAATAACCTAAGTTACTTGTGGCGACTATCGTTAGCGGAGCATTAGCATGGTGTTAAGGGCAAAGTACTCACGCTCAGCGACAGTACTGGCAAAAAGAACGACCTAGTTGTCTCTCCAAGCTACCTAAAGCACCTGCCGACTCTGTAAGAGCGCCTAGTAAGTATCTCCCTACTCTAGCTTGCGCGTATAGTGTGTTTTAAGTTTTATTAGGTTACTATTAAAGCACTCCTTTAAGAGCTTTGCCCGCGTGTAAGTGCTAATAGCTAGCGCCTTTACTTATAATTCTGCCTTTACTATCGCCTTAAAAATCTCCTCTATTATTATTTTTATTATGCGGACTGTCCTAGCGCAGCCTACGCCTTTAGATCTAAAGTATTTAAGTATAGGAATAGTGTTAAAGAGATTATCGTCCCACACAATATAGAGATTTGGCGGAAAGAGGCGCTAGCCGGCAGCGTTTACGGCGAGTATAAGAGTAATAAGAACTAACTCTATAAGAGTAAAAGCTAGCGCGTTAGTAGGTAAGTTAAGTAAGTTAATAGACCTTCGCCCTCTAGCATAAAATAACTAGTTTAGAATTACTTTATTATTAGCTAAGCACTAGATCTTAAAGCCTTTAGGCGTAGGCTTTATTTTTATTATTATAACCTCGCTTACGCGGCCTGTAAATCTTATAATTACCTTATTAATATAGAGGTATACGCTAAGCGCCTAGTACTTAAAGCTACGCTTATAGAGCGTCTCTAAGAGATCCTATACTTAGCTAAAGGGAGACTTAAAGCTCTAGTTAACTTTTGTATAGTATAAGTAGTAATTAAGCTACTACTATCTCTCCTTTAACATGTAGCGATTAATTTTATGCCGAGGCGCTGTCCTATAAAGCTTCTACTAGTATTTAATAAGCGAGGGCTCTTAGTAGACGCCTATATAAATAACGACAGCGAAGTACGTATATAGCTCGCTTAGAGAGGTAGGTTTCTATTAATAGCAGTTAGGCGTTAAGGGCGCGTTAGCCTAAAGCTTTTTAGCATGCTAATTCGTATAGTATACGATCTAATCAACGACGCCTGTATTAAAAAATAAGTTAAATAAAGCGATAAGAGAGTTAAAATCTATATAGTTAGGTAAGAGAGCGCGTCTAAAAGTATATAAATTATTAATTTTAAGCGGTTGCTATAAGGGTGGCGGCTAAGTAGGTAAATTAGGCAAATCTCCTGCCTTTAGGCTGTACTTTATATATTTTACGAAGTTGGCATCGTTGCTTAATAGCGCTATATAATTAGGCATAGTTGCATATATAAAAGCTTTTGAAAAAGGCGTGTTTTGGCTGGCAAACAAAAATTGCCTACATGACGACAAACATTTAGTGTTTTGATGTATTTGCATCTAATTGGCTAATAAGATGTGGCCCGTGCCAGGGCGATGTTGGCCATGCGGGGGATATGGAGTTCTGAAAGATCACGCGAGTACACCGACTCGCGCTCTTCCCATGTCCATCACTAAATCACCGTTCCTCTAACCAGAGCCCCAAAGTTTGCGTAGCGCAAACGCTGCGATGATGTCGAACAGCCAGTAGCGCAGGACTCTGTCGTGCACTTGCGTATCGCTACTACCACGTGCGGTGTCCGTCCGGTTAGTAACGAACCTCCGTGTATTTCCGTCGTAGTACGCTTTAGGGTGGACTGGCTCTGATGCGGATTCAGAAAGCCATTGCCATATCGATTGTAGACTCCAGAGGAGCCACGACTAGGGAGAGCCCGAGGGTGTTGACCCGCCGAAAAGCATCGTAGTTCTACTACCTGTTCACTTCTTCACAAACTCAGGCTTGACCTCCATGGTGTTTTGTACATGGCTCCTCAGCGCCGCCCACCGATCTGTACTCGCCGCTGAACTCGTTGCCATCTGCACCAGATTCGCGTTGAACCTCTCCTTCTCCAGCTTTTCTAGCTTTTCCTTCCGCTTCATAGCACCCGGTCTGCTTTTTAGGCTCTTCTTCTGGATCTTTGCCTGCCCACCAGCCACAACAACCTCGCCTTGTCCACCATCTCCCTCTAAACCAGATAGCGCATCGGCAAGAGACTCAAGATTCGTCACGAGCTTCTTATTCGGTCGCCGTCGCTTCTGAATCTTGGAAGAGGATTTCTCGATCTTGGAGACAAACGAGGAGTGCTTGATTGTGCGCTTGTCCTTTTTGGAAGAAGAGAAGAGAGAGTCGGAAGCCGTGGGTGTTGGAAGGGTAATTTGTGGACGTGCTGCTCGCGCAGACTTGGCGCGGGCGGTAGTGCGTTTTTTACCAGCAACAGGAGCCTGTTTGCTATTAGCATGTCGTCTATAGCGGCTGCTACAATATTGGACTCACCATATCGTCTACGTGTGGAGAGCAGGGCAGACTTGGGAGGATCTGCAAAAGTTGAAGCTCGGCCCAAATCTTAGCGAACAAGCACAGACCAGTGGGTCCTATCGATTACGAGGTACGCACCTCGCGACTTCCGACTCCCGACTCCCGCGGCCGCTTGGACTCCTTTCTTCAACCACAGCAGCTTAACGAGAAGCGTTATTTTGTTAAATAGGAAATCGCAGCTTCAAACTCCCTGGCTTCACTGAGACGTCACTCTCAGCCTCTTACACCAAACACACAAGACCTCCTTCCTGGTTGAGGGCTGGACTATAATCCACGGCTTGGAGACTTGGCTGGTTCAATGGTTTCAGTCTCGACATTCACTCATGCTGGGCATTAAGGAACACCTAGCTCATGGTTATTGTATCTGCTCAACAACTCTTCTGTCTATCAGCGGTCCGTTCCATTGCTTTCGGCCTGATCACCCAAAATAGCAGTCCAAAGATGACAACCCCTCCATATACCGCGCAAGACCAATTCATGCTAACTGCAGTAACTCGTGTTGCCGGTGGGAAGAACGAAAACATCGTGACTATGATTGTGTACAGCAATGCATACACATTTATGGCGAGTCCATATCGGCCCATATTCCACGGTCCGAAGGGGATATGCTCCTTTGCCAGCCGTTTTCGAATCATCAGGCTGATCGAGATTATATAGCTGGAGAACAGCCCAGCAGCAACCAACGATAAAATCGCATTGAAAGCGACCGTGGAACCTATGTTTATCAGGCCTAGTAAAGCATTTATGAAGGCAGTCAGTGCGATGGCGTGCAATGGAATCGCTGAGGGCGGTTCGACTTTCGCAAGAACATCCGAGAGTGGCAGTCCGCGATCACCTGGGGTTGCATTAGCTAAAGCAATCATTAAGGGGATGAAGACACGCACGCGCGAAAGCCCAAAGCTGTCGACTCGCGGATGCAACGTATCCAAACGTTGCGAAGATGATTAGCGCAATCAATATCGAAGTCATCACTGTCGCGCCAGCATTGGATTGAGTCGCGCTTCGGAAGATCTCGATGAATCGATAGCCCGTTGACGTAGCCAATGCTTTTTCTACGTCACCAATGCAGAACAGGATGGACACCATCATGGCGAAACCGAGTGCGCCGTTCAGGAAAATTGTGAAAAACATGCTCCGGGGAACATTGATTGAAGCATTCTTCACCTCCTCCGCTGATGCAGGCCAGTGCCACCGATCATGCTCGGATTATCTCACGTACCCATGTGACACGCGCCATCGATGCCGATGAATAGAACAGAACTCGTTGTCAACCCTACGAACCATGAGAGGCCATCCGGATAGCCGGAGAAGTTCTCCCATGTCGCAAACACAAATTCGGCAGACGAATGTAGAGCCAAGTGCACCAGAGGTATCAGGATGGCAAGAAACCCAAGCACGTGGAGTACCAGGATGACTCCTTCCAGTGCTGGAAGTATCCTGACGGCAATTGTGTTGACGAAGCCTGTGAAAAGGAGTACTGCGTACAACAAGAGGATGCCGTGCCACTTTTGATAATTGTACGTGGGATCATTCAGCACTAGCAGCCCTTGTATGATCGTGCCACCAAGGAAGGTTCCAGATGTACACCCGGCCTGCCATCCGAGTACTGAAACCCAGCCTGTTGCAATGTCAGCGCTAATCAATATGTTCGAACGTATTTCCTACCAGTTAGCCAGCTGAGGAACTTGCTCCACTTCGGCGGTGCGAGAAGTGCTACCCAATGGTACTGCCCTCCAGAGGTAGGATACATCGATGACATCTCCGAGATTGAAGCACACATCGCGAGAGTACCCAGGAAGCAGAAGATGTATCCATAGATCAACGTCGGTCCACCACCGTTCAAGAAGCCGCTTACTTTCGCAGGTCAATACCCGACTACATTCCAGGGCAATCGCTTACAGAAGAACCTAGTTCGCGATCAGCCGTCGTCCCAGAATTATGGTAGTACAACTTACGGGAAAGCCGATTCCCACGAGCAAAGCATGATGGTTGTAAAACCAAGAAGCGGGAGTAATCCGAAGTTGCGCTACCTCGTGTTAGATGATATGTTTCATCGCGTTGTACACGACGCACGCGAGTCTATTGCATCTTCCCCATTCTTCGCATATCCCTCTCATCCGCGCTCAGATTGATCGCGTCTGCATTTTCTCCGGAGTCGATCGAGATGTTAGGCGCTCCATCCTTGTTCACTTCCACCACCTCGTGTTCGGTAACCATAATGCGCAATGGTGGAGCGCAGCTATGAAGAACCAGGGCGGAACGGAAGCAATGTCGCAGGACTAATGTTAAAGTCTACTGAATAGGACTATCAACGGCAAAAGCTACAAGTGATACTGAAGCACTGTGGTGGGGCAAAAGTGCAGTGCTCGGGAGGAGGTTCGTCTCGTTCCGCATATGCATATTGTATCCTTGCTGTCCCCAACACGGAATCCTGATTGGATACGAAAAGCTCAGCCCTGAGTCTATAAACCAATCATATGTGTGTAACGTAAATTAATTCCTCAGGATTACGATCCGGCATAAAGAGCAGGTTTGGCACACGCGCCGGTAGTCGCACAGCTAGGAACGCTTGGTGCAGTCAAACCTTCATCATGGAGTCCCAGGAGTTTGGTTACCAGAGAGCATGACATCGCGATACGTGTGGTACAGTGCCAACGATTACCGACATCTTTATGAAACCGAGGTTTTTTTTTGTCCCACATGGGCGTAGTCTACATCACCACCCTTTATGATTTCTACATACTCAGGCCGCAGCCTACGATCCGTCTGGAACATGGCTCACGACATTAATCCTGCCGAAACAACCCGCGAGTGTTGACCTTGGCACGAGGTGTTCTTTTGTATATTTTAACTGGCCGTCGAGTAATGTAGGAGCCCCACCATGGCTTTTCGAATTTTGCAGCCTGGTGCCACAGTTTCATGGCGTCTGGAGGCGACACCTCGAACGTGAACGGAGACTATCACGAGTGGTCATTAGTCTCAGATCTTGATAGATCTGGGAGCAGAAAGAGTCACCTCTTTTGTGCAACAGAACCGCATGCACATTGTGGACTGCCGTGGGCTTTATCTCTGTCGCACTGCACGCACGAGGCTATCTGAGTAGTATTCTTCGCACGTGAGATCTGGTAATCTTGTACGAACATCAACATATGCGGAAGCGCACCAATTTCGTCAGTGTGGACGGGGAAAGAACAGAATTACCATGGATAAGGGTCCGATGGGTGCGGTCATGTCGCCGGACGACAATGGCCCGCTTCTTACGATAACTATCTGGTCTCTAGGATGTATATTAGTAAGCGCGCCAACAGCAGAAGAAATTCTCCGAGTTGATCCAAATAGATTCTTTGCACAGCAGCGCGACTTGGGCTCCGTTTTACAAATCGGTCTTTGCCCATGACAGAAGATCTTTGGATAATCGCAGCAGCGGTAAGTGTGCACAGAAAACCGGTTACTATGGATATGCGCACCTTGAAGGAGTAAGGAAATAAATTTCGATTCCGACAGGGAAACTGCGTGTCAAAGAATCAAGATCTAATCATCATGATAGGCGCTCGCAATGGGCGGTATCATCGCGTCTTCATACGCCGTCGAATATGGACTGGGCAAGAGATTGAACGTGCTTACTGACACATCCCTTGAAGACATCCAGAAAGCTTTGTACGCAGCAACAATTATCTACGTCGCCACTATTGGAATCTCCAAGCTCAGCATCGCTATATTCCTTGCTCGCCTCGCATGTACGCCTGTCCACAAGACTTTCGTCACCATTATGTACGCGGTGATCAGTTGCTGGATCTTTGTTTTCACTGTAGAGGTCATCTTCCAGTGCGCGCTACCGCAGCCATTGGGAGCATTTCGCGGGAAATGCATCGCAATAGTAAGTCCCTGTGACTTCAACCAGAACCATGATATGCTAATCGATGGTAAAGTTGCCCTTCGGGGTTATATGGACTATCATAGATATCCTGACCGACGTAGCCATGATCCTCCTTCCCTTCCACGTTATATGCAAACTCCACCTCCCCACGCGCAAAAGGGCAGTCATAATTTCCGTCTTCGCCCTGCGCATGCTGTAAGCCGTCCCTTCTGCCCTTGTAATCCCACGCGCTGACGGTGAAGACTCATACTCCTCTCCATAGCCCGGATTATCGCCTTGGCCCGCGCCCTACAGAGCGGCGACCCTTCCTTCGACGCCATTCCTTACGCCATAGCCGCACAAGCACACTCCACCCTCTCTGTCACCATCGCCTGCACTCCAGCCCTGAAGCTGATTACGGAAACCACCCGCACCAGCATGCTAAGCACAAGCCTCACTGAACGTAGCTGTGGCAGGACGACCGAGCAAGCCGCCCGAAGCAGTAACACTTCGCCCACACCTCTTAGGGCGAGCACCAATACATTTCCTCCGCTCCTCCCCAATTCCTCCGATGAGGGTACTACATTCATATCCCACATTTACCGCCACATCATCGGCCAACCAAAACCACCGCGCATCCACATCTCCGCGCCGCTCCCAGTACGGCAAGTTTCTTCTGGCGCTGGGCGGAGCGCCGGGGGTGAGAGTCCGCCGCGGCCACCGCCACCGCCTGAGGAACTGCGGCCGGATCTGTCGTGTTTCCAGCCGAGGTTGTTGCGCGCGAATAGCGCGTTTGTAAGGAGTCAGGAACGGTGGGGTGGACGAGGTGAGGAGGGGAGAACGTGTATCATGGCTGAGGAACAACGGTGGAGTCAAAGTAAGTATTCTGTGTGTGAATGATGGATGCTAGGCATCGGGGCGATGGCGACTTGGGCTGGTCCTATATGGTTCCTGCCACATGTCATCACGTAGGGAAGGGGAGGCAGGGTGGTGGAAAGGTTGAGAGGGTGTATATTTAGAGGGCGGGTGCTAAGCTCAGATGTATGCTAGTGGAGCCTTGGTGGCTTACCGTGGGATATGTGGGTTTGTTGGGCTGATCGTTCGGTGCCAAAAATAGGCTACAGCTATAGGTAGGATGATTTTGTTTGCGTGAGATGAATTTGAGGAGGCCACAAGTGGAGTGGTGTTCGTGCCATCGGGATGCTGCAAAACATTTTTTCGGAAACACACGCCCCGGCGCTTCGTATTACTCTTTCGCTTCCATAACTCGTGTGACAGAATGCAAGCATCAACTACGTCTTTCCGATGTTGGTTCCAGCGCCGGAAAATGGCAGTGTTTGAATGGTAATTTATTATACTACTGCTGCTTGCGGCCTTTGACGAAACGATCATACAACCTCGCGATTCACGCTGTCGATGAAACGTACTTAGAGTGTACAGCTGTTTCGAAGCTCCGCGAGCCTATCTATACTCTTCGCTTTCACTGTGTTGAAAAAAATGATATATGTGCCAACGTTTGCCGTGGTCATCAACGCTTCCGAGCATAGCCACGAAGCTCTGCGTCCCACAAACGCGTCCCACTCTTTGACTCACCAAGGCCACCAAGCACTCTTCTTCTCGCCTTCAGGTTTATTTTTCTTCTTGTCTTCTGCAACATGGTCGAAGAAGACTACCATCACGGTAGTGTCATCGACTGCATACCTGCTGAGTGGTCCGGGAATGCTGAGAAGACCAAGAAATAAGCCACGACGAGTGCCTCCCATGGCATTGCGCGCGAGACATACAGCAGCTATACGAAAGTCAGTACGATGCATACTTTAGAGGTGGTGTGTCGAGGGTTACCGTTGTCATCTTCGATAGCGAAGTACTGTGGCTCGGCCTTCCAGCTGACCTGCTCACCAGTCTCGGCGTCGTATTCCAAGCCCTGATCGAGACTGACGTTGGGCAAGAAGGCGGGTTGCTGAAGCTTGGGATCCTGCGTAACCTTGCCCTTGCCCCGTTCCTTGGCTTCCAGCCAACGCTCAACGCATTCGACAGCGTGCTCGCTACTGATATGGTCCCACAACCCGTCACTGGCCATTATCATGAAGTCGCTTCTTGTTGACTTGTCCTTCGGGTCGGCGCGTACAATTTCCGTTTCGGTGATCTCCGGCTCGGCGGTCAGGTATGGTGGCGTCTTTGATTGCGGTCGAGGGGCTGTCCCCCAGAATTTCGCTTGCAACTGCTTGATAAAATCGTTGTCCCATTTCCAACGATGGTCGCCGAAAGCCCGCGTTACTGCTAGTCCCATGAGGCGGCCGCTCTTAGCATCGAGGATGTCATCTTCACCCGGATGCGCTTCTTGAATGCGAGTGACTTCGGATTCATTAAAGCCCGTTTGATCGATGGAGAGCGGTTGCGCGACGTACTTCCTCTCAAGCGGATCCCAGCGCCCCAAAACGGCCCGAGAGTCTCCGACGCAGGCTACACGTAGTTTGCTCTGCTCTGGGTCAAAAGCAGCAAGGAGCGCACAGCTGCCGCTAAAAGCAGGCGTCAATGCGGTAACTGCAGCTGCGTTCGCGGCCGGGAACCAGTTTGCTGCAGTTTTTGCGCGTGACATGATCCCATCATCGATCTTGAGAAAGACGTCCTTGATGGTGGAGTGGATTTCGGATGATGTCGATGTTGGGGATAGACTGGACAAAGCGCGTGAGAGATGAGGGTGAAGAGTCCACTGCAGAGTGTACGCCGTGTGCCTTCCCGCGTGGCCATCGAAGACGGACCAGTAGTTCCATGGCTTGGAGCCAAGTCCTGGTGCAGTACCGACGGCATAGTAATCTTCCTGCGCCAAGTCAGAAACGTGACATAGAGGGGATAAACAATGTTTCCCAAAACGTGTAGTGAATGGGAAAACCCACACAAGGCTCATTGCTCCGAAACCTGATTCCATGCGTAATCGGAATATCGAATTCACGAGAATCCTCCTCTTCGATCTCCCATCCGAACACAATTTTAGGAAATTGCTCGCTGATCTGCCTCAGTACTTCCGGATCCTTTAAAGGCATGCTAGGATCCGGAATATGTTGCTCAATCCAATGATCCACTTCATGGATGCGCTTGTAGAAGTGTAATGGTGTAGCAGCCGGATCTCCATTGAAAGACGCCAGGACACGATCTACCCAACCTTCCTCGGTCACTTCTACCAGATAATACGCTGCCACGCCGAGAATAACAAGAAATATGGCGGTTTTGGTAGGGAAGGCCGAGTGGTGGATCGGGCCATTGATGGAAAGAAGCGCCGGCGACGTTTCTGGAGCTGCTGTGGGTTTGCAGAGCAGTGTTGAGACACGTGATTTTGTGATCTGGACGCGTTGTGGAGCTGCCGGAGCGCGTAGTCCAGGATAAGTGTGAAAGCCTGAGGCTGCGTTCCGCGTCCGCGAAGTCGAACACGCATTTCGCGCACGGATTCGGGCTGCAAAGCCTCCCCACCGAGTTTGCAGCATTTTGGTTATGGTAATTGGATACTGTGGAGATGCAGGGACGGCTCAGCTCGTTGATGTGAGGCCGCGTAGAAATTTGGAGCTAAGCCCAGACCACATAGTCACGTGCAGCTGCATTGTCAGCGACGCCCCACTCTTCGCTTCCCCCTTGGGAGCTCTGTCTCTAACCCTCCCCGCCTATCTCGGAATGGACATAACACTTTTAGCTACCCGATCTATCAAACAAAGTTTTTTCTTGGGGTTTCCACCAGTGTACTTGCCCTGCAACCGCTTCCTCAGACCGTGCGGAACCGGTTGGGTATCTAGGTAGTAGCTGCATCTTGGCACTAACTGCTGCATGCAACAGTGGAAGTGCGATAAGATAAATACTATATTGCTGCGTCGGCCGAGATTCGAATCAAAAGCGAACTATTTGTACTTCATGTACTACGGTGCCTAGTCGCTAATCACGCGAGAACTACCGGGGGAAGCTACAGCTCCTATGTCCCCCATCTTATAGTTGCTGGTCTCGTCAATAGGCCGGAATCGACTAACTACCCCACACATGGGCGGCTTACTGGAGAGATAGCACACCCCTGTGAATTATGGAATTCATTTGCAGTCGCTCAATTCAGGCAATTGATCCGTCAACTCACTGATATTTCGCAGCGTCTAGCCGATCAGCTTGTATGCAGGCAAAACCAAATCCGCGATGTGCTTCATGCAGCTGCAGACGAAAGTCGGTCTTGGCCAACCTCCGCCAGTTTTACAGGGTTCACAACGCCTGTCCCGTGTTGGCCTTATCATACATCTTAGCATAAGATGCTCCAAGAGCCATAGCAAGATGTCAAAGGTCTTCATCTTGGAACTGAGCGCTCTCAGAATCCTCTTATAAGTATGCAGTACCGTGGATCTCATTGTTGTACAAGCAGGTCCAAGATGATGTTTGCCGTCCTTGTGATCCTAGCCTTTTGCGGTGTAGGTCACTCCGCTGCCTTCCCTCCCTTAGGATATGAACGGAGACTTCTCAAGGAAGCCTTTGAGAAGCGTGGGTATAATACCCCATAACCCTCTTGCTTCACAGCTGCAGCGCCCGCCGCTACCGCTCCCAAAACCAATGTATGGGCTGGTATATCCGCGACAGACAACCTTGAAGTCTGGAAGCTGCTCCATGATCCAGCATCAGGAATGAATCTGACTTATCCGGACGATGCTGTTCTCACCGATAACTACGTGTTCTGGATAGACGCTCTGCACACGAACAAAAGCGCCGTGCTCCCATACATCGATGGCGACGGAGCTATTCCAGCCAAGTATGCAAGAGCCATCATTTTCGAAGTTGTAAAGGCTGAGCCTGATTCGCAAGAGTGAGTGTATTACACCAGGTTGAAGATATTGCTAACTCACTGTAGGTACATGATTGGACCTCTACCTGTCTTAGGCGAGACAACTATTCAGAGGTTGGACTACATCTAAAACGGTGGCCGGGGCGGTTCCGTGCCATACAACGCTCGCTACTTTGATTCCAAACGGACATCGGCAACTGATTCCCTCGTTGGGTCTGTCATGGGTAACATCTCGGATATCACCGCCGCTTTATTCCAAGGGGGTATCTATTACGGCTCCAGCGATGAGCGAACAAATCTAGTAGCCACGTCCAGAACTCCACAATCTTTTGATGGTTCTACTTCTTTCCGTAGCATTATGTTCCGCTTTTCAGGCTCGAAACCCGGATCCGCATCGTATATGACACCACTGGATTTCTTTGTCTTGATCGATTGCACTGGCACGGATGCCTTCAAATACTCTTTGAAAGGTTTTGTGACCGGCGAGAAATACTATACTTCTGCTGCAGAGCTTCGAGCAGCTTTTGAAGCTGGTGCTCTTGCTAAAGAGTTCGATCAAACGCTAGGATGGCGCATGGGCTTATGTTAACTATAAACCGGAACTTGGCGTACGCGAACTTAAAGAACGTCTTGCACCCAGCACACTGGGGATCGGCGGCAAGCGGTAAAAAGTCGACCCCCTGAAGAGAAGTATGTTGAGTACATGAACTGGTCCTTCTACGTCTCATACTCGCGCACGCTCGTATGATGCTGTACGATATCAAGTTCAAGGGTGAGCGCATCCTCTACGAGCTCTCCATGCAAGAGGCCACTGCTCAGTATGGCGGAAACCAACCGGAAGGTGCTAATACAGTGTATCACGACACTTACTATAGCCTGGGAACCGACTACGGTACTTTGGTAGGGCTTCGACTGTCCTTGGGGATCGACCTTCTGGAATGTGTCATACTACTCAAACAATAATACGGTGACCAACGAGGACGCTATTTGCATCTTTGAAACAGATATGAACTTTCCGCTATCCCGTCATAGAGCTGCTGTGAGCAACGTCTACGGTTTCGTCAACCTGGGCACTGTCAAGGGTGCCGCTCTTATCGTGCGAGCCATCGCTACCATAGGGAACAAGTGAGTTAATGTCCAACTCTCGAAAGGCGAAAGTACTAACTTTTGAACAGCGATTATATGTTCGGTGTGTAACTCCATCGATCTGTTTTTGTGTTTTTGTTTTGCTAATCAAAAGCAGATTATTCTTTCCACATGGACGGTTCCTTGGAGGTCATTGTCCGCACCTCTGGCTATTTGCAATCATCCTTCTACTATCCTGACCAACAAAAATGGGGTCCAAGAATTCAGCAAGCGACCCAAGGGTCCCTTCACGACCACATCATCACGTTCAAAGGGGACTTTGACATCGTCGTCACGGCAAAGTCGTTGCAAGTCAGCGAACTGAAGGCCGTCAATCAGAGCCAACCATGGTTTCCAGAGCTTGAAGAATTTGAGAAGAGGGAGATGGAGATTGCCAACATGGAAACAGAGCAGCAATTCAACTGGGCTACCAACAACCAAGCCATGTACACGGTGATCAGTTCCAACGCAACAAACGCATGGGGTGAGCCTCGCGGCTACCGCATCGTACCTGGCCGTTCGAATATCGATCTCTCGACGCTCAACTCTCCGTGAAGTGAGAGGAACTCTGAGTTCGCTAAGTCGCATCTTGCAGTCACAGTTCAACATGATACAGAGCCGTACTGCAACTCGTTCAGAACATCAACCTTCCAGCCAAGCCTCAGCAGGACTTCTCCAAGTTTTTCGACGGCGAAAGCGTCGACAATGCTGATCTTGTGCTATGGTTCAACTTGGGCATGCACCACTTTATGAGGGCTGAAGATGTGCCGGTGACACTGTACACTGAGGTTTATTCAAGCATTGTGTTTGCCCCCACAAAACTTCTTCTACAGAGCCCAAGACGGAGATTTGCTCAACAGGAGGTGGATCGAGGTGGATGATGAAGGTGAGCTGACATATGAGACATATGAAGTTGGGCTCGACTCTTGTGTAGGAACGTTCGAGGAGCCTGTTGGGCATATTGGGGGAGTGGACACGTAGTAAAAAAAGCCAGTCGGCAGCTCTAGCTAGAGCTAGAGCCGCTGTTCGGGTCTTACTTATCAAAGTTATATGGTTCGTATCGCCTTCTCGCGTTATGCACCGAGAGCCAGGTGGCTTCGCTGGAGTATCACTGGATGTAATCCGAGAGGGCCATAACCACTTTTGTCCGTCCCTTTCAAACCTCCTGACGCGAAGTCCACTTTGATGTCTTGTTTTATTCCGCATATCGAACAGTGAAAAGCATACGCAGCCCAGCACTTCGTGGCGCTCTAGTTCGTGTGCCTGAAAATTTCTGGCTGCAGTATTCTCCTTTGTACCTTGGCACCAGTGGATGTACAAATTTTCCTTACCTTCGCTTCGCGATCTTGCTTCACTGAGCAGCACGCTTTTAAGCACGTGCCTCCGTATCTTGGAAGCAAACCCTTTCCATAGGGCAGGGCAACTAATTAAATCCGCCTTGTTCACCTTACCTCATGACGCCCACCACCTCCGAACTCGGGGCCACTGATTGTGAAACCTAGCAAATTCACAAATGCTTCGAGCGGTCTGTCTCACCTGGGCGGACTCTCGGGGCTATTAAAGCTTGTGCTGAGAACTGTGGTTTTTCGCACGTCGACTTGCGGCCTCAGTTCGTGCGTACCCAACTTCGCCGTACCCTTTGTAAAGCCTACCTCGGGGGACCAACACGACCTGTGAGTGACGACTCTTTGGACTTTTTGCTTTCTCCGCTAATATATATCCCATTCGTTCGAAAATTTGGCTCGAACACGGACGAGAAGCAGAGCTACTCATTGAGCCAGTAAGTATACCAAGGCGCCATCCATCTGCAACCCTATGCAAAAGTTCTTGCGCAGTGGTAAAACTGTCCTCAATACTTGTGGCCATACCGGATGTATGTATGGTATGGTGAGGAAACTAGCACTTGAGGCAAGAGCCAGGGTGCGCTCACAAGGTCCTGCCTTCCGCCGCGTCTGGTGCCTGCCAAAGCAGCGGCGCACCTGCTACAAGATCTGATATAAAGTGCGTTTGCTTTGTGTCTCTCTCTCTTTAACACACACTAACATCATATTCTTAGGACAGTCGCAATGTCCACCCCGCGCCGGCACGCCGGTGTCGAAGAGTCACTCGCTGATCTTGAGGCACGCCTTGAACAACGGACCCGACTCCTCCAGCGCCAAATCCTCAGGTGCCAGCTCCTCGAGCGCCAACCAAACGCAATGTCCGTCCAGGACCCACAAACTCGTCACACAACAAGGCTTGCCGAACTCCCAAGACTGGAGACAAACACCGGGTTAGCAAATCGCCATGCCGAGCGCCGTCGAAACGGATTGTTCGCTCAAAGCGAGCTGACTCCAGACGAGGAACAATCTCTGGCCGGAGACACGGTACTCATGGTAGCTAATACCCGACTCGCCCAGCGCCATATGGTGCAGCGCCTTGGCCGTCTCTCAAGTCCAACCCCGTCACCTCTGCTGTCGCTAGACGAGATTCACCAGCATGTTCAGAGAATCTCAACCTACGTCCAGACCGTGCCGGAGCCCGAATGTGCGGCATCTACGGACGAAGCAGAGAACCAGTGTGGTATTTGCCAAGAGGAGCTCGTACAATCGGGAGAAGGAGCACCTAGGGTCATCAAGTTCAATCAGTGCAAGCACGCATTCCACGAGGGTTGTCTAGTCGAATGGTTTCACTGGAGGCAACGTGAAGGACCACCTACAGGCGGTGATGTCCTTCGAGCAAAGTGCCCCAGGTGCCGCTGCGAGCTATTCCCGCGCGGCAACAACGCCCCGCGACATACACAGGCCGAGTATGATGCAGAGTACCCGCAAATACCATCCGCATTCGCTCGTCAAAACCGTCGTTCTGATCCGACCGAACCGTACACCGGCACAGATCAGGAGAGGGTACACATGGAAGAGCACCAGCGTGTGATCGCAGACTTGAACCGACTGCCTTCCGCCCCGAGGGAGGGATTCTTCTCTTCTTCAGCTGGAGGCTTCACCCGTCGCGCCCGTCGTTCTGATCCGATCGAACCGTACACCGGTCATTCTTGGGCCGCGACATTATCACAAATGCGTCAAGCTGGCTTCGCCCACGGCGTCCGTATTCCTGAACCATCCGGCGCGTACACAGGCACGGACAGGACCAATAGTCGCACAGAAGCTGAGGAGCGTCTTCTCGCCGAAATTACAGGAATATCCTCTATTACGAGGGGCAGGATCTCCTCTTCCCCTGCTGCAGGCTTCCGCCATCCTTCTGGGTCGGCCGCTCGCTTACCCGACAATGATCGTGGCACAAACCGTCGTGGCTGGGACCCCTATAACCTCGGGGCAGAGGAGGAAGAGCGTTTGCTCGAACAGTTTGGGCCAACGTCTTTCGTGGCGATTGCGCCTCGATCTCAATACCTTGAACCAGCCACACGCTCCTCAGAGAACGGTCGCGTGCCATATGGTCGTATCTCGGATGAAGGTTATGATTCCGAGACTCCTCCGTACTCCACCAGTCACTCCGATTAGACGGACGAGCTGTCGCCGTGATACGAAGGACGAAGGCGTCCCAATAACTGATGAGTATTAGTCTAGCCGACATTCTCTGTGCATCGTGTGCGGGAGGTATTTGGCAAAGGGTGGGTCAGATGAAGCATTTTATGCCTCTGGTTCTGGTTGCACGGTCGTTCACCTCAAGCGAGACTACAGCCTCTGCATGGATTTTTCCTCTCTCCGTTCTTTCTCTTATCTTCCAGGGATTCGCTACCTTTCGGTCTTGGCCCAATCTTCTAGGCTCATTTGTGGCTCAGATTGCTTCTCGTGTATTTGCTTTTTGCTTTCCCGCTGAGAAAATCATAGAATCGCATGATGCATCGGAGGGATACATGCTTGCTGTGGGAAATTGTTTACCTTAGCACTAATGAAGGCAATCGACTGGCAACTTCAATCTGGACTCTCCGCGTACATAAAGAGTGAAAAGGATGCTGGATCAGGAGTTGATCTACTAATCTATCTTATGGGCAGTAATTTACATCTCAGCAAATATATCGATACCGCGCAAGTCGGCAGAGACGCCGAGACTCAGCCGTTCCTCACTGTGGCGTAACACACTGATGGCTCTATACACACAAGGTACGACACCAATCGCGATGACGTCGATCTGTCGTTACAGAGGCATATGACTGTAACTTTGTTTTTTTCAACCTCTGTTATGTCGCTGACACATACGACGTGCGCAGGCCCGCGCAGGAACGCGTCAAATGCATTCATTGGCTAGACTAAGATGGACTAGCGCGCTTTTACTCTGGTATAAAGCTCCCGTTCCCGCCACTTTCCTTGCGACAATTCCTGACAGTGCATCCACGGTAGCAAACTCTCAACACTCGCAGTCGCCGCAATTCGCAACTTCGGTAAGTTACAGCTTGTTCAGCCCGTACGGAACATTGCGACCCGTACCGAGCATCAGCATGAGTCAACAAGACCCCACAGAGAGTACCCACTAAACTCTATAAGTGATAAATAGGTACCAGCTACAGCTTGTTCAATACCTTAGAGTTGTACTGATATCGTCACAGTCGCCAGGACTGATCCACCTGTTCAACCTTGAAACCACGAGAAGAAAGGCCAGGTACACATAACTATATGTAAGTTTTCGAAATACTCTTCATACTCTTGCATTATAGCTAATGCACCCTTCGCAGATACTCAATGTCCAACCCTCGCCCCATGACCATTCGGAGGCATACCGCGTCTCGGAAGCCCTCGGCTTCGACGTGTCCACCCCGTTACCCGACGACTACAAGCGTACCACACTTGAAGAGTTCAGAGCCCTGCTCAATGACCTCGACGATCTTCTGGACACCATGAAGTCGCCTCTGGAGCTGCGTCTGAAAAAAAAAAAAAAAAACTCCCACCGCATCTGCGCTGCGCCCACCACCCTCATCACTACGCACGCAGTCGGTGAGGCGAACGTGTGTGGTATCTACCACGAAGAGCTATTTGGTCTCGGAGACGACGCGATCAAGCTCAACCGCTGCGGCCACACTGCTCACAAGAGCTGCTTCATACAGTACTTTGCGTCTAGCGGCGGCCCAAAGTGTCCGTACTGTCGGCGAGAAGCGCTGAGGTCTGCGCGATCACCTTGGTCTCAACGATGAGCTGGTGCAAAACCAGGGCGGTGAAGTGACCGATCGTGGGGGAGCTGCTCAGCAAGATGTGAACGGCGACGGTCCTGTGGGCGCTTCCGCTGTTACGGTGACAGTTGCTGCTGGGGGTCGAGACGACGAGGTGATGACATAAAGCTCCAACGTGCTTATGCTGCATGACTCCTTCGTCTTCCACGTGCCTCCTTGCGCTACAGAGCTCATCATCAGGGTCAACATCCTGAATAACCCCGCCGCGACTCCATCTACCGCCTCGATAGTGGCTAATCTGACTAACTTCTTGTGACCGTCTAGCTGCTAGACGGAACCGAGTCAGCGTGGAGTAAAAGATGGAACAGTTATATATGAGACTTGAAGGAGAAGGTTGTGAAGGTAGAGCTTCTGGTTCTGTGTCAAAACGATGGTGGATTGAAATGTATGGAGCATCTGCGGCTACGGTAAAAAATCCCCGTAGCATTTGTGAATAAACATTTCGTAAGAAACAAACTTACTAATGATGACGGAATTGTGCGCTTAATTTCCTGAAGTATTCTCCCGCTTTCACTCCAAAGTTTTGATCATTGCTTCTACCTTGCTGATATACGTTGTCGTATTTTTCCTTCTGGATTTGATTCGTAATTCTCTACGCTGAAGGCTACCTTGGGGTGTTCCGTGGTCCTGTTTTATCTCTTTGCAGTTTTTCTAGCAATTAAGATACTGCATTCGACTACGGTGTGAGTCTCACTAAGTTTGCTCGACTCATTCCGCGGTCTCACGTACTTGCCACAATAGACAGCTGCTATGACCTGCAGTTGGGGGAGCAGATACAAAATATGCTGTCAGACTATTTGCAAACGCTCATTGACAAGCAGAAATTCGCTGTGGGCGTCGTCACTGTGGAAGCAGTCGGCAGCTACTACCTGATTTGCTCACTGATTATTTGCAGCAAGGGAATCAAGATGCCAAACTTAGCGACAAAGCATATAAAACTACTTGCTAACGCATCTGACATGATCAGTAGCACATTTGTGAGAAGATTGTACCTCACGCTGGCTCGATTTGTCGTTTGAACCGTGCACACACACAGTCACACGCTTGAAATCGGCTTGCTGAGTCTTTTATAAGAGCATTGCCTCGTGATCAACCAGATGCAATATCCACAACACTCTATGATTGTTTGAAGCACTCCATGAACAAAAGTTGACATGGCGTTCGGCTCGGCTTCAACCCGGGTCGAGGCGCAACAACACGTGTGTTCACGCTCGGGCGCTTGGCAACCCTGATCGCTAATATGTAAATACCCCGCTGCGTCTCCTTCCCTCGCCCCACTCTCGAGTGTATCATCGCCACATAAATATTCCGCTCGCTCCTTGGTACTTGCCTGGTCATCGCACTCACGAACCATAACATGTAGGTTGCAGTCGTCATCGTCTTTAGTCGTTGTTTGTACTTACATTTTACCAGCACCGAGAGATCTAACCCAGATTCCATTCTTCCGAATAGAAGAGTGTAAAAAGTGTTTACCAAATGTAAGTGAGCATTTACATGCATATTTCATTTTCACTACTCCACACTGTCTCACGAGTGCGCATTCAATCGTCTCAGCAACCCTCTGTTAAGGATGTCCGGGTGGGTAAATTCGGTATGCTGCAGCCTTAACACCACAACCATGGAACGGATGCGTAAAATCAGATTTTCTCCTCACAACACAGCCACGGAACAGATTCAGAATATTTTTAGAGTCAGAGCTCAACCATGGATTAACGATGTGTCGGAACAGCGCATTTAAAAGACACTACTCCATCTCAGACTCCCCAGCCTTACTCGAGGATTATACTGATCGATCCTGCACAGAATCATATATCTTCTCGAACAGAAAATAAATCTTGAAATGGCCGATATCAACGCCATCGCAGCCGCTGATGCAGCTGTCAACGCCCATGCCGAGCTTGAAGCCGCTCTAACCGAGATCAAGGACGGTCTCCGCATCATCCTCGAGAACAAACGCATTTCCATCCCCCTCAAAGCCAGGCCAACCGAGAAGTCCTCAGCAACACAAGACGAGCGCGAAAACCAGTGCTCGATCTGCTACGAGCCTCTCGTCGACACAGACGGTCCGCCAGTCGTCAAACTCAAGAGATGCGGCCACGCGATGCACGTTGATTGCGGTGTCGACGCGATGTTTGTCCAATGGAGGAAGTGGACGGCCAACGCTGTCCTCACCCTGGCCAGGTTCCAAGCGGCACTAACCTGCTCAACCTGTCGCGTTCCGATCTTCAACGGCAAGAAGGGCGCGAGCGAGAACACAAAAGTCCAGCTCAACTGTGCTAAACGTCAGAACATGATGGTCGAGGTCAACCAGAAGTTTGACGCGTTGATGGACGTCAGCGTGGCAAACAACGAGTTCCTGCAAAGCGTGGATCTTCCCACGCTTCCTGTTAGCCAACATCACAACTCTAGAATATTCTACTATGTCGTCACACAGTCATGTGACCTTGCAGATCCAGAATCTTCTGGATACTCCACTTCATGTATATAGCCACTCTGACTTCTATCAGATAGGAATCAACCCAGTTCGCCTCCTGCTGTGGTACGCACACACTTCCGGTGTTGGAGGAGCTCAACGAGGAGTATAGGGCTGCGGAGGGGCGACGCGCTGCGACTGCGCCGGAGGACCGCGTGGCTCCAACTCTCGAGCTGGCTTGGGTCGAGGACGATGATGAAGAAGACGATTTCGACGCGGAATCTTGTCCTGAGCCAGTCGCCCGTCCGCGCTCAGCAACCTTTTAACCAGATTGGTCACCTTTCTTCTCGAGACACCTCCTGGAACAAGAAACTCTAGGAGAAAAAAAAAAGATCCTCGACCCTATCCAGCGCGTATCGAACAATATATATATAAATATATATATGTGTGTGTGTGTGTGTATGTATGTGTTTACTTTGTTTTCACTTTTTGTATCTAGTGCTTCGCACTACCTTTTTTTGGACGTATCCTCCTTATATACGTGTTTACAAGCAGCGATTCCACGGAATTGGTTCACTGGGAACGAAAGTCCCAATTGGATGAGGTGTGGCACTTTCAAGAAGTTTCATGGCCATGTCAAAGATGATCCATGGGAGGAGATGTCGCCTGGGAAGCAGTTGCCAGATCACCGAGATTGCTGGCGGACTACCCTTTCCTGGCTTCTATTAGTGTCGAACCTTCTATAACAAAGCGAAACATCATGGACTTCCCTGGTCCGGATGCTTTCCACTGAAGAAGTGCCACATCATGGTCTTCGCTGGACCCAGATCCTTTGATAGTCTGCACGAGCAGCGGGTGTTCTTTCTCCCACTCCTAGGATCCCGAGTATCATCTTGATGAAAATGCTACCAATCGTCTGCTCGTAGAGTCTAGTAACTCGCAGCAAAACCACGTTCCCGACCACTATCATCTCATACAGCTTCCATGGACGAGAGAAACCTAGATTATACACGGTTTCATGGATAAGACATTCAAAAGCATATAGTGGCTACAGGTCTTCACCGATAGCGATTGACCCCAGTAATACCGCTCACTCGGCGATAAGAAAAATTCAAAGAGCAGAAGTGCATACTCGGTGCAGAGGAGAGGATCGTCCAACACGTCGACAGATGGATCAAGGGCAAGCGCAAGGCCAAGGCTCCGAAGTATTGGAAAAAGCTTTTCAAAGACGTCATGGACTTGTAGTTGCGTTCATAGCAAGCAATTAAAAAATCTTCGCCTTCACACCCACGGTGGGTTCGTGAGATCTACTCAAGCAAAGAGCAAACCCTCAAAATCTTCAAGCGATGTGGGTTCGTGAGATCTACTTAAGCGAAGAGATAATCCTCAAGATCTTCAAACGACTTGGTTTAATCTCTACATGGCGGTGGAAAAGCTACTCAAGGGCTCTGCGGAGAAGAGTACCTGGTGTTCCATTCCTCGAAACATAAAGGTGGCAAAGAGCGCGGCTAGCATCGAGCAGGCATTGGTGACGTCTAGTATTTTTCCTTGAATACAATTATTTACCTAATGTCTTGTTATGCTGTGCGTTTGCGAATTCGTGCTGCAATCGCCTACATGCAGGGCGTCTTGCTTAAGTACTGTACTGAGCTACTCGCAGTGCACCTCTGGTTATTTGTTCTTGTTTTTTTCTTCATGGAAGAGGAGAGGGTTGGCTTTGCAATGGACTTTCCAGTCTCCCCTTCGTACTCATGTCTTGCAAACCTTATCGACTGTCTAAAAGTTTACCCTTGTTACCAGCAACGAAACCACACACAGCGACTATTTTGTCCTAACTTCCTTTGTTGAACCATCTCCCGGTTATTTCATCCCTATAATAAGAACACACAAGTCCAACTCACTCACTATTCTTTTCCCATGCGCGTGTTTGTATCCATTGATCTATACCCTATGTATCTTACCCAACGCAAGACTCCACCGCTCTCCTACTCTACTCACACTACCCAAAATGCCAAATACACAACCAGCTTCTCCAGATTTAATTGTAGGTCACTGTCGGCCCACCCGGCAGCTCACCCAACCACCCCTCCGCGTCCTCATGCACAGCCTGCGCCTTCGCGCACTTCGTACTCACAGCTGCGGTTTGCGTTTTAATCGTCTTGCACGCGTTGCCGCTGCAGCGAGCGTCGAGGGCTTTTTGGAGGACGCCGTCTTTCCAGCCGAAGAGATAGTCGCCTGTGCACACCTTAGACTCACCAAAACCACCAAACAATTCTCAAGAAGGAAAGATGGAGAGGGGAAGGGGTGAGCTTACCATGCTGTCCATACCCCGTGGCGTCGCCCATGCTATATACGAAAGGCTGTGAACCGTCTTCGGGCCAGAGGGATGCGTCGTTGAAGAAGGTAGTATCCCACATTACTACACAGGTTAGCGAACCCTTGGGCAAACACGGGGAGGGAAGGGGGGTACCTACCTTCATACATCAACTGCGGCAGCTTCACGGGATGGCTCGCGGGACACGGACCACCAGACTCAAAAGACCCGGAGGACGGGTATGCAACGTGTTCCTTATGATTCGGCGAGTCGAGATTCACGCCGTCCCAGCATCTTTCACCCCAAACTATATCAGCACACAGCCAATCCACCACCTGTGTCCATGCGGGGATAAGGGAAAGGAAAGGGGAATCTCACGTCGGGAATGTGATTGTTGTTCTGATACCCCCTCCACACGTCTTCTTCGGCAGCTCAAACGTATCATCCCCCGTGCACGGCGCGCCACCAAACGGGTTCTGCTCTTTATTGCTAAAGCACCTGTGACACAGCTGCTTCTGCTGGCCTTCTTTCTGTCGTAGTCCCGCGTCGCCGACGAGCATGCGGAAGCCTTTGGGGAAAGCGGTTACTTTGCTCTTGCCGTCGTAGGGTGGGATGTAGTACACGGTGACGCCCTCGCGGCCGGACAGCCCGAGGTTGACCATTTGTGGCACGCGCTTGTACGTCCCGTTGCGCGCGCGGAAGTACAAGTTTGCGGTCCAGTAGTTGGAGAAGTCCTCCGAGTAGTCGCACGTCGTGCAGGTGGATTTTAGGGCGGGGTCGTAGGTGACGGATGTCATGGAGGCGTTGAAGGAGTTGCCGCCGACGATCTGGATAGTTATGGGTCAGAAGATGGAGAGAAGGGAAAGCAGAGGGAGGGTGCTTTGAGAGACGAGACGCACCTGATGCATGTGCGTGCTGGGCAGCATGCCCGGCTGCACCAACGGATCAATGCGGTCGTACACGAGCTGCGAGCACTGGAACCGCATCATCGCCGCTTGCGCGAACTGGCGCGCCATGAGGCCTTCGGCGGGAGCGGCCGAGGCATCGTGCGCTGCGAGCCCAAGGAGGGCGAGGAGTGACCACTGCATCTTCAGACACAAAGACAACCACAAAGACAATCACAAAAACCAACTGAAATAGACACAAGAACACAACACCAAAGGGCGTAACAGCGAAAGCATAGGTAAGAAGTGTCCTTGGCGCACTTAAGACCTCTCTCGCATCACACTTTCGGCAGACATGCGCCGTAGAGCACGCATCCCCGCAGCCCATATGGATGTAATAATATGTCTGGGGAAATGGGAGGGCGAGTGGTTGAAGTGTTGAACTGCCGCACATTGAGGCGATATTGCTCATATACGGATCCTTGTTGACCAATCAAGACGGTACATGTTGTCACACAGTTGGAGTAAAAGACCAAATCACAGGCTGTGATGCCTTCCTCGTAGGACGAACGGAAAGAGGAAATTGATATGTTTGGTGATAAGGTTTGGTGGATGGAGTAGCGAGAAATTGGTCACTGTTCGGGTCTGTGTAGATCGAGGCTCTGACCGCTGACCCGTGCCAAATCTTGAGACCGCAATACAGGAAAATCTTGAAAATGCGGTGTCGACATTGAAGAAAGCACAACTCTCTATACCATGTCAGCCACTAGAGTGCATAATGAAATACACAAAACTGTCTCCAAAATCTATGCACCCAAAACCAGCAAAAGGAAATCTTTCTGTATCGGATTCAGCTAAGTGTACACAAAATACAGGTAGCCCACGCTACGCCACCACACTATACACTCTCCCTCGCCGCGCACGCACCCCTTATGACAACATCCTGCTCATGTCGTTCCGGATACGGTTGTAGTCCAAAAGACCCTCAATCTGCCCCACAGCCGAGATGGCAATGTCGCGATCCCAGAGCTTCCTCTTTGCAAAGTCCATGACGTCCTTCTCCGAGATGGCGCCGACGACGCGCTCAATCTCCTCGGGTGCTAACCTGCGGCCGGTGGTGATGATCTGGCGGCCAATGTCCTCGGCGACGGCGGTGGTGCCGTCCAGGGAGAGAAGGAGCGAGGCCTTGAGCTGGGCCTTGGCGCGTTCGACCTCGGCTTGGCCAACGTTGATGGAGAGGCGGGACCACTCGCGGAGGGTGAAGTGAACCAAGTCATCGAGGCGGTCGACGTAGGGAGAGACCATGTAGATACCCCAGAGACTGAAATTATTAGCAATGCGGTTAAGGCCATCTGCTCCAATTGACTCACCCAGTGTCCGAGTAGCTGGTGGAGAAGCTCATGAAGCTGTTGGCCAGGTTGTTGTTGGAGACGAATGAGCTGAGCTTGCTGCCGAGGTAGTCGGCGTTGCCCATGGAGCGGTCCCAGTTGCCAACGATGGCCTGCGTCACAAGAGCAGTGAAGTAGTCGTCGTCGTTCCAGCTGACACCCTCGACCGCGATGGCAATGTTGGCGGAGCCCTGGGTATCATCCCGGATCCTCACCTCAGAGCCAATGAACTCGGGCCTCTGCTTCTGCTCGGCGACCTGCTTTCCGGAGTAATTGGGAGCCTCGGCGGGCAGGCTGGAGAAGTACTTCTCGGCGAGGTCGACGAGCTGCTGGTGGGGGACGCCACCAGCTCCGACGAGCACCATGCGGTCGGCAGTGTAGTTGGTCTTGATGTAGTTCTCCAGGTCGGTGCGCTGGATGCTCTCGATGTTCTCCTTGGGGCCGAGGATGGTGCGTCCGAGCGGCTGATGCTGGAATGCGGTCGCGTGTAGGTGGTCGAAGACGACCTCCTCGAGCTGCTTATCAACCTCTTCCTGCTCACGGAGAATGACGTCTCGCTCGCGCTCGATAGCCTGTGGGTCAAGCTTGGAGTTTTGGAGGATATCGGAGAGAATGTCGACGGCGGCGGGTACGTCGCTGTTGAAGGACTTGGCGTAGTAGACGGTGTTTTCACGCTGTCGTACACTATCAGCATCTCTATCCATAGGTTTCCCTTACAGTTTCTGGTGTGTCATACCGAGGTGTAGGCGTTGAGGTGGCCACCCATGTTTTCTATCTCGAGCTCGAGCTGCTGCTGTGTGCGCTTCTGGGTTCCCTGTCGCCGGACATCAGCTGCTGCCATCTCGTCATTTGCACCATGTAAGTCACTGGCGTACCTTGAAGGCAAGGTGCTCGAGAAAGTGTGCGGTTCCGTTGGTCTTGTCCGTCTCAGCGCGGCTGCCGGCGTCGATCCACACGCCGACGGTCGATGTCTGGGCCCATGGCGAGTGCTCGGTCGCGATCTGCGGGGGCGGGTCAATTGCAGTCCTGCTAGCTGTACAGAGCTCCTACGTACCGTGAAGCCGTTGGAGAGGGTGGTCGACTCGGTCTTGGAGCCGTGGGAGACGGGCGTGGCCAGCCCTCTGGTCAAGGGCGACTGTCGGCTGCGCTTGACGGCGTTGATGGCGGCCTTTGAGCGCAGGGCCGTCTGCAGGTTGAGTGCGAGCCGGCGGGAAGCCATTGCGTATGCTCGCTCGGGATTGGGGATCGATGGGTTGGATGAGGTCGTTGGAGCTGTACCTGCTTGGCAAAGAGTGAGGAAACTGCGACTCGGCGTAACCCGGAAGGGGAAGGCACCACAGCCAATCACACACTTCCGACGTAATCAAGTGTGCACCACAGCGGTCGACCTCGGGCCATCGCCATAGAGCCTCACGATTGTCTGTTCCACACGTCAGTTGTCTTCCTCCACGTCCATTGCCCAGAGCACCCGCAGTAGCAATGGCTTCTGTTATGCGCCCCGGCCTGCTCAGACAGAGCGCGGCTACCCCCGCCGTCTCGCAACGCGTCTTCTCGACCTTCACAAGCTCCTCTGCCCGCCAGTGCTCGCCGCTCATCCAGCAGCTCCGCCCAGCCTTTGCGCGCCCAGCAGTCCCCAAATCGGCCAGGATCGCTGCCTTCCACGCTACCCAGCGCCAGCAGATCCTCCCTCCGCTGCCTCAAAAGATCGAGGGAAGCGTGAACATTCCTGTGCCAGTGCCGAACGCAGACTACGCCCACGGAAGCTACCACTGGAGCTTTGAGAGAATCCTCGCCGCTGGCCTCGTTCCCCTCACTGTTGCTCCTTTCGCGGCCGGATCGCTGAACCCCGTCACCGACTCAATTCTTTGCGCGCTGCTGGTCTTGCACTCCCACATTGGCTTCGAGTATGTTCAATGCGCGGCACGGTCACAAGATTTCACATACTAACGGCTGCCAGGTCCTGCATCGTCGACTACATTCCTAGGAAGCGCATTCCCAAGACTCGTTTTGCTGCCGACTGGGCTCTCCGCATCGGTACCGTCGCCCTCGGTGTCGCTCTCTACTCGTTCGAGACGAATGACGTTGGTATCACCGAATTGGTCGCAAGGTGCTGGCAAGCGTAGGGTGGAGTATATATAGGAGCAACTGGAAGAATGTGGGACCATGGACGGCTTTGTCAGAAATACCTGTATTTGGATATTTGAAATGCTAAGTGAAATTCGAAACATTTCATTATCGTGAAGTTGTATTACAATCCTGCTTCCTTCCCGCTTTGCAACCAACATTGATAACGTGTCACACGATCACCACCTCTAGACGCTCATATCCCAAACACCACAGACTCTCACTAGTATCGTAAGCCTCATCGAGCTCTAAAACCTACTCAAAACCGCTCTATACATTAGAGTGTTGGTTGCCATGAGATCTTATCCCACCTGACACTCGAAAAGCTCATGTCGAAGTAGGTGCGCGCTTTGCGCTAGCCTATGTGGGACTGATCAAGGGTGTCAAGGTCGAACTGCACAAGCCCGGGAACAGGGAGGAAAGTTTGGGGCGGGTTCTTTCGCCGTGGAGACAGGTTAATGGTAGACGATGGCTTGAGATAAGAGTTTGAGAAAACCAACGCTTAGGTCCACGCACCGAACGCCCATGCGACTGAGTTGGAAATATTCTATCCAGGGAGGCGTCGTCGTCCGAACGAGCTTTTATTGCACAGACGGCTAAGATGCGCAAGCACACGGTGAGCTCGTTCGGCATCAGGTAGCAGCGCAAAGGTTCCTTCTACCTACCTCACAGACACAGAACGCAAGATATCCCAGCGACACTCATCGACGCTTAAAAACTCCATAGTTTCAACACTAAATGTTCCCAATTCATATATTACACAAGCGAGTCCATACCCCCTGCGCCCTTTCACCCCAGACTCCAGAACTACATTCATGAGCGGACTGATGCCTCTCACGCCCCTTCCCACCTCGCCTTGTCCCACACCCCAGTCTAGCTCAAACCAGACACGTTTTCGCTCACCTTCCTGCCTTCCACCGAATGTCCGCCCACCCAACATACCGCGCGCGCTGGGACGGATAGCTGTCTCGCCTACAAACCCATTCGCTCCCGTCGAGTGAGTGCGTGTAATCAGCGTGGTCGTCGCAAAAATGTGGAAGAGGAAAGCGGGATGCTCAAATTTGAGTCTCAGTGGCCGTGGAAGCTGAGATAAATATACCCTACCGTCTCTGAAACGCGTTACACCCACACAAGCCGTACTTCACTGCAGCGCCTGCACGACACTCCCAATCTCAGCTCTCCTCGAAAAGTCGCATCCACATCTTTGGCTCCGTCGCCATCCAGGAATATTCCTCGCGCTGTCCTCTGTCAC
>ML976676.1:662047-720722 GCA_010015655.1 Bimuria novae-zelandiae CBS 107.79 | reverse complement strand
TAAATCTGGTTCTCGATCTCGATCTCGATTCGAGATCTCCCGCCTGCGGGAGGTGGCAGGGAAGAAGATTCCGTATCCGCGTGCCAACGCATTAACGTGTGCGTTGGCGCGATGGAGCTCCGCGGACTGACGTGCGTAATATCCAACTTCTACGTTCGGCACGTGGGAGGCGGAGCTACGAGTGTGTGACGAACATGGACACTGCCTGCGAGGAGAGGCGTTAGGAGGCGAGTTTTCCGGGGGTTGGAATGGGGCCGAGTTGTTAATGCGGCGTCTTTGCCTGCAAAGCGCTCTTTACACGGCAGGGGCCTTGGAGAAGTTTGAATCGTATACCGACGGCGCTCTTCTAAAGTGCGATCAGAGAATACGGTATGGGGTCCTTTTCCAAATTTCGAACTCACGATGCGCGAAGCGCTCTTCCAAAGCCTGAACATAGGTCGTATGAGGCCACTTCCAAATTCAAACCTACGTGTGGTATGAGGAATAGTATTGAACAAACACTGCTACATTGATCTGGGGGAATATCTATACGATATATCCAAAGCCCAAGCGTTCTCCATCAAGGGACCAACTGCGCCTGAGGCTCAGACCGCAGCGGAAACCGTACATAACTCATGGATCGAGCTACAGACTGATACACCAACAAGCGCCATCCTCGGCTGAGCGAGTGTCTACACCGAACGGGTCGGCCTTGTGTCATGCCAGACGGAGACTCGGGAAACCAAAATAATTGTGAACGCCGGTTAACGCCGGTTAACGCCAGGTCGCCATGTGCCGGGCGGCAGGGTACAAAAACAAATGTCCAGCCTCGTGAGCAATGCCGTGAAACGCATGGTATAAAAGCGGTGGGGTTAGAATCTAAACAGTGTGGAGAATGGAATTTAAGGCGGAGTGTTGAAGGAAATTCGAATAAGCGGGAGTGTCGATGCGAAGTAACAGATAAACGCCGGGGGCCCGATGCCGCTATGCAACCGCTGGTAAATGCGACTCAATGTGTGCTTCTTCTTGTGCGAATCGCTTCGTGTGCTCCTGGAGGATGAGACGATATATGGTCATGATGAGGGGGTAGTGGAGGTTTGTCGGACGTGTCGTTTCGATCAATGATGCAACCAGATCCGGGAGGATGCCAACTTGGTGTACTCCGCGCCGCAAGCCGACGAATTCCCAGACAGGCGGCCCGGGCGGTTGGAGCGCTGATTGCTACTTGATGATGCGGTTCTTGGCCTTGCCTTTGCTCTTGCCGGCACCCGTGGATGTGATTTTGCTTGTCTGCATCAGCTCGCCAATATAGCTGCTAGTGGTTAGCCACGACCGGCGCGAAAGCCAGGAAATTTGAGGAACTCACGACTGGAGGAACTTGTTGCCGCCCTCGAGCTTTTCATGTTCCGATTTTACAATCTCGACACGGTCCACGATTTCCATCAGACTGGCCTGCAGAGCCTTGGCTTGCCTGACAAAGGTCAGCGTCGGGGTCCAGGGGCTTCACAGAGTAGACGGATAAGTAACGGCACACACTCGCGTTGAGAGGCTGTTGTCCGTCGCGCCTGCCTCGCGAAGACACCGGCAGCAGGGATCCAGGTGCGGCAGGCAGGCGCGACGGCGGGATGCAATGGAAGACGGGTCGACTCACTCTATCAAGGCCTGGCGGGCCTCCTGGCCCATCTTCTCAATCTCCTCGCTGCTCCGTCGCGGGCTCATGGTCCTGGCATCGCCGTCGTCATACTCCTCCTCTTTGAGCTCGACGTGCGGGCTGTCGCGCGGTATTATGATGGTGCCGCTCGACTTCCTGCTCCCCAGGCGCGGGCGCGACAGCTTGGTCTGGTCCTCGTCGACATGGCGGGCCTGGTCCTGCTCGCTGACCGACGAGTCGGACGAGTTGGAGCTCATGTCGTCTGGGTACGAAGGGCTACGATGGTCGTGGACGGCGAAGGAAGGGAAGGGGTTAGCAGTCGCAGTCTCCAACATGGCAGAAGAGGAATGTGACTGCAGAGTGCGGCTCTGTGAGGTGTGTGGTGGGCTGCGAGAACCGGCACAGACGGCGCCGTTAGACCAGTGGGCAGCGCCAAGGGTGGTGCTTTTTAGCTGCGAGGATAAAGGACGCTCGTCCCTGAGGGACGCTAAGCAACTGCCGCCAAAGGGTCCTATCGGAAGCGGAAGTCGGCCTGACCCTGCCTGTTGGCGTTGAGAGTGGGACTGTGAGTGTGGAGATGGTGGTGTAGAGGCAAAGCCGGCGCAGTGTCGGGCAGCAGCAGCAGCAGCGATGATGGCTACGACGAGGGAAACAGTCTTCACCTGCCCACCTCACCGAGCACTATAGTTGCTCCCAGCTTTCGGTGATGTCGATCTTCGAGCGCTAGCGCAATGTAAGTGACCTACAGGACGACGAGCTATAGTGAAGGTAGCGCGGCGGCGGTGAGGGTCAAAAGTGCCGTGGGTAATCAGCTTCTTTTCTAATGCAGCTGCAAAGAGTACAGTAGATACGAGCAGGACGCCTGCAAACTGCGCGCGCCCACGGTTTTACTCACGGCGCCCGCAGCCACGCATGCCGCATCATGGCCGCAACGATCTGCGCGGCTGGCAAAAGTGCTGCCTTCACCCGTGGGCGAGGAAATGACGTCGAGGGATTGCGCCGCCATGCCGCATGCAGGCAAGATGGACGCGCTTCCGGCAAGATTAGCGGGCTGCAGGGAAAGCCGCCCAAGCTTCGCCCTGCTTGCCCCCAACCACCGCCGTCGCAGCGCGCCGTCTCACCAACCATGCACCTGACTGGATTGACATCACTCTGCCCTATTCAGTCTCCCGTGCTACCCGTGCTGACATGACACTCGTGGAATGACCAGCGCGCCCAAAGGACCCGTCGCCCTCGAGAAGAACGTGACTCCTATGTACTCTAGGAACGCCGTTGCCAGCCCGTTTGCGTGCCTCCAGTTGTCGAATTCAGTATTGCTGCTGCCACCGTGCGACACTTCCACGCGCCCGGCGAGCTGGCTGTGTGAGCGCGCCGATCACCTCTCAACTTGACACCCTAAAGTCTATAGGATCGTCATATTCATGGACCCTGCGGCACCTGCAACTGCACTCTGTTACCCTGAGCCTCTAGTGGACCGCCGTCTTTGTCACCGGTCAGAGAGGTGAAAGCTCCTCTTCTAGTGTTTCCTATTCTACGCGTCTTTGTGTCTTTGTCTTCGGACATCCAATGGCGACGGCATGGTCCTCGGATCGCCGTGCAACCTCTTGCCCTTGGCTGCGTCGGAGTCTGCAGTTGGGTACGTCTGACTCCGTCTGAGCTTGTTCAAATGCACTACCAGACACCCCCTGGATTAGGAATGGATGTCATTTATCCCGTAGAGGGACATGTCGCAATAGTCAGCCCACCTGCTTTAATTTGTTTGTTCTTCATTTGGGAACGGACGATCTTAGGAGAGATTATATCCAATGCCCATGCATCGGGAACACTGCACCGTCTGCGCAGCACCCACGGACCGACTTTGGAACTCACAATCTCAACACCAGACGCTTCCGGTTGCGATGCACGTTCTTCTTCCCTCAATTCTGAGTACGCTATGTTGGGCCCCGCTGATAGACAGTTAGAGAGCTTTTTCAGGGTCACCGCTCTTGTGTATGCCTGGCGACGATCGCTCGGAGGAGGGGAAGCCAATACTTTTCGAAGAATACTTTGACAGATATCATGGAGTTGTCTGTGCACGACAACTTCATCTTCGGCCGCCCGGTGGCCTTACACTACCTCGTGTGCTCGCAGTCTTTCGGCAATGGCCATGATAGGTCCAGCCCTTGGTAGCGCGTCTACTCTACCTGTCGACGTAAGAAGGACCGCAAGATTACAGCTATCATTCCACACAGCTTGTCAAAAGAGGTACAAGACATCAGACATTCTGCCTAGCCTCGTGCACAAGAAATATGGTGCTGCGCGCCTGCGACATGGCCAATTCTCCCACCAACCCTATCAACATCGTGACGCCGGTGTTTGACCTAGCATTGTATTGACTTTGCTGTTGCCGCGAATCCTACGTATAGCGGTGTACTCTCCGCGTGCGACTTGCTCCCAGCCGATGAAAACAAGGCAATTGGCACCGACACTACCCGGACAGGTCTCTACAATACGCTGATCACATACGAAACCATTTATTCTCCACGCCGCAAGTGTCATCTGCTCATCTGATCCTACAAATCCAATACGACATGTGTTGTACTTGTCCATTAACAGCAAGCGTCCCTTACCCGTTGTGTGGCAGCCGCGATACTCCATGCAACAACACGTGGGGAGCGGGATGTCGGATGCAGGGCAAGGCACAACTTCAACTCGCCAACGAATATTCTCTGCAACTCAGTTGCATTGCCGACGTCTTGCACTGGCTTCAGAGCCTGTTTTCAATGGCTTTGCATTCCATTCGGTCCGACCTACAAAGGGTTGATCCCAGAAAAGCCGCGCGGTCAATAAACCATTCCCGGGGCAGACAGATTCGCATACAACAGCCTCCAGAAGCAACCTACCGGGTGGGTGCCGCTAAGCATTATAACGCGCATCGTGAACACCTACTGTACCCGTGCAGCACCCAGCAAATCGCAAATTCACCGCTTGTCCAGTTACGCCCGCTAGTACTGCAGCGCCGCACCCAAGACAGCGGGTCGTGAGTAAGATGTGCTACAGCCGGGCAGTCGGCTTGGGTGGAGCGGATACATTTGGCAGCAATTTTGGCTACATATCGCGACCTGTCACTGTTACGAGTGTCTGCGAATTTGGTTCCGCGCCGGACGCTAGAGGCAGGATTGAGCTGTGTCCCATCATGCTTTCGCGGCGAGGACCCACGCACTATTGGTATTACTGTACCCGTCTGAGTTTTGCAACGAAGGGCTGCGAAATGGCGACTTAAATTGGTGCGAAGTGTGTTGGAGGCTTTGTTGGCCGCTTTCGGCTGTACAACGTGCGATCGGCGAGGGTGGAACTCGGCGAAAGCGACAGGTGGGGGCTCTGGTATGCATGTCGGCTTGGTTACGCATGCGAGTTATTTGCCTGCGTGCATCGTACCATCGTCGACCTCAAAAGCCAACGCATGTGGAAGTACCGAAATCTTCTCCGCTGCCGTCGGGGAAAGTGGAGAACGTTGGACCTGGTTGTTTAGCAACTACACGCTCCTGGCCATTATCAACTGCTGCTTCATGAAGCCCTCAGCATAGGCGCGGGAGTTGTGTCGGCATTTGACCCGATAGGCAACACCTAGAGCCTGTGCATATGAGCGCTCCTTCGTTCGAAACTTCTCCTATTGGGCACACTGCATGGCAGTTTCTCCGTCCCACGATCTCACACTTCTCATGGAGTCATCAATCAAGTCAAATGCCGGCAAAACGCAGAAGCGCTCTACAGACGGGGTTCATGGAAGCCTGGGGAGTCATTACTAAAGCCACTCCATCCCCTTATAGCCTTCAGCCCACTTCGCTTCTGAGATATCAGAGCAACGAAACAGACAGCAGAAGCTACAAGGCACCATTTACCCTCCAGGTCCTGACCAACCACTAACTGCACCAACCCTTCGGGCTCACTCCCTCTTTAGCAGAAAGCGCATGACACCGGATTCCTTCTGAATCTTTCTTTTCTGGGAATTACATGGAGTGACGATGGGACTAGCGAGACTGGTTTGACGAAGACAGGGCACTTGGTTGGTGGGCGCGTCAGTGTGAGGGGGTGAGTTCTCCCGCCCTCTACTAGCGTGTCAGCATGGTGACATACCGGATACGTGACGTGTCATGAACAAAGACATGGAGTAGGCGACACGGGCGAGTATGGCGAGGGTATTTTGGACCTCTAGGGCGGTGGGGTGGGTGTGCTTGCCGGTACTTTGACAACACGCGAGGGTTTGCTAGGAGAGGTACGGTTGTACCTATTATATATGTGTCGTCGCGCACGATAGTGAGAATGGTAGTCAGAACAACGTTAGGGGTTGCTGGAAACGGCAGCGGACTCTCCTGCCGGTTGAGTGTTTAGGACGGGTTCGGAGCATGGGTGTTGGATTGGAGTCGGCGATTCAGAGGGAGGGGTGCGCTATGGCGGTGAGCTTTAAGGTGTGGAATTGATCCACCTGTGAGATCGGTGGGAAGAGTCTGTCAGTGTAAGAATGCCAGTTCTATCGGTCGATCAGATATGGATTCTAGGCAAATGAACGTTTACCGACATAGAGTGTATCGTCGGAAGCAGGGCATTCCGTCAAAGACCAGTTCTCCAAGGGAACCTTGGCTAAATCTATTGCAAACACATTCCTCACCCAGCTCTAATGGAACCGGTAGTGTCCATACAGCCACCCCACCAAGGAAACCCATCACGCTCCCAAACACAACCCAAATTCCCCAAACTCTATCAAACCATCCCATCACGCCCAACCCCCCGCTACCCTCAAAGCCCACAATTTTCCACCCCACAATGCGTCAACGTATGCACATACCTCAACCTCCCGCCCTCCACCCGAAAAAGATGACTATCCGGCCACCTACTCTTCCCAAAATCCAGCAACACGTCCACCGCCCCCATCTCCTCATCGACCACATACCTCCTCCGTTTCATCGGCACCCCCGTCGGCACGCCACCCGCACACGTCCCATTAACCCCAGGATCACCATACAGGCCGCCTTCCAGTCTCACGCACGGCGTCCCCCACGGCACAGTGACATTTGGATTACTAAAAACGTCTAGATACGCGTCTGTAGCCTTCCTTATCGTATCCGCATTATCGCGCTCACTTATAGGAATCGGGTCCCACGCTTCCCGGGAAGTCCAGAACTAGTATCCCGTGACATTAAACAGCCAATCCCCGGGCTTCGTAACGATAGAGTCGACCTTGCTAATTTTATGGTTTGTGAAGCGGAGTTGTGTGCCGATGACGAAGGGGTTCGTGGGGCCGGCGACGACGAGCTCGGTGAAGGTGGCGCAGGAGGAGAGGTCGTAGATGGTGCGGTTGTGCGTTAGGAGGAGGGGGTTTGCGATAAGGCTGGATGAGAGGGGGAGGTTGATGGCGTTTTCGTAGTAGCCGAGGAAGGTGGTATTGGAGATGTAGGCGGTGAAGGGGGAGAGGGAGCCGGTTAGTTGCGCGGTGAGGTAGGCGGAGACGGCAGAGGCGAGAAGGGGGCGTGTGCAGTGGGTGAAGGCGGTGGCGAAGAGGGTGGTGAGGAGGAGGGTAGTGGGTAGCATTTTGGTGGGAGGTGAGAATGAGCACGTCTATGAGGGTGTTGATTGTCGAGCTGAGCGAGCTGGTTGGAGATCTTATAGTGATGCTCCAGTCCCGGTCGTTCCTGGCGATTCGAACGGGCGTGCGTGCAGAAACTCTTTGTATGCGCTGATTTGTTGAGATATTGTGAGTGGGTTGTATTTCGAAGTGCCTCTGGCTGGGCAATCAATCCTCGGTTGAAGTACTGCGGTGCCTGTGTGCTGTTAATTATGCCCCACATTCACGTAAATTGGATCCGCCTCGCCACCCAGCTAATCGACAATAGGGACTCCTGTTAAGAGAGATCGGTCGAGAAGAGTAGTGCAGCGGCCTGGGCAGTGGGCGGCACTATGGGGGACGAACATGCTTGCGAAAGTGTGCCCTATACTAGGTGGGAAGGCCGGAGCGGACGGTGACCAGAAAGAAATATTGGTATCATTGATTGAAAGTCTACCCAAACGACCGGCGACAGGTTGAGAGAAAAAACGCTGTCAATATAAAACTGAGCGAGCGTGAAATAACTAAATTAAATGATCTTGAACGTCTGGCGAGGCCGCTCGTCTAGTTGCGTCATATCGTCCACCTCAGGAAACCAGTGCTCGAACAGCGCCTCAGCGTCTTCTGGATCGTCTTCTTTCCCAACTCGTAAGCACTCGTAGCATTCAAGGCGGCCGACACGTCTGTATGCAGGTGATTTTGTCCGCATCTTCTTTAGGACAATACCAAGGATCGATGAGCGAAACGACATGCTGACCAAGACGCAAACAAGAGTTTCTCCAGACTTCACCATGTCTTCTCCTCGGATGGGTATGACATCAGGCTGGAACTCTACGCTGATTCCGTTCCGCGTGAGCAAATATTCGTTTGGTGCGTCCTCGCTGAACGTAACATCTGTGGCCATGGCTGCGCTGAGTTCCACGGTGTCACCGCTGGCGGGCGAGAAGATGCGAGATTGAGAGCCATTTACCGGGAATGTAGCGGAGCAAGCCAAGTCTATCGCAGACGAGTTGTCGAAGAAAATCGGGGAGCCTTCAACTGATGCCCATGACCAGCTTGGTGTATTGCGCCCTAGGACTTGTTTAGGTCGCCTGCAGTGGGTTCCTTCGTTTGGATACCAAAGAAGACCGAGCGTGCTGCTTGTCCAATGACCCGCGATGTACCCTGCATTGGTAACTGGTGAGAGAATTTTCGCGACCCCGGCGATGGCTAGCAGTCTATCTTCGTCGTGGGTAAGGTTCCGCGCCGTATACTCCGTCACGATGTAGCTCCAAAGTTCTAGTGCGCTGGTTGCAGACGCAGTGCCGACGTCATTCGTGAGAGAGGTAGCTGCGAATTGGGAGACTAAGCTGTCGGTACGCTTATTAGGCTCCCGCTTCCCGCTTCTAGTTGTGAGACTTGCAAACTCTTGCTTGACCGAGTCTGTCGTTCGCGAATCGTAGGTTGAGTCAGCTATCCGCCCACACTCGCACAGAAACCCTTCCCGGCATTCCAGTATCATTTCGCTACTTGTGAAGTGGAGAACACGTGGTGATATTAGTCTTTCCGCAAATGCCCAGGCTCGTCTTAGCAGTGGTGTCTGCGCGTTCGCTTGTTTCGATGTATTGAATGGAAGCTCCCAGTCGTTCATGTGTGATCCTGGACTGAATGGCGCTTTGAAACTGTAATGTGATGGCTGTTCTCGAACATAGATTTTCGAAAGCGTTCTTTTACTGTCCGTTGCTTGAAGCTTGAAGGTTTGAATTTGAGGCGCAACGACGCCTTGGGAAGGGTCTACTGCGGAGGTTGCTGCAATTGTCAACAGTGCATTGCCAAAGATGCTATCCAGTTCAAGTGAAGTGCGAAGCTTATCAGAAGGGTCATCCTGTACGATACAAAGTGAATCGATCCAGAGGTAGCGGACGCCGAGCGCTCTGGTGAGCAGAACGGCCTCTTGGAAAGCTTTCGGCAGTGAAGACCATAGCACGTTCTTTTTGTGTGCTCCGAGCGTTTTGGTTGTCGTTTGCGGGACCCCACGTCCGATTCCCCAGCAATAAGAGAGAGCTAAATATTCTGGCCTGTCTTGCGCCGTTTTGTTGGACTCTGCTTCTAGTAATCGGATACCCTTCGAGGGCTCCTGTGAGAGATCGAGTACCCTGCGCGGCAACACTCCAGCCTTCCTATCCGAACATAAGGAGTGTTCTACGTTGCATTGATCTAGCACGTTGCGGATAGTTCTGATGCCCGCTTCGTGCAACGGATTGGTGATAATGGGGCGCCCACGACCAACAGCGGAGAATGCCGATTGGCCATCTTGTATCGTTAGCGGAGGTCCCCGCGCATCCCTAGATCGTACAATCCTGCGTAAGGCCGCTCACGAACCTAAGGCTTAGGTAACTTACATTCATCTGCGAAAAATTCCAATTTGAGGTCTGGATAACTTTCTTCATGCTCATGCTCATCGTCGCTATCGCCACACTCGTCTTGATGTTCTTGCCATCGTATTTCGACCGATAAGTGTTCCTGTAATGTCTTCGTTCGGTCCGAATGGAATGATTCTGCGATAACCTTGATTTTGTCTTCTTTGACGGTCGCAAACCGACCATGGTAAAGGAGCACTCCGTTGAGAATGAGAGCGCAGGCCCGGCAACCTCCGGAAGATGCTCGCAGGTGTGCTAATGTGGCATTCATCCATCGCACCGAGCTTGTCCCCGTCGCGATGTCTTGAGCGGGGTCTTTGAGGTGCTTTTGCAACCCTGTGCAGGTAGCACAAACTGCCATTGTCGTCGCACACGCGGCTGAGTGTTCACTCTACAACGGCTTCGACAATAATTGTGGACAATTCCGGACCATGAGTCGTGACTGAAGAGAAGGTGGGGTGGCCACACTTTTGTATGAGCATGCCGTAGGTAGGGAAGCACTGCCGGGTCGCACTCAAGCTGAACGGACACCTGCTGCATGCTAGTGTTGCTTTTAATGCCCGTGGCAAGCCACGCGCTAACAACTGCGTTCAGTGGTCGAGTTTCTAGATCGACCCACCAATCTCGAAGCCTTCAGTGAAATGCGCTGCAAACTAGCACCAGATCCGTGTCACATTTCGTTCGTCCCGCATTCAGTACGTTGACGTTGACCCGCAGGAATGTTAAGCTTGAGAATTCGCGGCTTGGCAGTTTTGCGGGGAGTCGTAAGCTTGCCTCATGGCGGCAACGCCTTCGGAAGAGATTGGGGAACTTGCACGCAGGCAATCGGAGATCAGAACACCCAAGACGCCATCACACGCCGCCCCTCGTACATCTCCCGCTTAAGCTCATATCTAGCCACACATGTCCCAGTCCCTCGGAATCATGCGTGTGAGCGCCAACAATACCATGCCTAGGTAGGTGGGTACTTCAGACGTGTGGAAAGTGGTATGCGTTATGAAGTGACGTTTTGATGGAGCATCTAGCCTTTGCGAACCCATCCTGCGCTACTCCGTATTCACAGAACTTCCAGAAGTCATGGGAATCATCAGAACCATTCCTATACTAAAATAAGGTCGCTGCGCCGTCATATAAAGTCATTCTTAAGTAGCTCTAGGCATGCAAAAAGCAAGCAGGGATGTTGACCGAAACATGCGGCCGGTAGCAGTTCCCGGCAGCGCAGGGACAAGCTGATAAAGCCTTGACTCGCTATGAATTGAAGATTGAACATTGGAAACGTTTAATGGACTTTTGCAGTTGGTGATGGATCGTTGATACATTGCATTGTATTTTTTGTTGACACTCCTGGCTGCACGATGCACGGATCACGTTGCAAGATTTTCGCTGCAGTCACGTGAACGTTTCAAGCCTGGAAGGGTCTAGCTCGCTAATACGGTAACCAGCCCCACGAACTGACCATCTATGATTCCATCAGTGTCATTGCAAACCAGCGAAAAAATTATGGCTTATGAAACCGTGATACGCACTTTGCGCCAAAAAATCACATCTTGTGAATCGCAGCTTCAAGATCTGCGACGACACCTGGCGGAAGCTGAATATCAAAATCAGCGACAGCGAGCGCTTTCACATCCAGAGCGCAATGTACACTCTAGCGCCGATCCGCTCGCTCATGACTTCACCCATGGAATGCACGACGACTTTACGTCTGAAATTTTTGCCGCACTGTCGCATTCAGAAGAGGCAGCACCTCCTAAAAGACGCTGGCCACTAGAGACAACCGAGTATAAGCGCTATGGAAGACAGCTGATCATGCCTGAGATCGGCCTTCAAGGTAACACTTTCACTCCAATAGCGGTACACTATGGTTCGTCTGAGAGATAATACTTAGTATATGCAGGCCAGCTTCGTCTCAAGAAGGCTTCTGTACTGATTGTTGGGGTCGGAGGGTTAGGCTGTCCAGCAGCTGCGTACTTGGTAGGCGCAGGTGTCGGAACTGTAGGGCTTGTTGATGGAGACACTGTTGAGGAGTCCAATCTTCACCGCCAAATATTGCACTCCACGGCAAAGGTCAACATGACCAAAGTGGACAGTGCGATAGTATCGCTGCACTCGTACGTCGCAATGTTGAAGCTGCATCTTGCAAACCTTCATCAACGCTGAACACTGATCTTTCTTTACAGACTTAATCCGCACGTAAACCTCGTACCCCATTATGGTCGACTCACCCCCGAAACTGCCATCTCTACACTCCAGCACTACGATCTGGTTTTAGATTGCACTGACACCCCAGCTTCTCGCTACTTAATTTCGGATACGTGCGTTCTACTCGGGAAACCTCTAGTTTCAGCCTCAGCCCTTCGCACGGACGGCCAGCTGATGGTACTGAACAACCCACCTCTTCCTCCGGGAAATGCAGCTGGCGGACCGTGCTATCGATGCGTGTTCCCAAAGCCACCACCGCCAGAATCAGTGGTATCATGCGGCGATGGAGGCATACTGGGCCCAGTGGTAGGAACAATGGGCGTCCTGCAAGCACTCGAGGCGCTCAAAGTATTGACAAAAGAACCCTCTACTTCAGTAACCAGATCAGCATCTCCGGACCCTCCTTCATTGCTCATATTCTCTGCGTATTCCAGTCCCATGTTTCGGACCATCCGTCTACGGACACGCAAGCCGAAGTGCGCAGCCTGTTCTGCGCATGCAACAGTTACGGCAGAAGCACTCAACTCTGGCAGTTTGGACTACGTACAGTTCTGTGGGACTATCAACCCGGTCGATGCGTTAGGCCCAAATGAGCGTATATCTGTTGATAACTACGCGAAAATTCGTCTGGATGTTAATCCTTTCACCGGACTGGAGCCAAGCAAAGATAGCCACATTCTGGTCGATGTTCGTGAAAAGGTCCAGTTCGATCTCTGCAGTCTTGAGGGAAGTGTTAATGTACCGTTTTCGACCGTCTCCAGCACATCTTCAAAGGTTAAGAATGGGCCGGGAACTGAGCCGATCACGGAGGCAGGTTGGGTGGCGGAATTAAGACAGCATGTCGACAAGCCAATATTCGTTGTTTGTAGAATGGGTAATGACTCGCAAGTCACTGTTAAGAAATTGAAAGAGCTCGGACTTGATAATGGAGGGCAAAGATGGATTGGCGACATCCGAGGCGGGCTGCGAGCATGGAGAAACAATGTGGACAAGGACTTCCCAGAGTATTGAAGACAAACAGTAGGACGACGTTGAATATCCAGCTTCAGGCCACGTCGAGCACAGGAGGATGGATCGCTATACAAGAATTACGATGAAAGCACACGCATTCGAAGAAAACAAATTTCGCTCTAGAAGGTATCTAACGTCTGTGGACTAGAAAGAGACCTTTACGTTCTGCTCTCCCAGCCGTCCGCCTTCAACATAGACCACGAAGTCAACCGTTGCTCCCGAAGGAATCATCTCGACTTCATACGATAACCTCTTCATTCTTACGCCACTCGGGTTCGTATAGGTTTTGAGAGAAGATAACGGGACATCAAGCGTCCAGTCGATATTGCACATGCGTGATACGCTTGATGTGAGGCGCGAAGGTGGCTTCTCATCTTGGTACTGCCACAAGCTGATGCTGAAAGAACGTCCTGGGTCCTTCCTGTAGGTTCGATAGAAGGGATGCCGCGTTGAGTCCTTCTTAGACACATTCTCCTCCTGTGGAAATGTTAGCATTATAGGAGCGAGTCAAAAAGTTAGGCCTCAACCTACCCTTGTCAGGTACCATTCCATCTGGTCCGCAGCCTTCCACTCTTTTTCGTCAGAGTCCCATTCTTTATCTTCTTCACGATGACTCTGGTTATCGAAACTAGCTCGATACTTGATGCCTAAGCTAGCTCTGGCCACAGTTGATGTAATTCTAATAGGCGCGTTGATGTTATCATGCGCGATACTTGAACCGCTGGCTGCGCTAATGCCGTCGAGGAAGCCCTTGAAGACCGCGCCACGGCAGATATCAGTTCGCCTGCGCAATCTCATTAGCGCTGCGTTTTGGGGTACACTTGATGCGCAACCACGGACGGTTTCATTCCACCTGATTGGAGAACACTGATTCCCGAAGCACTATACCGCTATTTGAGATTCTCGAAGAGATAAGGGCTTGCGCCCAGGCCTCCCACAAGAATGGTACCCTAAACGTGGTCAGAGGACGCCAAAAAAGTGCCGAACAATGATTGAGCAACTCACATTGACAGAGAGTTTTTGCTTGGTAGCCCTACTGATCTGGTCGTCGACTAGTCTATTGATTCCGTTGAAGGAATTTGTAAAAGTGGCCTGGATGTGCGAACTCTGAAAATGTATGCGGCCGTCCTTGATGTGCGCCTCACGAGTTGTGTCGTCTAGACCGGACTTTCCGAAGGCTTCCGCGGGGATACTCACGATGTACTGCTTTGCAGTGTTTCCCGGCTTGAACTATGGCTTGATGGCTTGTTCCCACTCGCCCTTCATGATTTCCTTGATTCCAGCTTTGCTTAGGCGATCCTATTTCTAGCCCAATCGATTCTTGCACATCGTCTCAAAAGCTTCATCGATGAAGACACCGCCGCAAAGCCCACCTGGAAGAGAGTATCAATTCTGGTTCATCCTCAAGTGGTCAACGGATGGATCTAGACTTACCGGTTCCTTCAACAGCTTCATGCATTGCAATTGGATCGACCTGCCCGATCTCATAACTAATGAGGTCCTGCATCATTAGTTGAAGTTCCCAACTCATCTGCGACATTCCGATGACTTACTACCGTACCGCCCTGAGCCGGGCCAGCTTGTGATCAAAATTATTTGATCGCTTTCGAAGTCTTCAAGTGTCGCTCAAGCCGCGCCGGAGAACCTAATGAAGATGGACATCAGAATCTTCTGCTGGCTCTAGGCAACTCGAGCAATACGTACGTCGTCCCGAAATCTATTCCAACGACCAAGAGATCATATTCTTCGACAGATGCCTCGGAGCTACCCTTAGGCCTTCGCGCCAGATTCTCTGCCTTCCACATCCCGGAGTGAGAGGGTGGTCTACACGGTGGGAAGATAACGCGAACTGTCCAGGTGTATCGAAGACAGGCTAGAGAATATCAGTAAGTGACGAGGTCGAGAGAACGTTGATTTGAAGCTAGAAGGTGCACAATCAAGGACCTAAGTTCACCAAGGTCTTGTCTAGCCTGGACTAGCCAAGGTATCCCGACGAAGATCTTGAATAGAGATTACAATGAAGCCAACACGCGAATCAAAATACCGTAATAGCCGCGTTTGGCAGGTCGAAACCTGAACCGTTCTCTTGGTCTGTTACTCATCGATCCAGAACATAAGATCATGCACTTGAGCCGAGCGCCACGGCGACATTACAGGGTAAAACGACCGGTAAACTCATCTTCAATATACTATGGTTTCTCAAGGCGTTAAATCGAAGATTGAAAGCCCAGCCTTATGGCTGTTTCTGGGGCTCTGCAAGATCCTTCGTTGCTTGGTAGCCTGATCCTACTCAGACTTGTCTTATCATACCAAATAGCGCGCTGCAGAGAAGAAGCAGGCAATAGATTCCGGTGAGTAGCCTGATGTATACGAGTTATAGTGTAGAGAAGTGGAAGCCTAGAGTCCGATCGCGATGTTGTCTCAGGAAACAGAAAATTCCTCCTAGGACCGAGGCTACGTTGCACTCCGTCATTGGACCCTTAATATATCAGGAACATTCGGGTGCGTATCCCGTGATATTGAATGATTCAATTATAGCACATGGGCGCTCGTATCCAGTAGCGGGAGTCGGACTAGGTAGATGCTCTCTCGTCGCCTAGTTTCGCATTCTACTGCTAGCTTCCCTTTGCTCTGACACGTTTTCAAGACATTTGTATATGGTTATTTCAGGCGCGACACAATGAGGTCAGCTCCCCATTTACCGGAATAAAGCGACATTGAGATGTCAGACCTACTGTCTCGCTCAAATCCTTGGGCCCGCCAAAACTTCGAGTCGGACCAAAAAGTGACGTAGGCCGACCATTTGCAGAGCCCTCTACACATCTCAGCGAAGCAGTGCAATTGGAGAGTGAAGAGCAACACTACCAGGATCGAGTGCAGAGCACTACAGAAATGGTCACTAAGTCGGTCTCTCAATCGAAAACCATTATATACACGAACCCGGAGGGAAAACAAATCCCCAGAACAAGCACGCTTTCAGATAGGGTTCATCGATCTATACATACTACGAGCGGACCGAGGCCCAGTACTACAGGATGCGGCAGCATCGCCAACTATGAATCTCGGGATGAGCAACCCGTCGATATGGCGCAGCTAGAGCAAGAACGGGCTCATCGAGTCAAAGCAGAAGCGGGGTTAGCGATCAAGGCTAATCAACTTCGACAAAAGGAGAAGGAACTGCTCAACACAAAGCGCGAAGTCGAAGGTTTTCGAACGCGCTGGAAACAAACTGCGAAAGACCTGAGGAAAATCCAAACACAAGGCCAAGGACCCAACCAAGTGACGGATAACTATCTCATTGGCTTAGTAAAGCGCCTGAGATACAACATTCAGAATTTCTGCATCCAATACTTTCTTGAGACACTCCCTGGGAAAAGGATTCTTAACCATGGCAAATTCCACGAGCGATACATGAAGCCATCTGCGCCTGACTCCGATGACTACATACATTACTAAACACGAAGGATATGCGTCCTTTCATCATTGAAGCCACGCTGTGGAGGGTTTTGAGTGGCGAATTGTTCAATCACATGAGATGGACTGACATATCAGTATGGGACATCTGCCGCTTTCTTGAACCTGGCAAGTGACCGAAGATAGCACCATAATTTTGTGTGCTGACTTGTTATTATCGGTGGTTTCGTAAATTCCCGCTCACCATGTGACCTGGGCGCTTGTTAGGTAATCGCTTCCTGCGCGTCATTTGACCCCACCTATTTTTCTATACAATTAGATGCCGTACATAAATTTATTCTTTAAACAATATCCTGCTATTATCCTTAAGGGTTATCGTGATGCTAGCTAAAAGTCATAAACGTAAGAGTACTTAGGTATTTAAGGGGGGCAAAAATCTACCCTAAGTAACATAGGTAGCTAAAAAGTCGCGTATAATAAAGTTACCTCGCAAAAAGACTCTTAAAAAAGTAAAGGCTAGGGCACCTTTGCAAGAGATAGTAAATAAAGCTAATTATATAACTACTACTAAGATAGCTAAGGCAGAGCAACTTAAGAATAAAAATATTAAAAAGTAAGAGATATACCTAAAAGATAGCCTATTATTAGCCTAGCTAGGTCCTTTTACATAATAATTAGATAAGGAGCTTATTAAGGTAGTTAATAAAACTTATATAAGGTGTCGCTATAGAGCGTACTATAATAATAAGATAGTTAACGGCGTAGAGGATAGTAACTATAAGTAACTACTTAGTAGCCTAATAGCAAGCGAGGTGTGGAGATAGGCTAATAGCGTTATTATAGAGATAAGCACCTAAGAGAAAGTCTCTATTAAGAGTCTTACTATTATTATATATTTAAGTTAAACTTTAGTAAAGGATTGCATAGCAAACGCTTTTAAAACGCGGGGAGAGTTACCTATATTTTACTAATATAAAAACTAGTATAAAAGAGTTACTATAATTAGCGCCCTTAAGGGCTACTACGTGTATAGATTTTAACTTAGTACTATTACTAGAGTTACCTTAGGTGCCTATTTTAAGTTAGTTACGCGTAGGTAGCCCGTGTGAGGGGCTGGGTGCTCAAGGAGCCAAAGGTGCCAGAAGAATACTTATAAATTCGATAGAGAGTCCAAAGTTAAGCTTCGGGCGTCGAACTTATATATCTAGGGTTCGCATAACTAAGGGTTAAGGATTTAAGATAATAACTAGGCGTAGCCTATTACATACCTCCCTTCCCTTTATTAAGGATAAAAAAAAAAAATCTCCGCGTCTTATCTTATTTATATAGCTTTATAATTATTTTATTATCTACTTGCGATCCTCTTACTATTATAAACCTTTTACTAGTTCTGTTCTCGCGTGTCTAATTTTATATCCTTGCTATAAGTAGTTACTATAGTAGTATATTCGCGCTAGTACGTTTACTTATTATTATATATACAAAATCGCTTCTTACTTAGCTTCTAGACCTTACTCTTTTAAGCTTTTTCTCTTTTCTTAGCTTAACTTTATGCGCTATAACGTTTTACTTTTAACCTAGTCTTCCTTAACTTCGCGACCTAATTCCCCTTACTATTTTAATAAAATAGCTAGCCCTTCGCGTAATAACTACGTAATAAAGACGCTTAAGTATTAAAGGCGTGCTACTAACTTTAATAATAAAATAAAGGAAGGCCCGTCCCCGTCGTAGTTACTTAGCTACTAACTTAAGAAGACTAAGCTCTTTTAAGATAAGGCTACTATATCTAATACTAGCATAATCCTTTTTAGTTAGCTTACTAAGAAGTTTAGTCTTTTTAAAACTTATAAAGTAAGTTCTAGACCCTTTTTACGCTTTTTTTACTTTTTCCTACCTTCTAACTTGCCTCCTTACTTTTCTAACCTCCTTCCTAGTTCTTTATTAGCCTGGGTGTGCGCACTCGCTAACTTAATAAGCTTAGCTCTTAGGGTCTAATCTCGCTACGCGCGATAATTAAGCGCTAGTATATTAACTATATTACTTATAGACGCGTCTATTAGTAGGTGCTAGTAGGCAAGACGGTGTCCTGCGAGGAGTGCCGTACCTACAAGCTTACTAGCTACACTAGACAAGTATACTTTAGTCTAACTTGTTCTAGATAACTTTAGGGTGTGCTCTGCTAACTCCTTCCCCTACCTAGATTTAGCCTACCCTTAACAAAGTTAGCTATAAAAAGTTTACTAATATTATAATTATTAGTGCAGACCACCTTATAAATAAAGTTTTAAAAAGTAGCTAGAAATAAAAGGCCTTCCTTACTAACTTTAACGCATTCTATTCTACTTATAAGGTTGCTATTATTAATTACTATACCTCCTTTAAGAGTAAGACTACTACTACTTTAGGCCCTATTACTTCTTCTTCTAAAGCTATTTAGCTCTTAGAGCGTATTACTATCGCGGTTAAAAAGACTTCTAACCTTCTTTAAATTTATGCTACTAACTTTAAAGTATTCTATTAAGAGTGTAAGAACCCTTTTATAAGTTCCTTTTAAATAATAAAGCTATCTTCTAAGACTAATATCGTGTAGCTCTTTAGCAAGTTCGTAGTAGTAGACAAGAGCATTATAATAAATAGTTTCTAAATAATAAATAATATCCTCGCGAGAGCTAATATACCTACTTAAGCCTACTAGGGCTGGCGCTAGCAGCTTTAGGCTATTATAATTAGGGAGCGCCTAAGTAAGGAGGATAATAGCTTCCCTAACCCTAGCAGTGTATTAGAGGGTAGAGAAGTAAACCTAAACGTTATTAAAAAGGATTTTACTATTTCTTTAGTAGCTAAAAATACCCCTCCTGCCTAGTTCCTCTCTCCTTTTTACTTTAGTTTACTTCTAAAGCTTACTTCTTTCGTAAGAGTTATCCCTTACTACTATAGGAATTATTTAGTCCCCTTATTATCTTTAATAGTTTTAAGGGTTTTTTAAGTTACTTTTTTAGAATTCCTTCTTAACTTCCTTTCCTAATACTTAACTTTATCTCCTAATAATATTATTTCTACCCTTATCTTAGACACCTTTATCTAGCTAGGTTCTTTAGCTTAGTAAAACAGGCATCGTAGAGCCTCCTTTAAGCCCTAATAGAAGCTAATTTAGGGGATATCGCGATAGAATCCTATTAAGAGTTTTCTATTATAATTTTAATATAGCTTAGTAAACTTCTTTTAATAGTTTAACGTAGTAGCTTAGTTAAGGTTCCTACAAGATTCTTAATTTTTTAAGAGTAGTTTTCCTACTATACTAGGTATTCTACCCTTTTACCTCTACGGGACTAGCGTTCTTTATATATATTAACTATACTATACTCTTCTTCTCCCTCTTCTATTATAATTGCTTCGGGCTAGGCGTTATTAGTGGTTTAGCTAAGGAGAGGGTTTAACAAGGCCAACTTTAGCCTGTCTACGTAGAACCTTAAGTACATGTTTGGCGGGACGTCTAGTTCTACTACGTAAAAATTTATTACCTTTTTTATAGTAAACTTTCTTTACTTCTAGTCGAGCTTCTTATTTAAATATTAGTTTTAGAGGTAGTTCTTATACTTTACCTATACCTTATCTTCTTCCTTTAAGATTAAAGCGTTCTTACGTTAATAGTTCGCTAGGCGCTCTTATTCTTATTAGGCTATTACTATTTTTACCTAGGCGAAGTTAAAAACCTCCTTAAACTTCTTTATTATTACCTTTATAGCCTTTTTTACGTTAGTTCTAAGCTCTAAGGCTAATCTCTATGCCCTAAAGTTCTTAACTAGTTTAATATTCCAGCCGTAAGATAGGAAAAATAAGCTAACTCCCGTTAATATAGCTTCTCGCCCTTTAATAGCTATCTAGGCTATAGGAAGCCACTTTATCTAATTATCCTATTACTAGTTATAGTACGCCTGGAGGTAGGCTTTAAGGACAGAGTTTATTTATTCTATCTACCTGTCCGTCTCCAGGTGCTTTGCTATAGACAGTCTTTAGTTAATACCTACTTATTTATAGAGTGTAGTCTAAAATTCACTCACGAATTGTCCCCCGCGGTCCGATATAATAGAGGAGGGGAAGAAGTAGTCTGCTACCTAGTATTAAAGAAACGCTGTTATAACTATAGGTATATTAAGATTTAAGAGACTAATAAACTTAGGGTCCTTACTAAGTTTATCTATAATTATTATAATATTCGTGCAGCCATCGCTCTCGGGTAAAGTAGTAATAAAGTCTATTATAATATCCTTCTATCCTAATTTAGGTAGTAGTAAAAGCTTTAGTAGGCCCTATTTTACTTCTCTTTATAGTTTAGTTCTTTTACAGACATTATAGTTCTTAATATACTACCTTACTTAGTTAGACATCCCTAGAAAGAAGTAGTCTTAAGTAAAGATCTTATAAGTATTTTCTCGTCCTAAGTATCTTAAAGCTAAGGAACTATACGCGACCGCTATTAGCTTTATCTATAAAGGTTCTAATTTTAGTACTTATTATCTTAACCTATAGCGTAGGTACCCTTAGTTATCTATACTATATTCTAAGATACTAATAAATAACTTCTACCTAGGTTTGAACTTCCTAAGCCTGTTCTTAATACAGGCCTTTATTTTACTATACGCACTATTTTTATCGCGTTTTACCTCTTACTATATAGTGTTAAAGTCTAGTTTACGTCGCTTAGCAGGGCTATCGCCTCCTTAAAGGGTTAATATAGGTAGTCTAGGGCGTGTTAGGTAAGCGAGCACTAGGTCCTTGTCTATTTTAGTATAGTTAGGTTCCTCTATAGTAGTAGGTGTTTAAAGGATAAAAGATTTTAAGCTATTTCTCTTAGTAGTCTCCTAAAGAAGCGTAAAGTGCCTTAACTTTAATCTATTATTTCTATTATTCTTTAGTAGGTCTTAGTCCCTCTAGGAGAAGGCGTTCGCCCTAGAGTTTACTAACCCTAGTGTATATACAAACGTTATATTAATATAGCTAAGTATATCTATCTACTAAACGTGTCGTTCATCCAACCTTTGTTTGGTAGCAAAATACGTGAGGTTTTTATAATTAGTATAGACCATAAGGTGCTTTACTACTTAATACATATAGTCTTATTTATTTACGCATTTAATAACTATAAGTATCTCTTTATTATAGATAGCGTAGTTATATTTTACCAGGCTATTCTTCGCTAAGAAGTAAGCTACTAGGCGTAGAATCCTGTTATTATCGTACTAAGAGAAGTATCCACTAATTAACTAGCTAAAGGCGTCTACTTCTAGTACTAATTCTTATTTAGGGTTAAAGTGGGCTAGCGCGGAGTCTGTATAGAACGCCGTCTTTAGGAAGTTAAATACGTGCTACTACTCTTATCCCTAGACAAATTCTACTCCTTTACTAGTAAACTTTGTAAGGGGGCTTACTATACTAGAGAAGTCTTATATAAATCTTTAATAAAAGTTTGTAAAACTTATAAAGCTCTAGACTCCCTTTACTAAAGTTAGTAGCTCCTATTCTTAAATTACTTAGACTTTATCTAGGTCTATACTTACGCCCTTATTAACTTCTACAATAAATCTAAGGTACTTAGTCTTTTTAACGTAAAACTTAAATTTCTTAATATCTAAGTGCAGGCCTGCGGCCCCTAACTTCTAAATTATAGTATATACTTTCTTTTCGTGGTCTTTTTAGCTGCTACTAAAGAAGATAAAAACGTTATTTATATACGCTAAGCAGTAGTTATTAAGGTGCTCCCTTAGTACCTAGTTAATATACTACTAAAATGTACTTAGCGCGTTAGCTAGGCTAAAAGGAACTACTAGCTACTTATAAAGACTAAATTAGGTTCTAAACGCCGTCTTTTATTCCTTGCCTTTCGCTATCTAAAGCTTATAGAAGGCTTAAATTATATTAAGTTTACTAAACTATTTAGCCTTCGCGTGGAGCTAAAGGGTCTTACTAATTAATAGTAAAAGGTACTAGTCCTTCTTTAAGATAGTATTTAGGGCTTAATAATTAATATAAAAGCGTAGTCCTCCGCTAGGTTTCTTAGTAAATAATACTAGGGCAGCGGCGCTAGACTTACTTACTTAAATAAAGCCTTTATTTAAGTATTTAGTAACCTCTTTCTAAAGGATAAGCAACTCTTCGCGATACATATTAAATAGAAGGCTATAGGGGATATCTGGGATCTTGCTATCTTTTTCCACAAGAGGGATAAAAAGATCTACTCTAGGTCTATAGTGTAGGGGGAGCTTGTTAGCTTATTCCTTATAAAAGATACGCCATAAGTCCTTAAAAGCTTTAAGTAGTAACTTTTATAGGTTTACCTTTAGCTTGCGGGTTAACGCCTTCTATATATCCTTTATTAATATAAAAAACACCTTAGCCCCGTTTCCCAGGCATTAATTACGCTAATCTAAAGCTATAAAGGCTGTGGCTAATACCCCTTAGGGCTTTATTAATAGTTTCTTACCTTTTTAGTCACGAATGCAGGTGCCTAAACTTCTAATCTAAATTAATTTCTTCGCCAGGGCCAGTTTAACCCCATTCTTCTTTATCTAGGTCAGGCCAAGGATTAGGTCGTACGACCCGTCGTTAGGTAAGACGTATAGCTATATTAATTCTATATAACTATTAATATCTACTTCTAATTAGACTACTTCGCGTACGAAGAGTCGCATGCCTCTAATACTAATAACCTCCTATAGATAGGGTAGGTTCTTGCGCTGTAGGTAGGCTTTTATTATAAGTTTTTCTAATATAAATTTAAAGGTTAAATAACCTAAATTAATTATTATTAATGTAAATATAATGTCATTAATAAGTAAGTGTACTATTACTAGTGTTAAGTCTAGCTATAGCCTTTAAAAGTTATTAAAACTTATTTTTTACCCTTTTCCTACTTTTGCTTTCTAGCGGTAACTATTGCTAAAAGGACCTAGTTTTCTAAATTAGTAAAGGCTATATTAAACTCTTTATTAAAGGATCCTTTAGTAGTAGGTGCAGCGGCGCGAACTTGTGCTAGCTTTATTATAAGTAAAAGTTTACACTACTTTATGCAATGTCCCGTATCTTTATAATAAAAATAGAAACTATTCTTCTTACGGGTTTCTATTACCTCGCGCGACATCTACGTGGCTTATTTTTAAGTATTGCTAGACCTGTGTCCTATAGCTCTATTTATTACTTAGTGTCTTCTATCTTGGCTTTGTTAGCTAGATATCCTTCTAGGGTTAGCTTAGATAGGTTCTTAATCTATTTCGTCTAGCGCCCCGTTCTTAGCAGAAAACTTTAGTAGTTATAATATATTTTAAAAGAGGTTTTCTTTAACCTTGTTAACCCTCTTTTAGACCCCTTATAGATCCTAATTATTATTTATATCTACTATAACTATTTAGTCCCGTAAGTCCTCGCGGAGGCTCTAAAGATATAGGTTTTTTAGAATCTCCTAACTATGCTCCTTGGCTTCTATAGTATAGTTATTAAAGTTAAAGTTAAAGTCACGAAGCTTCTAGTTCCCTTATTATATTATAAGTAAGTAGTTACGCGCGATTTCTTCCGCTAGGTAGTTATAAAAGTTATAGTCTAGTAGCTTTTAGAGGTTAGCTTTAGTGTACCCTAGGTAGTAGTCTAAGTATATAATTCCTACCATTGCTGCACGTCCTGTTAATTAACTAATAATATATTTAGGTATATTTCCGAGGCAGTCCCTATTCTCTAAGAGCTTATATTACATTACTATCCTAAAGCGATAATAATCCTGTTATTTACTATTAAAGTAGGCTAAGTTAAAAATCTTAGGGTAGCAGCTTCTTCCTTAGTTCGAGACGAGCTCTACTATTAATCTCTTTAGTAGCTCTATCTATTAGTCTACTTTTAATAGCTAATTTATACCTCTTATTTCTTAAAAGTATTATTATATCGTTAGGGGTTTTTAGCGCTCCTTTACTATTTCTTTAGTTAGTCCTCTTGCTCCTTACGGCGGAGTCTAAAAAGTATTTTAGAGGTTAATAAGTACTTTAACCTTACTTAAGAATTATTATATTTCGTTCTTATCGACTCCTAATACCTAAAGTTTAGTTATAAACAAGGAGGCTATCCTTTTATTTTTCTAGCTATTACTCTTTTATAAGCTAATAGCTTACTGCGCATAATCGTTTACGCTAAAATATAAACCTTTAGTAAAAGGTCTTATTCTTATTTCTATAACTTTTTTATTTAGTAAAGATAGTCTTGCTAGCGTTAAGTGTCTATTAGGACTCCTTCTTAATTACTTACTAGGGAGGGTTCTATCTCTTTATAGATCTAGGCGTTACCTTTATAGTATCTATCTACGTAAATGTTTTAACTTCATGTGCTACTTTATAGCTTTAGTCTATAATTATATTTAAAATCTACTTATCCCGCGATAGGTAGAAGTAATTAAATTTAATATAAAGGGCTAGGTGCTTAAGGAGCTAAAGGTGCTAGAAGAATACTTATAAATTTAATAAAAAGTCTAAAGTTAAGCTTTAGGCATCGAACTTATATATCTAGGGTTCGCATAACCAAGGGTTAAGGATCCGAGGCAACAACTAGGCGTAGCCTATTACAGCCCGTAAGGCTTTTAAGTATAACTTACTACTACTAATTACTAACTCGCTAAGCTGCCAGACGTTATAGCGATTAACTAGATAGGTAATAGGCTAGCCATTTAAATACGGGACGCGTGGAGGTGCCAGGACACCATGTGCTCGAACTACGCCCATGTGTGCTACTTTTAGTGTACTGAATCGTTGGTGGTGCGGTTCTCCGATCATATGCCCGTCGAGGGCAATATAGTCGCCATATAGGCCCGCGAGGTGTCGCTGCAAAGGTGTACAGTTGCAGCGCCGTCAGACAACGTTCGGTTAATAATAGCGAGGTCTCGTGAGCAGGCTAGGCGACAGCGGAGGAGCAACTCTAACAGCGAGCCTATAATAAAAGACATGTTTAAATTACTAATTACGTCTATAGTAAGTTAATTAGTATAAAGTTAGCTATCTTAATAATTACTTACCTAGTAGCGAGAGCCTAATCGCCTACTAGATAACTTACTAGTTTTAACGTAGAATCTATTAACTTATAGTAACGTAAAGGAGCTCTATTATATAACACTACTTTTCCTATAGTAGTGGCTTAACGAGGGTCCACACAAAGATCGCAAAGATGTAAGAAAAGTCTTTACTATAGTTAAGGATAATAAAATTAACCTTAATATGCTTATAGATCCCTTAAAGGCCAGCATGCTATATATCTTATAGCAAAAGGTGTAAGAGCTACTACTACCTTTACTACTTAAACTTTAAGTATATACCATCTACTAGCAGCGTAGATTTAAAGGTCTAACTCTAGAGCAAAAAGCTTAGTACCTAAAGAATATAAAGAAGGAGAAAGAGCATATAAAGCGTAAGGAGCGTAAGGAGCGTAAGGAGCGAGAGGAGCGAAAGGACAAGGACAAGGGCGAAGAGAGCTTATTTATATAGTAAATATAAGAAATTACTAAAGCTTAAGGCTAGGTTGCTAACGTTAATTTTATAGTTACTTATACTTTACGCTTTAGTTATATTATTAATCGCTCCTAGATATAGGGCGCGTCGTAAGTACTTTTATTAAGAAATTTACGTTCTTTATTTTACTAATTCTAGCCTATAAAAGTTAATTTTAAGGAAGTTATTACCTAAGTATACGTATATTAAATTAACTTATTAACAGAATTATATAAAATTACGATGTAAACAACTTAACGCTAGTAAATACTAAGTCTATATAGGCTACTATTATAATACTTAATAATATCTATACTTAATAATAACGCGTTAATTGCTTAAGCTCTCTATCTCTTATACACCTTATACCTGCTAGCCTAAGTGGCTAAAGTACTTTCTCGCCTGTACGTTGTTATAGCAAACCTCCTACACGCCTAACTCTAAAAAATACAAGAAATCTTAAAAGATAGGCGCCCGCTAGAGGTTCTTTTATATCTATAACTTTAACGCCTTAAAGCTCTGCTCGATTAGATTTATATTAGGTAAGTACAGTAATAGGTACTTAAGTACTACTCTAGCGTCTAAATAAAGCTGTTAAATTTTAGCTAATTAATAAATAGAAGCGTTATCTATTATAATTACTAAGCGTGGCCCTAGGTACGGCGTGTAATATAGTAGCACTTTACTAACTATAAACTCCTTTATTAGCTTTACTATAATTGCTCCCTAATAGATAAGGTAATTAAAATACCTATTAACGTTTATAGCTAGTAGTAAGCTCCACCTCTCTAACCTTTACGCTAAGTATAATACTTAAACTAGCATATTTACCTTTAACTAAGTATACTTATAATTACTTATACGCTCGTTGCAAGCGCTTTTATTAAGTACTATTACCTACTCCGCCTTATACGCTAGCTAGCAGCGAGCTTAAAACGCTTAATAGAGGACTACGTTACGCTTAGCTACTACTTTAGTTACTACTTTTTAACTCCACCTTATGCTGGCGAGGGTCTCCCAGATAGTTATTTATAAGGCTTTTACGTTATAATCATTATATAAGAAAGCCTGCATTTCATCTAGGTAGGTATTTGGCCGGCCCTACAGCAACTCTTTGAGCTTCTCGCGATGGTACTGCAGTAGCAACGGCGGCCGCCCCCGCCGTACGCAGGCTGGCGGGTAAGGCTGCCCCTAGTACTCTAGGCTAAGTCAAATCCTCCTAATTATTAAGTAGGCTACTTTAGTATCTCCCTAGATTTTTATAACGCTAACGTTGTCCTTAAGATAATTAATTATAGCCTATAATACTATTAGTGGCAACCTAGCTTTATTCAGCGACCCTATAAAGTACTTATAGATTCTTTAAATGCATCAAAAGGTTGATATTTAGCTAGTAAATCCGTGTTTCAAATGACGTACGAGAATTGATTACTAACATGTGGGGCAGGTCACATGGTGAGCGGGAATTTACGAAACGACAATAGAGAAGATCATGGCAATGAGAAGCACGACTTGGAGAACACGAGATCACTCGAAGCCTCCAAGAAATTCCAAACATGGAAAGCATCCACCATCGGACTCGTGCTCAGCTCAGTAGATACGGACCCAAACTCGAAGGCGAATGAGTAAGTCGGGCACCCTAGTTTCCGACACCCCCCATTTTCCGACACCCCCCATTTTCCGACACCCCGCCAAATTTCGCCGCTGCCACCACTCTACGTTGCGAATGTGCTCATAGCTTCATCAAATAATTTTAAAAAAGCATTAAAAAAATTGTATTTAAAGGATTTTAATCGCTTTCTTTATCTACACTTAAATCATAATTAAGATACTATCGTGTTAGTTATTAATTCCGTGCTAAACGTTACACTAATAATTACTTTACTTCCTTCTTAAAGCTACTTTCTTTCTTTATAATAATAACCCCTTGCTCTACGCTTCTCACCTTACGAACACGTTAAGTAGGCTTTTAATTAGTTTAAGAGAGAACTTCTACAAGACTTATAAAGAGATTATTTAGATTAGTTACGACTTTATAGTATTTTAGTAGGTTAGCTTGCTCCACCTGCTTACGTAAGGAAGTAATCTCACGGTCTTGCATAGTAACTATTATTAAGGTACGGTTAAACGCTGTGGCAGTAAGCCGAACGCATTATTATATAGTTAGTAAGAAGTTCTTTTTAGAAAATAGCTTTATAACATCGCTGCCACGTTTTGGCGTCCTAATATCTATAGTAGAAGGGGGTGGTGTTAACAGCCGTTTACGCACTACTACCTAGCGAGAACCTAAGGGCTTCCTTACGCTCTTAGGGTATAAGCCTATTGCCTTCCACCTAGATTAGATGCACTACTCTTAAAGGCCGATTTTACATACTTTTGTATAAAATTCGAGAAACTTGGCCTTCCTAAGCTTTGTTTTATCTGTCTAAGCTATATATTCGCCGATAAAGCGCTAATACGCCGCCTTTAAACTTAAGAAATAGCCTAAATCTAAAGGCTGGAGTAGATATAAAGTATAAGCAGGGAAAAAGAGTAAGTAGACATTATTTAAGTAATATATAGTTATAAATTTGTCTAAAGTATAACTACTATAGCCGTTAACAATAAGTAACCGTGCCTTAGAGGGATTATTAGGCTTAGTCTATAGCAAAAACACCTTTTCTAGCCACTTAACAGTGATATTATTACTCGTCTATTTATTTTGCGAAAAGGTAACATGCTAGCCTAGGTTCTAAGCTAAAAACTCCTTCTTAAACCACTGCTCCTGGATACTCTTAGCCTTAAAGATAATAAGGGGGTCTAGAGCGACGCTAAGCGTAGAGATATACTTTACTATAGAGGTCTAAGTGCGGGCATTTATTATCTTAACTAGTATAGCGTTCGGGCTCTCCTGCGAGGAGCCTATAACAAGCCTATTAATGCCCTAGCCCTCTATAATACCGCCCTCGTTAGTATTATACCAGCGCTAGGGGGGAATCTAGCTTACTGTTTTGTACAGGTTAAACAAGTGCCTAATATTTTCTAAAGTAGCCTTATTTACGCGTTCCTAGCTAGTCTAGTAACCTAACTTTAACTTAATAGCTAGGTAGCATTATATAAAGTAACTAGTCCACTTCTTCCCTAGGTTCTTATAGTTACCTTATTACTTAAAAATAGTAATTATAATAGCCTGCACTTGCGCGTGCGTTAGCGTATAATTAAAGACCTTTTACTAAAGAATCTATTTCTCTAAAAGCTCTTCTTAAATAGTTATAAGCTATTATTTACCGTCGTAAGCGTACTAATAGGGTTAGGCACTATTAAAGTGGCCGCGAAGAGTGTTACGTGGGACCCTATATTAGGTAGTAATAGTAGCTAAAGCAACCCTAGATTTAAGGTCTATAAGCGTATTCTAGACATCTTCTTCTATATATCTAGCTATTTAAAGGTAGCAAAAATAGTGCAAAAAATATTTTTAAAATTAGCGAAGAATTAAGTTATTTAAAGTTAATATTCGGTCGTAGTGCATGGTGGGGGGCGAGGTTGCGGGGCTGTCGGAAACTATGGGGTGTCGGAAACTAGGGTGCCCGACTTACCTTCGGAGCTGAATGAATAAGTTCGCGACAGCAGACTTGTCAACAATCAAGCCAATCAAGCCGGTCTAACCCAATATGGTAATTCACTAGCTCGCATAGGTTAAGATGTTACTAAATTTGGTTAGATCGGCTTGATTGGCTTGATTGTTGACAAGTCTGCGCGACAGAGATTGAAGAGGCTATTGGCTTCTTGGTTGCTGACAAGAACAGCTTACATTCGGAGCTTCTTCGGATCATTGACCAAGCAATCGAACTAGACAAAGAGTTCAACACACAAGTTGCACAGATATAGTGGATACTCCCAGAAGAAAATACTGGACTCAAGTTCGATCCTTCCTTGATGGCGCTGAGGATGGGCGAGGCGTTGGGTGCACAGACGAAGTCGGCCCAAGGACTGGTCGTGATTGCGCTAGCTGTTAGGAAAAGAGGAAAGTCGAACGGAGAAGGTTTTAATTAAATCTCTCTACTAGTGCCTATGGAGGTATCTTTCAGATGTATGTAGAGTGGGGACTCCGAATGGTTACACAAGTGCATTCAGAAATCATATCAGTCGATATCCGTTGCTAGATGCATTCACCTTCGACGCGGGGTGCGATTGGGATTCGTTATTGGACTCAAAGACAGATGACGACCCCAAGCAGGGTCTGGTCGGGGCTTCAAGCACTTTCCTTTCGACGTTTCGTGAACGGACACCCTACGAGTCCATTTGTGCTGGTGATGCTTCAGAAAATGTGTTTGAACTCGGTTTAATCCCTTAACTGGCCTAATTAGATGTGATCGGAATCGAGATCGCAACAGCTCAGCTGCAGCTGACCGCATAAAGGCGCAATATGGATGACCAGGTATTTAGCGAGCAAACCCACGATAAGTTGCGGTGGGGCCACCCTTCTCCTTAAACGTACGAGTTTACAACAAAGGAATCAATCATTTTACTCCCCCGTCTCTTTGGTTCAGAAATAATCATGGCTGAGCCGATCGATCTTGCCTCCATGATTAGAACATGGGTTGCAGCTGCCTTGGCCATTATCGCACTGTTTGGTGTCGTTGGACCTTGGTTGGTATGGCGCAATCTTCGCAGCGAACGAAATTTAGCACTCACAACCGTCAACTACCGGAGTTCCAAATTCGTCTCAAAGGGAATACGCATCAAGGACAGAGCATACGCATTAAAGAAGGTCACAGTGCCCTATTTAAGTGAGCCGCCGAAACTTCGAGGTTTTGCTCGAAAAGAGGGCCCAATACCAGACATACCTTCTAGGACGGGGTGGATTGCGCTTTTAGAAACCATGGATGCTCTCTCGCTGCCCCAACCCAAGGGCGGAGAGCTTATCTTCAAAGATAGGGACACCTGGCTTCCAGTGCACAAGTTATGGCTTTTAGTCCTTGGATTGTTGGCCCGATCTGGGGACAGAGACGATCGAGGTCAAGCCATTGCCAGAACGTTCGAAAATGCATCACGTTTGGATCACGATCATTTAGGAGACAGCAATGATGGACTTGCAGGGATCATCGGCGTCTGGAACAGTGTGGCGCGACCAAATACCCATCAACTGTACTTCACACCCTATAATTGACAACTCCGTGGAAATTTGTCGCAAGATGATATTCCACTCGCAGCACTCTTTTGTCTCTTCGCCGGTTGTATGCCTGTATCACCCAATTGTGTATATGATATGAGTTACGATTCTGAGATGGAACACTACCATACAAAGGTGCATCAAGACAGAAGACGCTATGGACCGATCGAGATGGAACTAAAAAGTATAAAAAGTATGGGCGCCGAAAGTCGTACAAATAATCAAATACATCAACAAGACGTTACACCAATGTATACAGGTTCCGCAAAAACCTCAGATAATGCTGCCACGTACTTGGCTCCGGAGTATGCTCCGGATAAGAACAAAACAGGCGACGGCACGAGACCGCTAGAGTTGCGAGAGCGATATAAAAGTCAAGATATCATGATTCATGGATACGGTGACACTCCAAGCTCTTCCAAACTTCCGGAGCGCGAAGATGTTGGCAGAGACAGTAGACCACACAACGCCGGTCCTTCAACGTTCCCAAACAGCTTGCTTAACTTGAGAATCAAGTTCTTATGCTATGTTCCCATTCAAGATGTGGTAACAAACTCACGTTGGTAAATATGGGCAGAAATCGCAGGTTGCAACCTGCAGCAAATCAAGCTGCTAGAGCAACAACATCCAAATCCTCCTTTCAGCGAGTTGGGATCGAACGACCCTACAAATAGCTTATGGAAGCCCGTTGGGAATGATACGTACATCTGGCGTACTGATCTGTATCGTGTTTGTCTTGGTTTACTACCAATACCCATCACTCATCGTCATTTTCTATTCCACCGCGCACGAGCGAGATTCTTCTTTGAAATCCTCACTGCAACATGATACGCGCAATAAATCATCTTCAAAACTATTATTAGTGCTCTCCCGTGCTTCTCTCGAAATCTCGGCTCCAAATCCACATTGGTTGATGACCTGCGTGGACTCCTGGATGAAATAGCCTCGGGCATTTCACAAAGTTCTGACCGATCATTCGAAAGATTCAGTCGCCGCTTATCCGCCCAGCTAGCACGACTGGATGACTGCATCTCCAAACTACAGCCTCCTGCTCCGTCGTTTGCCCGACAGAGTCTCACAGTCCTATACTTAAGCACGACGGAAGCTTGAACATGTGTCGAATACCTGAAGGAAAAAGTCAAAGCCAGCGACTCACATTATAACAGAACAATACTCTCACAATTCTATGTTTCGGTCAATGTCCACGCAAATACCATCACGACGCATTGGGTGAATGGAGATGGTACCATCGGAAGTACCACTTTTCGCCTTGCTTTCCACGATGTATTCGCCAATGACGGAGGAACACAGTCAGAGATGCCTGAGCTCAGACTCCCCTTCGAAACCATTTTACTATGCTCTCTTCAGGCTTGGGTGAGAAGCGCATGGATGAAGATGGCCATTTCTTCACAACCATTAATTGACTTTCTTGACAAATTGGACGATATTGTGGAAGTGTCAACAAAGACGCGACCCAGTAATGGATGTTACGCAGGATTGCATACATATACGTCGCCTTTCAGGCCATTTCCGCAATACAGGCGAACGGGGGGTGGATTTTGATCCGGTGTTCAACGGAGAATTGAGATCAAGCTTTGTTAGAATAGGGTTACTGATGGCAAGCAAGTCGCTCTATGCGTCCTTGGCGGGTTGATTATGTATGGTAGCCAAAGGCTGTTCGATGAAGTATTATGGTATACAACGCGCAAACAGAGTGAACCCTCTGTACGTGCATCAATGGGAACGAACTTTGTCTACACGCACTCGATTCGTGTTTACCTGGTATGAGACCCGTTAGTAGAGTGCTTTTCCAGCATTTGACTTAATTGAGCGTACGGAACGGTGCGATTCTGGAGAGTTCGTAGAGATTGCGACATCCTAAGAACGCATATCTACTTGCCAAAATAAGCCTAGTGATTTCCCTTTATGGACGCTAGTTCCGCAAACCAAGTGCATGCCCCCTACAAGGCCTAATTGACGACATGTACCACGAGAAGGACACCATTGCGTGGAATTCTATATCTACACGAAGCAATTTCGTACTTCCTGCTAGCACAAATGCCTTTTGGCGCTTCTCAACGGTGCTTTTTGCTGTCGCGGTGAGATCGCGGAGCGGTTGTGAATCGACATCGCAAGACGACCAGTCGCATCAATTGCCATGCCATTTGGAACCAGGAGTCCAACATCGGGTATTCTCAATTTTGTTAACATAACTGTTCACAGCAAAATGTTCCGCTACAGTGCGCAAAGAAGATGCAGTCTGACAAGCGGAAATCGATATCCACGCGGCTGCAGGACTCACGATCGCGAGAACCCCGCATCCAACAATTCGCTCTAGTCAGTCGACCAGTTCCGCCGCGATGTTTTGACTCGTGACCGATAGGTATCTGAAGCTATAAGAACCCAATTGCACTTGTGCTAAAAATTGTCAATTGATTTTTTCTCCTCGTTGTGTTGATAAAACTGTCCATCATGCCCTCAGCCACGAATCAAAAGCGACCAGTCCGCATCGCCGGATGCTCTGGCGGTTTCACAGATCGGTATCTCGCGCTGGCGAGGATGGCCGGCGACCCCGAAGTCGACGCCGTGATAGGAGACTGGCTAGCAGAGATGACAATGGTGGTCCACGGCACAGGGAAAGCGAAGCGGCAAGCCGAGACCTCTAACAAGCGACAAGCGGATGGAGATGCAAAACAGCAGAGTCTGGAAGAGCGCAAGAAGACCGCCATGTACGCCGAGACGTTTTTGCAGTGCTTTGAGCCTTCTATCGACAACTTGGTGAAGAACGGGACGAAAATGTGCGTCAATGCGGGCGCAAGTGATACGGAGCTGCTGACGGAAGTTGTCCTGCAAACATTGGAGGAACGCGGCGCTGGGCACCTGAAAGTGTCTTGGATATCTGGTGACGATGCGACGCCGCAGGTGCGGAAGCTCATCCAGAAGGGAGAGAAGTTTGAAAGTTTGATGCATGGAAAGGCTTTGGAAGAGTTTGGAGCTGAACCAATCTGCGCACAAGCCTATCTTGGCGGACTTTGCATTGCGGAGGCATTCCGAGACGGAGCTGATATCGTGATCTGTGGTCGCGTTGCTGATGCAGCGCCTGTAATAGGCGTTGCAGCGTGAGTATGCCGGTAGCTACAAGATACAGTACATGCTAACAGACATCCAGATGGTGGCACGAATGGAAGAATGATCAGCTCGATGAGCTCGCGGGTGCACTCATTGCTGGGCATCTGATCGAATGTGGTTCATACGTGACTGGTGGATTTTACTCCGAGTTCAAAGACCTCATCAAAGTAAGCAAAAGCTGTTTGGGCCGCCTTATATCAGGCATTAGCAGACTAAGGGACTGACGCCCCCGCAGACCGGAAAGCATGTCAATATGGGATTTCCCATAGCTGAGATCGAGGCAGACGGCAACTTCAACATCGCAAAAGAGAAGAACACTGGCGGTTGCGTTACTGTGCGGTCATGCGCATCACAACTCCTTTACGAGATCCAGGGACCGTAATAACTACCACTCCACCTGGTGTCCCTCGTTGCTTACCCTCGCATTAGGCTTTACTACAACTGTGACGTCGTCGCCGATCTCACAGGTATCAAAATGGAACAAATTGGCGATGAGCTCGTCCGCGTAACTGGCATCAAAGGTCTTCCGCCACCACCAACAACAAAAGTCGGAATCACACTGCCCGGAGGTTTTCAGGCCGAATGGCATATTTGGCTGTGTGGTCTCGACATCGAAGAGAAAATCCAAATCACAAAAGACCAGATCTTATATACCATCGGCGACGACATCTCTCGGTTTACGAAGCTCAAATTCCAGCAAATGGGCTCGTCGATATGCGATGGCGCACCAACACAGGACTTCGCCACAGTCGATTTGCGCATCTTTGCACAGACGCGAGATCCAGAGCTACTGCGTCCAGATGCGCCGAATGGATTCAATCGATGGGTGCTCGAGACATTTTTACAAAGTGCACCGGTACGAATGCTTCGTTTTCAAAGGGCTTTCGTTGTGTACTGAATGTTAGTTTAGGGGGCTTCTCTTAGCAACGATCTTCGCCAGGTGGCTCCGAAGCCCTTCTACGAGTACTGGGTGTCTCTAATGCCGCAGTCCGAACTAGATGTGAAGGTGCACAACATGTTTGGTTCGCAGAAAGTTCGAGAGTTGCCTCTGCCAACCGCCACGAGAGAGTATCCAAGGCAGCAGCAATCGTACGAGACCAGTAACCCTGCACCTCTCGATTCTTTTGGCGAGACGGTGCGTGCGCCTCTAGGCTACATCGTAGCTGGAAGAGTAAGCCTTGAACGTTCTGTAAGCCCGTCCGAAAATAGCTGACATGTGCGATAGAGTGGCGACAAAGCCAGCGACTGCAACATTGGCTTCATTGCCCGTCATGACGATGAGTACCAGTGGTTGCAGAGCTTCTTGACCGTTGACCGTATTAAGGAGTTACTGGGTCCGCAGGAATACACTGGGAATCCTATCGATCGCTTTGAGATCCCTGGCATCCGAGCAATCCATTTCCTGCTCCACGATCACCTCGACGGGTAAGCTCCTGGTTTTTCTTTTCCGAAATTTCGTTGAAAGCTGACACATGGTGCAGTGGGTACAGCCAGTGCTACAAGTTTGATACACTGGGGAAGAATGCGATCGAGTTCTTGCGCGCGAAAACCGTCGATGTTCCCAAGAAGTTCCTCGAAAGAGGCAGAATCTAGACGAATTAGAATCTCAATTTGTTCTTGATATATATGTGCGTTTGTCTTGTCCTAAACTGGGGTTTCTCCAAGGAAGTCAGGTAGCTATCTGTAAGGGATAAGAAGGGTGGCATGTAGGAATAAGAGACCGAGTTAATTGTAACAAGCTAAACAAAGAAACCGCTTAAGTAGCAGAATCGTAATTAATAACTAGTCTATATTAGGTTAGTTATAATATATAATATTATATTTTACTCTAATATATCTTTTATAGTATAAAGGTAGCGGAGTGCTATTAAGTAGAATAATATAAAATAAGTAAATAGGGGGCCTCTAGGACACCTCCCTAAGAAGTACTTTATTATATAATAATAAATATAATAAACTTATTTTCTAAACCAATAACTTATAGTAAATATTTATTATTTTTAGTTACTTTAAGAATTGCTAATGCTTACTACTATTAAAAAGAGACTTTATTAGTCTATTTATAAGTATATTTGTAGTTCTTATTTAAGTAATATTAATATTCCTCGCTTTAACTTGCTCGCGGATCTATATCTAATATACTTTTGTTGATACGGCAATAGGCTGTTGGATCAAGACTTCGTTGCAACGATGTGGTACTGATTTGATTCTTGATTGCAGATCTATTGTGGTGGGCTGCTGTGAGAGGTATTTATCAAGCGTGGTTTGTTCCCTGCTAGCCCGATCAGGACTAGCGCAACAAACCACAGGCAAACTGCGCAACAAGCCGCAGGCAAACTGCATGGCGGTGAAAGCCGTAGCAGTGTTACGTAGGTTTGAAACCATAGGCAAACTACATAGCGGTGAAAGCCGTAGCAGTGTTGCGTAGGTTTGATACCAACACTGGCTATCTTTTTCTTTTATGCTACATGTGGCCAGTTCAGCCCAGAACGCTCAAATCTGCAATAAAACACAATCTGTAACAGTTACTAGTTTTCTAACCGGACTAGCGCCGGTGCGCGTCCTCTTAGTGCCTATCTCGCTGCTCCTTTTGCAGACTTACTACTTCTTACTATTATAATTATACTTTAGGGTATTAACTTTAGCGCGATTAACCCAGCCTTGCACGCGAAGCTTAAGCTAGTTATAGTTAATAAAATGCTCTATAGCTGAGTTAGAGCTAGCCTTAGTTATTAAGTCTACTGGATTGTCACGTCTATCGATCTAGCGGATGTCTATAAGATTATTGCGCTTATAGGCCTTACGCAGAGCTATAATATTAATTATAAGGCGCTTCTCCTTAGTAGTGCCAAGCTTAACAAGGCAATTATATAAGGAGCGTGAGTTAGTGCACACGACGATAGGGACATTAGGGAGGTTAAGTCGCTACATAATTATGTTAATTATACTACTAATTATAATTATAATGTCAACTCTATAAGCTATTGCGTAAATCTTAGATGCAAGAACGCTGCGAGTAACGCGCTTACACTTAATAGATAACTAGTAGACAATATTACCCTTAAACTTAAAGTTACGATCGCTATCTTTAGTCTTATTACTAAGCGTGATTACAAAGCCTATTTATAATAACATATCTTTATTATTAGTAAATAATATGTTAATAAAGGCGTACAGCTTTAAGTTGCTTAAGTCTAGTAGGATAAAGTTAAGGCCGCGAGTGATATTCTCCTTCTACTAGATAATGCGCTTATTTAATCTAATAATTTCTTCTTTTATAGGCTCACTCGCTTAGGCTGTAGCGGCGAGGTCGAAGCTCGCCTCTAGTTAATAGATTATTGTAATATAAGCACCTCGAGCGCGCTATTAAATATATAATTACTTATTATTAGCTATTTCTAGCTTCTTGCCTTACTTCTTCTGGCGCAGAGTAATAGCGTAATTATTATTATTAAGCTTAATAATGCAGCTATTAAAGTTAATTTACGCGTCTAGTAAAAGAAACTACTTAGGCTTAGCCTTAAAATGTAGCTCTTAGTCCTTAAAGTCTATAAAAGCTTTATTAGACAGACTAAGCGTGTCGTTAGTTTACATGCTAATAATGCTAAAGCACTTGCTACTAGCCTTGCTAATAAGTAGGCATAGATTATAAGTAGATGTCACTATGTAGAGAGTCTTAGTGTAGTGTTTATTATACGTTAACCACTAATAGGCACCTGCTTCAGCAATGCCGTATAGTGGCTTAATAATAACTATAACTATGTTTATTAGATAACTTTCCTTAAGTTAGGTTGGTATGTTAGCTATAATAGTACACTAGAGTGGATCATCCGATTGCGTATAGGCCTGAGTAATGTCACGGAGCCAGAGATACATGCCTAGCTTCAACAGTAATGGCGCTAGAGCGATAATCACACGCTGGCTTACACGCTAGATAGTGAGAGACTATGTTAGGACAAGCTTCTTATTGTTATTAGCGTATCCTTAGATAATAAGACAGGACTTTTTATATAGGCGATTAGTAGTCTTACCCTTAACTTTATTAATAATGCGTAACTTAAAGATGTAGACCTTATTATAACAGTAAAGACTATACTTCTTAAAGCAAAAGATACCTTATATTATAAGGGCGTTAATCTCTGCCTTTATAGATGCTTTAAATAGTTACCCTAGTATTATAATCTTGCCGACTACTCGTAGCTTCTTAGCCAGGACAAGATTATCACGCTCACGTTAATTAAGGTTAACTATAGCAGTTATAACTTTATTAGATTTTAGCTTATTCCTTAAGCCTTTTAGCCTACCGCGCTTAAGCTTAGGCGCGGGCTCCTCTATAATAGGAGTAAAATTATCGTTAAAGCCACCGTTGTCCTCGTCCTCTACGGGAGGGGTAATAATAGTCGTATCGTCTGTATAATACAGGCGCACTACGGTGATGCAAAAGGTAACTTATTTATTATTAATTTTAATAACTACGGATTACTTGTTAACGTGGAGGGCGATTATCTAATACAGGCTAGACTATCCATAGTTCTCCCGCCAGACCTTAACGCTGCTTAGGATAGGTAATAGTAAGATATTAGTTATATTAGGACTATTGCGAGTTGTAAGAGCCTTATTAACTTAGCGCTTTGCCTTAATCTTGCGCACTTTAGCTATTGCTTTACGCACTATAGCGCCGCGGGCAGTAATAGATAGCGATAGTAGTAATTTCTTTAATAGGCGAGGATATGCTCCAAAGACAAGAAGAGTTAGGATAAGTCTGTTAGGACCTGCGGTGTTATTAATAGCCTTGATAGCCATCTGCAAGATATGTTCTGGAGCGGTTATGCGTCTAACGTCTGTAAAGATTACCCTATAAGCACGGCGGATAGGAGCATAATAACACTTAACCTTGCTAATTAAATAATATGCCTCCACTAGGACTTCCTTAACCTCGATTGTAAGTAACGTGGCGTTATTAATAAACTTATTAGTAATAAAGTTCTTGCCAGCATCTGTCTTAATAACGTTAGGAGAACTAACGTACATGTCGATCCACATGGCGCGAAGGAGATCCCAAGTAGTGTTTGCCTAGATGTTTAGCATGAATCGAGTAGCTTAAAAAGCTATGGCTTTATTAACTGCGTAGAGCACTAGTTTCTGATTAATATACATCATATTAATAATAACACATAAGTTAAAGTCTATATTATCGCGAATAGTAAAGCGGAAACGGCCAGGTGCTTTGCTATAGATTTAACACTAGTAACAGTACTTATTAATGCGATTAATAATATTCTTATTAATATCTTTATAGCCTACTTTGCTAAGGATCTTGTGCAGTCGTCTAGTAGTAGGATGGCTAAAGCGTTAGTAAAGCTGGCGCAGCTTAGTCTTAGTTAAGTAGTAAATAATAGTCTCTTGTTTATTAAGCAGGAGCCATAGATGTCCCCATTTACGGACAATTGGGAATTCTTTGCCACCTTGAACGAGCATATTATCGATATTGTTAAAGAAGATACTATGATAATCCATATTATTTAAGTAGAGCAGAAATGGTGTGTTAGTTAGTATTACTATAAAGGTAATTGTACCAAATAGCGTGCTGACATTGACGTCGCTAAGGGAGAAATACTCTAAATTATCTCTAAATCGGATTCGACAACGTCCTGTAGTAGACTTATTAATAACTATAGATAGTTAGATAAGCTGCAGCGCCTTTACTTATGTCTTACTAGTAGTTAAGACACCGGCTGCACTAGTGTCAGGCATAATACCTTAAAAGATATCTACGCCGTAGCGTGAATTAAATAAGAAGAGTTAAGTATCTTTATTTACTTTGCTAGAGATATAAGGATTATTGCCTATAATTATATAAAGTACGGCAGCGTTATTAAGGCTAGAAATAATAGCGTCGCCGTTAATCTTGCCGCAGGATGTAGTTAAGTAGACTTAGTTAGTAAAATATACTTTAATATTATTATTACTGGCATTATTGTCGCTACCGTCGCTGTCTTTAAGCTTTATGCCTTCATGGCTAGCGAGAAACACTTTATAGCTTAGGGCATTAGGATTATCTTAAGCGTATTAGTTATAGCGTTGGCGATGCTCTATACGCTCCTTCTTTAAGTGTTAAGTTAATTAGTACTTAGGCTACTTATAGATAAAGCATGTCTTATTATAGCGATTGCCTAAGTAGTTTAACTAATAATTATTATTGTTAAATCGATTGCCGCGCGATCCGCCTTAACCTTAATAGTAGTAACTATAGTAGTTATTATCTAATAATCCTGTAGCTTATTAATTATTACGGATATAGCGGCAATTAGTGTAATACTGCTTATCTGCATCTCGTAATAGAAACTAGCTATTAGAATAATAGCTTAACCACATGCTAACTACGTTGCGGAGATCTACAGCGACACCTTTAAATATAGTTACTAGCTTTAAGCAAGCTATAGTAGTTACTTTAATGCTATAACATGCGCTGAGGAGCTATTACGTAAGTAAATACTAATTATAGCTTTTACCCTAGTCCTGTAATAGTGCCTGATAGAGCATGTTCATCTTACTAATAACTATTTTAAGACACTCTATAGGGTCTTTCTTAGGGTTAGTAGTTATAACGCTCTTAAGCGTAGTGCTATGCCACTCCTGGAGGTACATCTAGTAAGCTTGTGTAGTGTTAAAGTACGTGCGCAGCTTATTAAGCATTATATTATAAGTAAGCGTAAGCGCCTGGGGAGTAATATAATTGTAGTAATACTAAAGCGCTCGGCTAGTAAGCATAATAGAGAGTACTATTTTATACTACTTATCCTTATTAATCCCAATCTTGGTGTAGAGGTTATTAAACACCTTAATCTTCGTCTTAAGGATGTTGTATTTATCACCTAAATACTTCTACTCCGGCGTGTATAACTTAGCGAGGTTAGTAAGCAAATAAGAGTTGTTCTGCACAGGCGTAAATCTAGATTATAATAATAATAATAATTCTCTACCTAGCGGAGCTCGCTGCTGCCGCTGTTATTCTTTATTATCTACGATCTGGTGGCACTTAAAGCCTTCGCAAAGCCTTATAAGCTTAAGATATTTGGCGGGCCATTTTAGGACAGCGGTTAATGTAAGGAGTTCTATAAATTAGTTAGGGAGATTATTACTATTACCTTACTTAATATAGATGCCTTGCTGGCGAAAGAGCTCTTTAAGTACTTTTTAGATGCACTTATTAATGCTGTTAAAGAGATTACGGGTAAAATTCTCGAAATACTCCTTAAACTTAAGTAGTAAAAACAGGTCGAATATGTTATCTTCTTCCACCTGTATTATCTAGTTAATAACTATAGTATTAAGTTTGTCTATATTAACGGTGGCGTTAGCGATGTTAAAATCTTAATTAGCGTACTAGTCCTTATAAATTATCTTGTCTAGGTACCACGAGCGATCCTTTGTTTGGGTGTACTTTATAATGGCGTTTTAGATGTAGGCCTGTAATTAGTGTAATTTAACAAGAGTTAGCGTGGTTGACGCAAATCTCCTTCCGAACTAAGCCTTAGTAAGGACAATCCAGGCGGAGAGATCCTTTAAATACGAGGCGCCGCTGATCCTGATACAGGATAGCAGTGAGCTTGTCGTACCTGTACTTCGCACTAGCGATGCTGTATCCTGGGCCTTGGTAGGGGAGGAGGCATGCGCTAACCGCTTCTATCGCCAGAATACTTAGCCTGAAACGTGCGCTGAGATTCCCTGTACACAGTATATCTTGCCAATCTGTGGTGTAGCAACCACTAATCAGTGTTAATATGGTAATAGGCTGTTGGATCAAGACTTCGTTACAATAATGTGGTACTAATTTAATTCTTAATTATAGATCTATTGTGGTAGGCTGCTATAAGAGATATTTATTAAGCGTAGTTTATTCCTTGCTAGCCTGATTAGGACTAGCGTAATAAACCACAGGCAAACTGCGTAATAAGCCGCAGGCAAACTACATGGCGGTAAAAGCCGTAGTAGTGTTGCGCAGGTTTAAAACCACAGGTAAACTGCATGGCGGTGAAAGCCGTAGCAGTGTTGCGTAGGTTTGATACCAACAACTTTAATATATTTAAGCTTTATGTAAAGCTTTTCTTGATTCTTATAAACGATAGAGACTATTTACTAGTTATTAAAATATAACGTAGGTTAAATTTTTAAATTAAACGTAATAGCTTTGAAAATATTTATTTACTAGGATAAATTAGTGCTAGTAGTTAATTTAGTAATAAATCTTATAATTTTTACTTTCTAATTAATAATTATTTTGTAAAACTTAAATATATAGGCAAACGAGTTTTAAATAGTATTAAAATTATTAAAGAATAATAGCTCCTTAGCTTCCTTAAACTTTATAGTAATAATATATATTTGGTTAAAATTATTTAAATAGCAGGTAAGTAATAAGTACGCCTTTACTATATACGGCTAGTAAAGTATAAGATAAAACCTAAGTATTTAATTAAAATCTAATATAGACAGGTAAGCTCCTTATTAGGTTTATTTATACTTAAAAGGAGATAAAACTTATATAAAAAGACCTTAAGGTGCTAGCTTCCTTCACTAAGATTATAATTATAGTAGACTTTTATAATATAAAAGTCTTAAATTATTTAGACCTTACCTTTTATATAGTCTTTAATAATGTTAAGTCCCTACGGGTAGCTAGTCCGAAATGGGGTTAAGGTTGGTTCTCTAGCAGGAGCGATGTCGAAGACAGGAAAGGGTGTATTGATAGCTCGCGCTTATCAATGGGGTGTTAGTATCGAAGTAAGGTGTGTCATAATCAAATCAACAAGAGCCTGAGTGAATCCAAACGATAGATTAATAAACAGGTTGAACACGAGGTGGAAGAGTCCATCCTCATGTTCTTATATACTTAGCATGCTCGACTTGCTCGCTTCGAGCATGTCGAGCGCAGCCTTGGCTTTCTGCATATGCTCGACTTGCTCGATTCGAGCGCTTCGAGCAGTCACGTGACCTGCCCATTGCCGTGCCACCATTGGCTCCCATAAGACCTTGGCCGTCTCAGAATGTTAGCCTGGTGATGCTAAATACAGATCCTAACAAATAATATATATATTCAGAAACTAACCTAGTTTTCTTAAGCTCCGTGTCTTATATCGTTTTATAAACTTACGTTTAACATATTAATAATATTACTAATCGCCTTTATAGAAAAGGATAATAATATTACTTACGTAGTAGAATAGTATTAGCTAACTATTAGTAAATAGGCAAGGAATACCCTTTGCTTACGTAAAACATAAATTAACAAGTATCTTCTTTAGGTGTATGCTACAGCGCTAGAGTATCTTTAAGTCTATATAGTGCTTAGCATAGTCGCATTATATTGTCTAGCCTATCTTAGAACCTATCTAGAGTCCAGACGTAGCACGGTCGGGCTAGATACGCGTTGAGACAAGCATTCTTGACATTATACTGATAGGCAAGGAGCCCGAAGGCGTACATAATAGTAATAAAGAAGCGGAGAGTTCGAGCCGCGAGGGTAGCTACGTAGGTATTACCTTAAGTTATTAATCGATCTGCTCTTACGACTAGTTAAGCCTTATAGTTAGTTAAGTAGCTATTAGCATTAAATCTATACGTAAAAACCTATATTAATAATAAAGTCTTAGTATCTAAGTATAACTTTACATTATTTTTTACTCCTTTAAATATATTTTTATAAAGCTACCCCTCGATCTCCTTATTTACTATAGTAAACTACTTATTAGCGTTAGGGCGGGATTTAACTTTAGTCTATTTCTTTAGTAGTAATAATAGATAATTATAGTAAACCTTCTACTCTTTATCTAGAAGTAGTTATATAATTATTATAATAAATATTTACTAGTATAAAGACGCGTGCGTACCAAAGTAGTCTCTAAGGATATTATTTTCTTTACTACCTTCCTAATAACGGGACCCTAGAATAATATTATTTATAGTAATATTAAGATTTGACTGTCTTAAGACATTATTTTAATGGCGATTTAGCGTAGTATCTCCAGGAGCAATCTCTCTCCAGCCTTTTGGTTAGGAACGATAATAAGTGATAGGTACTGGTATTTTTCTAAGTGTGGGTAATCCTCCATAGGCCTCCTGATGAATTTGCTCTTTGGCACTATTTAGTCGAGTAGCTTCTTCTTCTTAATCCTTAACATCAGACTTAGTTATAGGTTAACTAAGTATTATATTATAATTAATCTACTGAATATTACGGTCCTCCTCTTTATTTAATAAGTTAATATTAAGAATAGTAACTGTATATTATCCCTCTTTAATTAAAAGCTAAGATTCTAGCACAGAGTACGATTATTATGAAAATAAAAATATTAGGTATAAATAACCTTATTAATTCTTCGGAACTAAATATAAAAGATGTTTATTCCTTTATATTTAACTAGCTATCTAGTAATTCCTCATAATTTAAGCTTATTATCTTTAGCCACCTTTATGTTCTAAAATAGAGCCTTCGCTCTAATAACATCAACATACGCTAGAGATGGCTTTACCTTATATATAAATTTATAGGATGTTTTCTAAATAGTAACTTTTATTAGTAATTAATTAAGCATCTATATAGCTACTAAGTATAGCTTATTTATTAACGTTTTAGGTAAATTTACTATAATTTATAAGGTCCTAACTATTATAATAATAAGATTACTAGCCTTTTTAGTAAGACTAGTTATTTCTTCTACCTTAACTACACGAGCTGTTGGCTTTAAACCTGCGCAACACTGCTACGGCTTTCACCGCCATGTAGTTTACCTGCGGTTTGTTGCGTAGTTTGCCTGTGGTTTGTTGCGCTAGTCCTAATTAGGCTAGCAAGGGACAAACCACGCTCGATAAATACTTCTTATAACAGCCTACCACAATAGATCTGCAATTAAGAATTAAATTAATACCACATCGTTGCAACAAAGTCTTGATCCAATAGCCTATTGCTATATTAACACTGATTAGTGGTTGCTACACTATAGATTGGCAAGATATACTGTGTACAGGGAATCTCAGCGCACGTTTCAGGCTAAGTATTCTGGCGATAGAAGCGGTTAGCGCATGCCTCCTCCCCTACCAAGGCCCAGGATACAGCATCGCTAGTGCGAAGTACAGGTACGACAAGCTCACTGCTATCCTGTATCAGGATCAGCGGCGCCTCGTATTTGAAGGATCTCTCCGCCTAGATTGTCCCTACCAAGACTTAGTTCGGAAGGAGATTTGCGTCAACCACGCTAACTCTTGTTAAATCACACTAATTACAGGCCTATATCTAAAACGCTATTATAAAATACACCTAAAAAAAGGATCGCTCGTGGTACCTAGATAAGACAATCTATGTCATGGTTTGTAGCGTGATCTATTTCCTATGATCGATGGTAGCCTGCACTAGTCTGCTACTGCCTATACTAGTCCGCACTAGCAGAACGGCTGCCTACACTCCTTACTGCTGCCTAGATGGCTTAGCAGTCTATATCTTAGCTATCACTCACACACAAATGCAATTAGTGTATTTCTTAATTCCTTCCATGTGCTATTGCCCTCTTCCCCCAATAGTTATGAGCCCGGTTACGACCTAGGAGTACACTCGCAATCCTTATCCTTCGTTCACGTATTACGTACGCCTTATCAAAGCTTATAATTATATTATTCTTCGTTTACGTACACTACGCACGTCTCTTACGAAGCTTATAATTAATAAACCTTTATTAACGTACAGCGCATACGTTTTTCACGAATACTCTTTTAGTCACGATAACTACTAAGTCTGATCCAATAGTAACACGAGTCACTGTTATCCTTAACAAACCGTCAGACTGGCATAGCTGGATCTTTATACGAAAAGACTTAGCCGAACGCCATAAGCTCTAGCAATACGTTAACCTTAATTCTCTAAAAGAGAACTTAATGGTATCTATAAAGCCTATAGAACCTCTAATTTCTAAATAGAAGACTAGTGTAACAAGTATTAGAGATCTTGCAGTAAAAGAGCGAGTTAACTTTCGTTAGGAGTATAATTAATAGGAGAAATAGATAACAGTATATAAGAAGAAGCAGAAGGCTCTAGCTAAGTTTAAGTTAGAGATAAGCAAGACTATCGTAAAACGCTATCTATACCTAATTAAGAACCTTAACTTAGTATACGACTAACTCGTTACTCTTAAAAAGCACCTAGCTCCTACTAATAGGAGCCGCCGTTGTAATATTATTAACAAGTTTAATGCTCTTAAGACAGCGCCAAAGGCAGCGAAGAAGATTAAGCAATAGCTAGTAGACTAGATTAATATTACTACTTAAGCAAGAACGTTAAACCTTCTTAAGGTTAATAGGCAGCGTGCTTAGGAAGAGTTTCTTATAGCCTATAGGGCATTAGATTAAGAATACGTAACTACTTGTCTACGTAATTACTTTAAATATAAAGCTACTAGAACACTTAATTAACTTCCCTCTCTAGAGACATACGTCTTTAAATTTACAAGCTACCTTCGCCGCGTTAAGCCTATATTATCTAGTCTTACGACAGCCGCCGCAGAGCTTAAGATCGCAAAGCCTACGCAAAGCAACAACCAGACACGAGCATGCCTATATAGCAAGGAACATTAATTTGTCTAATGCTAGTACTTAAACAAAAAGGCAAACAATTAATCTACGGATTTTAAAGAGGATCCTAAGATCCGCTAACAGATTAAAAAGAAGTTAAAAAATCTAAGACTTGCTGCCGCTATAAGGAATGCTCTTAAGCAAGCTAAGCAAAAGGATAAGTAGCCTAGCCACCTTTAAATTAATAGTGGAGAACTACTAGAAGATGTACACGCTTATATAGTAGACGTTAGTTACATTACTAGCCTGGAACCAGAGTAATATAATTATAAGGGTAATAAGAATGCCTATCCTTCTAACGATGTTAAACCGCCTAATATACTGCCTAAGGTAGTAGCCAATTTAATTAACGCCGACAATGGTCATAAGCCTAGCCAGGACCTTACAGTGATAATTACTAATAAATAGAGTAAAAGCGACCTACGTAACCGATGGATTTTTAATCTAGGATTAAATACGCATGTTATTAACTTAAAGCTATAAAAAGGCTGGAAGCGTCAGCGTAGAAATCCAGAAGGCAGAACACTATCTACAGGAAATGGCCAGATACTTATTACAGCATGGGGAGAAGTAGAGCTCGTCACTCGCACTCCTAAAGGACTACAGATATTAGTCCTAAGTCATGTCGTATATATTAAAGGATTCTTAATAAGCGTACTTAGTCTTACTCGCTATCGCATAAAAGGCATTTACTTTAATTCTAGTTATAATCTTATGTATTAGCATAAGGCTACGAACGTTATCGCTCAACTAGAGTATATAGGCGGACACTAGTTAATCGACGCCGACCCTACGCGTCGACCTTATCTCTTAGACCTACAGTCATTCGGAGTCTCCTATCGTCCCTCATACGCACCAAAGCCGAATTAGACTATTAATTAACGCATAGCCTATCTAATATAGGGTCACCTAAGTAAGAAGGTAATTAAATACCTTAATTAGCATGTTAATAGAATTACCCTTACTAGAGAACTAAAGAACTACTTCTGCCAAGCCTGTACTAAAGCCAAACTTACTTAGATTATCTCTCGTCAAACCTCATTAGGTAAGGCAACTCGGCCTTTCTACTAAATAGGGATTAACTTAATCTATATCGTCCTAAGAGATAAGGCCTACTGGAATAGAGATCGATATAGATTTCACTCTATTAACAAGTACTTAAAGTGGCACGAGGTTACGACAGCTCCACGTAAGACAAAGCCCTTACTTACTTGCTAAATACTTTAACTTATCCAGAAAGCTTAGAGACAGTAGAACGCCAATGTTTATGTTATTAGGTTAGATAATAAACCTGGATTTAGCGACTTCCTGTCAGATACTCTAGCCAACATAGGTATTCTGTGGGAGCCTGCGCCACCAGAGACTTACCAGCCAAACAGTCTATCTAAGAGAGTAGGAGGCATACTGTCAGTCTATGCACGAGCTATACGCCTACATGCAAATCTTCTAAAGTTACTCTTTAATAAACTTTATTAAACAGCGGCATATATTCTTAATCGCACTTCTACTAAAGCTTTAAGGTAGAAGACGCCCTATGAAGTAGTCTAGGGTCGAAAGCCTATTATATTACACATGAGACCTATTGGATGTCGCGCATATGTTCTCAATCGATCGCTTATACGGAAAGAACGAGCAAACAAGCTTAAATCACGAGCACTTATTGGCCACCTTATAGGCTATCGCGGAACCAACATCTTTCGCATCTGGTTACCTACCACTAATAAGATCTTTGTTACCCGAGACGTGGTCTTCGAACCTACTTAGTTTTATACTAGGATGGATGACTATGCTAACGAATTAATTATTACTAAAGTTATTAAAGCACTATTGTTTTAAGAATATAAACTAGAGGATATTAATATTAAAGAATTACTTACCGCTCGTCAACGTCGACAGCTATTTGACAAAGCACCCGTAACCTCTATAGATAGAGGGTCCCGCGTGGGGGGTGTAGGTCAATAGCGTGATCAGCAAGAACGATTCTCTACGCCTAAGAATGTAGAAGAATAGCAACAATTACTTACTCCTAGACCTACCAAACTTGGAGAGACTACTTTAATTAACGAAGCAGACTTCTCTTCTATATATAGCCTACCTAAAGGCTACAGACTATACGGTGAAGAAGCTCCACGAGATATCAATCTTAATTTAGATACTAATAATATTATCCCTAGTGGAAGACGTGCTTAGACTATAAGATTAAAAGACACCTTTAACGCGCATTTATATACTATCGCGTTAGGAATAGAGTCTGTTAAGGACTATCTATTTACCTTTTCTACGGCACTTATATCCCCATCTACTAAGAGTAATAAGATCCCAAGGATCTATTAGAGCCATCTTCCACCACCGCCAAAGAATGTTAGGGAATTTAACCAACATGTCTATAGAAAGCAGTTCCGACAGGCGCTATTAAAGAAATGGCGCTCTATCCGTGACAAAGGCTGCTTCAAGAAGACAGACAGGACAAAGGCCACTACTAATGCAGAGGTACTTCCACTCATGTGGGTATTTACCTACAAAATTGATGATAATGGATTTCTATCAAGTTTTAAGGCACGCCTAGTAGTGCGAGGTAATCTAGAGGAGCAACCTAATAACACATACGCTGCGACTCTGGCAATTCGAAACTTCCAAGCTCTAGGTACAATTGCTAACTACTTTAACCTCAAAATAAAGCAGTACGATGTACCTACTACATTCCTAAACGCAAAACTTGGCCGAAAGCTATATGCTAAGGTCCCTAATAGCCTTACAGACCTAGAGGATAAACTACTCGAGGTAGTGCGAGCTCTCTACGGGCTTAAAGAATCGTTACTCCTATGGTATAAGGAACTCCAAAGCTCACTAATTAAATTTAGCCTTAATTTAGTTAAAGGCTTTCCTTGCCTTTATACTAATTGATCAGTCATTCTCTTTGTCTATGTTAACGATATTATTATGGCCTATCACTAGTTAAATAAGACGGAGCACCGCAAGATTATCACAGATCTAATTAATTTCTACGACCTTAAAGAGATAGGAGATCTCACCTGGTTCCTGGGCATACGCGTTGTACGTGACAGAGCCAAGCAAAAGACCTAGCTAGTTTAGGATGCCTTTATTAACAAGGTGTGCTCTTGCTTTAGTATTAACGCTGTAGGCAAGGTCCCAGAAATTCTACTTATAGAAAACTAGTTACCTTAATTAGAAGAGGAGCTAGACAAAGCTTAAATATAAATATACTAGTAACTTACGGGTTCACTCGCCTACATAGCAGTATAGGGACGTCCTAATGTTGCCCGAGCCTATGTGGTATATGCCTGCCACCTCACCAATCCGGGACAGTCTCACGTTGCGAAGATTCGTCAGACCTAGCGATATCTACTTAGAACAAAGACCTGGGCACTCTAAGCCTCTGCTTCTACCTTAGCACCTGACCTCGCTAAGTATATCACGGATAAACCAGACTACCGTAATCCTCTATTCTTTAGAGCCTCCGACGCATCGTTTGCAGATAAACCTAATACCCGCTAAAGCTCTTAGAGGTATGCATTTAAGCTAGCTAGAATAACTGTTAATTGGAAGGCTACTGTTTAACGTATAGTAACTAAGTCTACTACTAAAGCTAAGCTCCTATCCCTCTCGCTTGCCGGTTCTCAGATGCAGGAATGAATACGCTTCTTTTAGGGTATCTTATTTAATACAGACTGTATGCCCACTATCTACTATGACAATTAGCAGACTGTTAGCATTATTACTAAGGAACAAGACCGGCTTCACACTAAGATAAAACATGTTAACGTACACCAACTCTAGGTTCGACAGGAGGTCTCTACTCATCGACTCGATATTAAATAGATCCTAACCAACAAGATGCCTGCTAACGGACTTACTAAGGTTCTGCCTTAACAGAAGTTTATTAAGTTTCGTATACAGCTTAGTCTTGTTAATATCAAGTCTCGTCTCCTTAAGCAAAAGGGCTTGGACATTCCTAACCTTAATATCCTCTATCCAAACCGCGGATAGTCAGCTACTCTCTCTCCTTATAGAGATATTGTTCGATCATAGCTGGGGGGTGTGTCACGGTTTGTAGCGTGATCTATTTCCTATAATCGATGGTAGCCTGCACTAGTCTGCTACTGCCTATACTAGTCCGCACTAGCAGAATGGCTGCCTACACTCCTTACTGCTGCCTAGATGGCTTAGCAGTCTATATCTTAGCTATCACTTACACACAAATGCAATTAGTGTATTCCTTAATTCCTTCCATGTGCTATTGCCCTCTTCCCCCAATAATCTATAAGGACTAGTACGCTAACTAAGATTTTAATATCGCTAACGCCACCGTTAATACAGACAAACTTAATACTATAGTTATTAACTAGATAATACAGGTGGAAGAAGATGACATATTTAACTTGTTTTTACTACTTAAGTTTAAGGAGTATTTCGAGAATTTCACCTGTGATCTCTTTAATAGCATTAATAAGCGCATCTAAAAAGTACTTAAAGAGCTCCTCCGCTAGCAAGGTATCTATATTAAGTAAAGTAACAGTGATAATCTCCCTAACTAATTCGCAGAACTCCTTACATTAACCGCCGTCCTAAAATGGCCTGCTAAGTATCTTAAGCTTATGAGGCTCTGCGAAGGCTTTAAGTGCCACTAGATCGCAGATAATAAAGAATAATAGCGGCAGTAGCGAGCTCCGCTAGGTGGAGGATTATTATTATTATTATAACCTAGATTTACGCCTGTGCAGAATAACTCTTATTTACTTACTAACCTCGCTAAGTTATACACGCTAGAGTAAAAGTATTTAGGTAATAAATACAATATCCTTAAGACGAAGATTAAGGTGTTCAACGACATCTGCACTAAGGTTAGGATTAATAAGGATAAGTAGTATAAAATAGCACTCTCTATTATGCTTACTAGCTAAGCGCTTTAGTATTACTACGATTATATTGCTCCCCAGGCGCTTACGCTTACTTATAATATAATGCTTAACAAGCTACGCACGTACTTTAACACTACATAAGTTTACTAGATATACCTCTAGGAGTGGCATAGCACTACGCTTAAGAGCGTTATAACTGCTAACCTTGAGAAAGACCCTATAGAGTGTCTTAAAATAGTTATTAGTAAGATAAACATGCTCTATTAGGCACTATTATAGGACTAGGGTAAGAGCTATAATTAGTATTTGCTTACGTAATAGCTCCTTAGCGCATGTCGTGATATTAAAGTAACTACTATAGCTTGCTTAAAGCTAGTAACTATATTTAAAGGTGTTGCTATAGATCTCCGCAACGCAGTTAGCATGTGGTTAAGCTATTATTCTAATAGCCAGTTTCTATCACGAGATGCAGATAAGCAGTATTACACTAATTGCCGCTATATTCGTAATAATTAACAAGCTATAGGATTATTAGATAATAACTACTATAGCTGCTGCTATTAAGGTTAAGGCGGATCGCGCGGTAATTAATTTAATAATAATAATTATTAGTTAAACTACTTAGGTAATCGCCGTAACAAGACATGCTTTATCTATAAGTAGCCTAAGTGCTAGTTAACTTAACACTTAAAGAAGGAGCGCATAGAGCATCGCTAACGCTATAACTAATACGCTTAAGATAATCCTGATACCCTAAGCTATAAAGTGTTTCTCGCCGGCTATAAAGGCATAGAGCTTGAAGATAGCGACGGCAGCGACAATAATGCTAGTAATAATAATATTAAAGCATATTTTACTAACTAAGTCTACTTAACTATATCCTGCAGCAAGGTTAATAGCGACGCTATTGTCTCTAGCCTTAATAACGCTACCGCACTTTATGCAATTACAGGCGATAATTCTTATATCTCTAGTAAAGTAAATAAAGATGCTTAACTCTTCTTATTTAATTTACGCTACAGCGCAGATATCTTTTAAGGTATTATGCCTAACACTAGTGTAGCCGGTGTCTTAACTGCTAGTAAGACACAAGTAAAGGCGCTGCAGCTTATCTAATTGTCTATAGTTATTAATAAGTCTACCGCAGGACGTTGTCAAATCCAATTTAGAGATAATCTAGAGTATTTCTCCCTTAGCGACGTTAATGTCAGCACGCTATTTAGTATAATTACCTTTATAGTAATGCTAACTAATATACTATTTCTGCTCTGCTTAAATAATATGGATTATTATAGTATCTTCTTTAATAACATCGATAATATGCTCGTTTAAGGTGGCAAAGAATTCCCAATTGTCCGTAAATGGGGACATCTATGGCTCCTGCTTAATAAATAAGAGACTGTTGTTTACTACTTAACTAAGACTAAGTTGCGCCAGCTTTACTAACGCTTTGGCTATCCTGCTACTAGACGACTGCACAAGATCCTTAGCAAAGCAGGCTATAAAGATATTAACAAGGACATTATTAATCGCATTAATAAGTACTATCACTAGTGTTAAATCCATAGCAAAGCACCTGGCCGTTTCCGCTTTACTATCTATAATAACATAGACTTTAACTCATGCGTTATTATTAATGTAATATACAGTAATTAGAAACCAGTGCTCCACGCAGTTAATGAAGCCATAGCTTTTTAAGCTACTTAATTTATGCCAAATATCTAGGTAAACACTACTTAGGATCTCCTTCGCGCTATGTGGATCGACATGTACGTTAGTCCTCCTAACGTTATTAAGACAGATGCTGGCAAGAACTTTATTACTAATAAGTTTATTAATAACGCCACGTCACTTGTAATTAAGGTTAAGGAAGTCCTAGTAGAGGCACATTATTTAATTAGTAAGGTTAAGCGCTATTATGCTCCCATCCGCCGTGCTTATAGGGTAATCTCTATAGACGTTAGACGCATAACCGCTCCCGAACATATCTTACAGATAGCTATTAAGGCTGTTAATAACACCGCAGGTCCTAACGGACTTATCCTAACTCTTCTTGTCTTTGGAGCATATCCTTGCCTATTAAAGAAATCACCACCATTGCCGTCTATTACCGCCCGTGACGCTGCAGTGCGTAAAGTAATGGCTAAAGTACGCAAGATTAAGGCAAAGCGCTAAGTTAATAAGGCTCTTATAACGCGTAATAGTCCTAACGCAACTAATATCTTACTATTACCTATCTTAAGTAGTGTTAAGGTCTAGCGAGAGAACTATAGATAGTCTGGCCCGCATTAGATAATTGCCCTCTACGTTAATAAGTAATCCGTAGTTATTAAAATTAATAATAAATAAGTTACCTTCTACATTACCGTAGTGCGTCCGTATTATGCAGATAATACAACCATTATTACCCCTCCCGTAAAGGACGAGGATAATAGTAGCTCTAATAATAATTTTACTCCTATTATAGAGGAACCCGCGCCTAAGCGTAAGCGCGATAGGCCACAAGGCTTAAAGAATAAGCTAAAACCTAATAAAGTTATAACTACTATAGTTAACTTTAATTAACGTGAGCGTGATAATCTTGTCCTGGCTAAGAAGCTACGAGTAGTTAGTAAGATTATAATACTAAGGTAACTATTTAAAGTATCTATAAAGGTAGAGATTAACGCCCTTATAATATAAAGTATCTTTCGCTTTAAGAAGTATAGTCCTTACCGTTATAATAAGGTCCGCATCTTTAAGTCACGCATTATTAATAAAGTTAAGGGCAAGACTACTAATCGCCCGTATAAGAAGTCCTGTCTTGTTATCTAAGGATACGCTAATAACAATAAGAAGCTTGTCTTAATATAGTCTCCCACTATCTAGCGTGTAAGCCAGCGTGTGATTATCGCTCTAGCACCATTACTGTTAAAGCTGGGCATGTACCTCTGGCTCCGTGACATCACTCAGGCCTATACGTAATCGGATGATCCACTCTAGCGTACTATTGTGGCTGACATACCAGCCCAGCTTAAGGAAAGTTATTTAACAAACACAGTTATAGTTATTATTAAGCCACTATACGGCATTGCTGAAGCAGGTGCCTATTAGTAGTTAATGTATAATAAACACTATACTAAGACTCTCTACATAGTAATATCTACTTATAATTTATGCCTACTTATTAGTAAGGCTAGTAGTAAGTGCTTTGGCATTATTAGCATGTAAACTAATAACACGCTTAGTCTATTTAACAAAGCTTTTGCAGACCTTAAGGACCAAGAGCTACGTTTTAAGGCCAAGCCTAAGCAGTTTCTCTTACTAGACGCGTAAATCGACTTTAATAGCTACATTATTAAGCTTAACAATAATAATCGCGCTATTACTCTACGCCAGAAGACGCAAGGCGAGAAGCTAGAAATAGCTAATAATAAGTAATTATATATTTAATAGCGCGCTTAAGGTGCTTATATTATAATAATTTATTAACCTAAGGCGAGCTTTAACATCGCCGCCGCAGCCCAAGCGAGTGAGCCTACAAAAGAAAAAATTACTAGATTAAATAAGCGCATTATCTAGTAAAAGGAGAATATTACTCGCGGCCTTAACTTTATCCCACTAGACTTAAGCAATTTAAAGCTATACGCCTTTATTAACGCATTATTTACTAATAATAAAGACATATTATTATAAATAGGCTTCGTGATCACGCTTAGTAATAAAACTAAAGATAGCAATTATAACTTTAAGTTTACTAGCAATATTATCTACTAGTTATCTATTAAGTATAAGCGCGTTACTCGCAGCATCCTTATATCTAAGATCTACGCGATAGCCTATAGAGTTAATATTATAATTATAATTAGCGGTATAATTAATATAATTATGCAGCGACTTAACCTCCCTAATATCTCTATCGTCGTGTGCACTAACTTACGCTCCTTATATAATTACCTTATTAAGCTTAGCACTACTAAAGAAAAGCGCCTTATAATTAACATTATAGCTCTGCGTAAGGCCTATAAGCGTAATAATCTCATGGATATCCGCTAGATTAATAGACGTAATAATCTAGTAGACTTAATAACTAAGGCTAGCTCTAACTTAGCTATAGAGTATCTTATTAACTATAACTAGCTTAAGCTTCGCGTGCAAGGCTGGGTCAATCGTGCTAAAGTTAACACCCTAGAGTACAATTATAATAATAAGAAGTAGTAAGTCTACAAAAGGAGCAGCGAGATAGGCACTAAGAGGACGCGCACCAGCGCTAGTCTGGTTAGAAAACTAGTAACTATTACAGATTGTGTTTTATTGCAGATTTAAGCGTTCTGGGCTGAACTGGCCACATGTAGCATAAAAGAAAAGATAGCCAGTATTGGCTTTAAACCTGCGTAACACTGCAATAGCTTTCACCGCTATGTAGTTTGCCTATAGTTTATTACGTAGTTTGCCTATAGTTTGTTGCGCTAGTCCTAATTAGGCTAGCAGGGGACAAACCACGCTCGATAAATACTTCTCACAACAGCCCACCACAATAGATCTGCAATCAAGAATTAAATTAATATCACATCGTTGCAACGAAGTCTTGATCCAACAGCCTATTGCCGTATCAACATCTACATTCTAGCTATCTTATTAGCATATAAATACTCTTATTAAGTTTTAAGTATCTAATAAAAAATAACTAGTATTTATAAAAAAGTTATTCTTATTTATATTATTATTATTTATAGTATTTACATTTTCGCGAGCTTTTTTTTTAGCTTTAAATAGCGCTACGCTTAGAGGATTGCCTTTGCCTAGTTTCTTTACTCTACTAAACTTAGCTAAAATAGCTAGATTAGGCCTCTATCTAGCAGGTTAGAGAAAAGACACTATATAGAAGCACTACTTAAATAGGTGCTGTTCTCCGTAGATGCAAGTAACTATACGTTTCTAGATATTACTATTAGTGTTTAGATTAGGACGTCCTAAAATAGCGCATATTCTGAGTAATAACGCTAAAGGATTTAAGGTGTATTAGACCTATTAATAGTTCTCTATTAATTTAATAAAATTTATATATAAAATTTTATTTATTTTAGCTTGCATAATCTCTTAAATTTCGTGCATAATAAAGGATATATTAACTCCTATAATTACCTAAAACAAGTCTTACTATACTTAATAATTTAGACTTTAAGTAATTTTAGTTGAATTATGTCGCGAAGGATAGTAATATAGTTTTTATATTAAGAAATTTATTTTATATTATTATAAAACCTACTTAATTTTATTACACTACTTAAGTATCTTATACTTATGCTCCGCTACTAATATATAAAATCTTTTCTTAAGTTATATAAGTTATCTATATAATATTTTAGTATTTTTAATAACTAAGATATGCCTACTAGTAATTATCCTTATAATTTCTTATATTAGATTATTAAGAGCATTTTCCTTCTTCTGCCAGACTACTAGCCTTATTATATAGAACTTATGCTAAAAGGTGTAGTCCTTTTATTTAGATATAATAATTTTATGTGGAGGATACAACGAGCTGGATAGTATATAGTTTGGAGATCGAATTAATTAATTAGTGACATATAAAAAGTTACTATAAGAGTGGTATTTATACTAAGTATTTAGTGTTATGTTTGCCTATTCCACCTAATCCTTCTAATTAGGGTATCTATAAGGGATAATTCCCGCAACATACCCCCTAGCTTAGCGAGCTTCTAGGCGTTAACTATAAGCTTTTAAGCTATTCTTTAGCAGAATAATAATCTGCTGTTCTATGCTCTTAAAGTTTAGCTATTATTTAAAATAATTAAACTATTATTCTAAAAGAGATTCTATTAACCTATCCGTAGGCATGTCGATTATCTTAAGGTATTTTACTTTAAAAGAGCCTTTTGCGTGCTCCTAGCGTAGCTATATATTTTTTATATTATTATAGCGTAGGCTAGTTGTGATCCTCTCGTTTAGGCCTACTACTAGTCTAATTATTTACTTATTATTATAACGGATCTTCTAAACGTCTCTTAGGTCTAGTAATAGATTAGCAAAAACTCTTTTTAAAGCTATTACTTCTTTACGTAGATGCTTAAGCGCAATTAGCTTAGCTTTAGTAGTAGATATTATTATAGTAGGCTGGCGAGCGGCCTTATATACTATTATACCCTTAAAGAGTATTATAATATAGTTATAGGATAATTACAAAATTTCTAGATTATTTATAAATAATGCGTTGCTATATATTAAAAACTTTAGGCTTAGCGTAGCTCTATAATAGATTGCTTCCTAGCGTGAATTAAATAGAAAGATAAGTAGGCGCTTAACTATCTTAAAATAAGCTTTGCTTAGGTTTGTTAGGCAATATAAGAGCTTTGTAATAGCGAAAGTAACGTTTAGGCATAGTATAATTACTATATAGAGCGCTAAGCCTAGACACTTTAAGTATGCTTTAACTTCTTACTTTAAAGCGTTGCCCTTATTCTTTATAAAATTTACTAATAGTAGTAGTATTATTAAAAAGCGCGTCGTGCTTGCTAGTTTAAATATTTTAGTAATCTTCTTAATATACCTGTTAAAAACTAGGGCGATTGTTTTATTAGCTCTATTCTTAATTACTTAAACTTTTAAAAACTACTTTGCTAGACCGCAGTCCTTAAGATTGTATTTATTCTTAATTTACTTAATAAGTTTAAGAGCTTCTTTCTTATAATCTTAATAATAGAGAAGGAGAATATTATTTACGTAGAATAGTATAAAAATTCTTTACACTTTATTAAAGAATAAATAAGGCTAGCTTCTACTAAGGTACTTAAGAACTTTTTATACTATAGTAGCGGTAAGTCTCTTAGTGTCCAAATGGTAGTAGTCACGTAGACCGGATGCACACGGATCTCTGTGCGTAAGATCCGGAAGGGTACGGATCTCCGTGCACAGAGACTAGGAATATATTAACCCTTTCCTTCGTACAATAGACAGGGAGAAGCAATCAACACCAGTTACCCCCCCCCCCCCCCGTACGATGTTTACACCGTGCAAACCTTTCTACCTCGTACGCAATTACTAGTAGAGAGTCTATTTAACACTAATTAGTAGTTTAAATACTATAAGAAAGGAAGCTTTTTTTATCCTTTTTTATTTAGAGGTTCGCGTATAAGAAAAA
>ML976676.1:628343-662037 GCA_010015655.1 Bimuria novae-zelandiae CBS 107.79 | reverse complement strand
CCCCCCCGTACGATGTTTACACCGTGCAAACCTTTCTGCCTCGTACGCAATTGCTAGCAGAGAGTCCATTCAACACTTAGTTTATATAGCGTCTATTTTAGCTTTATATATATCCTTGGCTTCTTAAAGCTATTTAGTAGCTTATAGAGCACTAGATTACTTTGCGTAATTTAAGTATTTAAGAAAATACTTATAATACTATATTATAATATTTCTAGGTTAAATTCTACTATAATTATAATTATAGTTCTAAAGGACCTTACTGCGAACGTGGTAGTATATATAAAAGAGATTAAGTTAATCTGCTGTAAGTCACCTCTTATAACTATTTAAGCTTTACACTTTATAAAGAAGCTATCTTTATTACACTTATAAGTAAAGACCTATTTTCGTAGGAGCGAGCGCTTTCTTTATAAGTTATTTAGAACCTTTTTCTAAGTTTTCTTTTTTAATAGCGTTATAATCTCGTTATAAGTAGTATTAATAAAGAAATCCCTAAGCATACGTAAGATAAGCTATTTCTATATTATAGGTAAAAGAGGGAGCTCGCCTATATAAAAGTGAGCCCGTAATTTTAGCCGTATTACCTTAGTTAGTAGGATAGCCTATACTATTATATTAATTATAGTAAGCTTCTTATAAGCTCCCTAGTGTTTTGTAATACTAGGGAGAAAGGAGTATAAAATATTAAGTTATAACTTATTTAAGTGCTTAATTACTAGGCTATTAATTATTATAAATATATTACTATTTCCTGCATTACCTCGTAGCGTGCTATAATTATTAGGATCTTAGCAACGCTATCTACGGCTTAAACGCGTAGTAGGCCCCTATTCCTGACGCTTATATTATCTTTATACAGGGTATAATGGTTCTGCTTCGTTTAGTATTTTAGAGTCTTATATACCGCTTCGAGAGGCATCCACGGAGCTTAGTAGCTCTTGTTATTAGCTTATTTGCCTTAATCCTAGCAGGGCTGCTCTGCTAATAGAGTAAACTTTCTATAGGCTACTAGTATAATTATTATCGCGCTAATATATAAGAGCGGGCGTGTATTCTAGCGTTATAAGGCCTAGATAATTAAGGCGCTACGTATAGATTTTTAATTACTTACTAGTCTAGCTAGTAACTTATGTACCTTTTATCTCATTAGTTAAATTTTACTTTGGTAGGCTATGTTAAGATCTACTTTTTTAATTAGGTATTCCTTTAAGCTAGTACTTACAGGGTGTTTTCTAATTTTATATTTTACTTACTTTTTAGGCTACGCGCCAGAGTGCTTAGGAAATTTTTAAAAACTATTTTAAAGTTAATTAGCTTATTTTTATAAAAAATATTAGTAAGCTTTATTACTTTTTTTATATAATTATTAGATCTTCCTTTACTTAATAGATATAACTTTTATTAAATATAATATTACGCGTGTTAATAACCTAGTTAAGAACTAGTACTTATATTTTATAAATATTAAAAGTACTATAGCCTACTAAATATTTAATATAACCCTTTAGCTTTATTTTAAAGTCGCGCCTATAATAACTAGCTACTTAGTCTTTATTTAAGGGGTATGCGGAATAGCTATATGCGTAAATACTACTTTAATTTAGTCTTAAATAAGCTAAAGTACTTCTTACACGCTTAAGCTAATACGACTTAAAATACTAAGTAAACTAAAGATCTAGCGCCTTATTAGTAAGCGATTTCTTTATAAAAAAGTAGGGCCTATATTAATAAGGTAAGTAGCTACTTTTATAACTTTAGACTATAGCTTATTAGACAGATTTATACTAAACTTTATTTTTAAAATTTATATAATTACTTTCTGCCTGGCGTATTCCGCTCTACTATTAGGTTTATATGTAAATAAGGGTGTTATTTTTACGTTAATACTGTATTTTTTAGCTTATATTTTATAGTACTTTTTATGTTTTAGAGGCTGCGTTACTAGATTATTATTTTAAAAATTATAATAATCTTAAGTTTATAGCGCGTTTAAATACTCTTAGTAAAGTTTTTTTTAGGTATTAAGGATCTACGTAGTAGACTTATTATATAAGTAAAACGAATATGGCTTTGTACTATATGTATACTTTAGAATTATTACCTAGTACTCTCGAAGCCTTCCTAATAGGTAGTTGAATAGATCCTAGGAAATTTAAAAGTATAGTCGTGATAAGCGCTCCTTTAGCCTTCTAGATACTACTTAATACGCGTGTGTAATAGCGCAGTGCTTATATTAACTCCTAAAAACATTTTATATTTTTACATTTTTTTCTTTTTTAATGAAATCTTTTAAAGCGTTTTTTTAAGGAAGCCTGCTCTTTAGTGATAGATATTAAGAGTGTCTGTGCTAAAGTGCGCAACATAAAAGCTAGTAATTTTACGATAAGTAAAAAGCACGCTTATCATTATAGTATAGTAATTAAGAAACTTATATTTAATAAAAGTAAGGTTATGCTCGCGATAGAGCGTAGCTAGCATAATACTATACTTAAGTATTCCTATATAAAGTGTATTATTAAGACTAAAATCCTAGACGCCCTTCTCGCATAAACAAGCTTTAGAAATAATATTTATATAAAAGTTTTTTACTACTATAACGTCTAAGAGCGTAAGATTAGCACGTATTTTATTTAACTTTTTAAAAAGTACCTTAATTTCTCTAGTACCTTTTTTAAGTATTAGATAAGAAGCTATACCAGATTTAATTATTTTATACTTTTTAGATTTTTTAAAGGTGCCTAACACGAGTATTAACACGTTATTTACTAAGTATAGAGCTTTAATATTATTAAAAATAATGCGCTTAAAGAGAGGGCAAGTATTAAAAATTATAGTAGAGTAAATTTTAGATCCTTTTTTTAAGCTTATAATTAAGGAGTTAATTATAGTATTAGTAATATGCCCTACAAACTTAACTTTAGTAATATACTTAACTATAGCAAAGCCTTTTTTTTACTTCTTAGTAATTATTGCGCATACCGTAGCGTAATTAAGAAGTATAAGACAAGTAAGGATTTTATCTTCATCTTTTTTTAAAAAGCGTAATAACTCTACCTAGAAACGAGCCTATTACTATAGTCTTAAGGTGCTTACAAGTCTAAAGTAGCTAGAAGTATAATTCTTCTTTAGCTTTATTACTACATTTAGGAGCGCTCTGTCTACTAAGTATTATAAAAATTACTAGTTTAGAGTCTAAGCTTAATGCTTGCATATTAAGGTAGGTTAAGAAGATTTTACTAACTGTCTTTAAAATAAGCAAGTACTTACCTAAAACTTACTATTATTTATTATTAGCATGCTAAATTTAAGTCTATTTAAAAGCTATCTTATTTACTATAGCGCGTAAAAAGCTAGTTACTATGATCCCTCCTTTAATCTCTAAGACCTTATATTGTAAGGCGAGTATATAAAGAGTACTCTACTCCTTATACTATTATTCTAAATTTATTTTTTCTTAGCGAGCTTGTTTAAGCAGGGTGTAGTATTCCTATTAAATTTAATTAAATATTATTATATAAAATAAGGCGAGTTCCCCTTCAAGGTATTATATAATAATTTATAAGATAGAACTTTTTTAGTTATTAATACTTATTATAGCAAGTTTTAGGAGCTACGTATTAATAGTCCTAGCTACCTAATTAAATATGTTCTATATTTACTATATTTTAGTAGTGTGCTTAGCTAAGTGCGCCTTATAGTTGTTTTTCTTTAACTAGTATTAGCGTACGGCTTTATTTTAGCAATTAGTATAATCCTTCTAACACTCTTTAGAAAATTTCTTATTTTAAAAGCGCTACGATGTGCTACACTCGTAAGCTATTCTTTATTAAGCTTATTTAGGTTATTATATTTATTATTAGAAAATTTAGGAGCTCTAGGAGTTTTAGGAGCTTAAAAGTAATTATTATAAAGTTATTCGTAACTAGGGTGTCTAAATTAATATAATCCTAAACGCCTTATTATATAGCCTAAACTTAAGCTATATAAACTATACTAGCTAGCTCTTTTAATTAGTTAGGCGCACTATGCTTACTAAGAAAGTAAAGTTTCTTATAGGTTTAAAGAAAGTACTCTACTAAGCTTATTATAAATCTTAGTCTACTACTAAGGATAAAGGAGGTCTAGTGTAATAGAAGAAGAGAGAGGAAGGAGCTTATAGAGGAGCTCTATATGCTCTACTCGAGATACTCGTGGGGAGAAACAAAGTGCGCTCTATTATGCAAGAATAAAGCAACGTAAGAAGTGTTTAGATAAATTAGAGCGTTTAAATAATTTATCTAACAATTAATTACACAGCGAGAATTATCATATATTCTTAAAACGCTAGGCTTATAACTATAGAGAGTAAAACGAGCTAGATAGTATATAGTTTAGAAATTAAATTAATTAATTAGTAATATATAAAAGGTTACTATAAGAGTAGTGTATATACTAAGTATTTAGTATTATATTTACCTGTTCCACCCATCCTTCTAAGTAGAATACCTACAAGGAATAATTCCCGCGATAGTTATTAATTAGATTATATTAATAGACTTCTATTAATAGCGTAAAGTACTTTTTAAAAAAGATAAGCCGTGCATGCGGCGTGTCCTTATTATATAATTAGTAAATATAGCTCTTAGTAATGATTTTTACTAATATTTATATTTAGGTTTAAAGTACCTGCTATTACTTAAGATAGTAAGTAAATTACTTCTTATATTAGTTATACGTAAATTAATAGCGTTAAAATTTATTATTATTAAGATTAGCGTCAGCGTATATTATACTAGGTACCTTAGTAACTTTATATTAGTATGCTATAGGCTCGACAGACTCTGTTAGTAGAGGCAGTTTAGCTATAGCAACGTTAGGATTATAATACTGCTATAGATCGTGCTACTGTACGGCATCGTTACGAAGAAAGATCTATACCTGCTAGTCCTTAGGCTTATTAAGGACTACTATAACATGCGTTATTATAAGATTAGACTCTATTACTATTTTAAAGTTATGTAGCTATTATATAAGTTGTATATAGCAGGTATTGCAGGATTGTCGTAAACGATTACAGAATTATAAGTAAGTATTAGCAGCCTTAGTAGGTACAAACCAGGCTTATAACTATTACGTTAAAAAGAGTATTGAGACAATCGTTGCTTTCATTAAGAAGCTACTCTATAGAGCTATATACTGTGGATCACGTGGGTCACGTGCACGGGCCGCGCGTACGCGGGTGGCCCAAACTTCATGTCCTAAACCATCACAATATATAAAGTTATCCTTACTCTACTGCCTAGCGGATCTAGCTCTAGTATATATTCACATGTTTAAGCTTAGTTACTAGTTTATGTTATTTTTAGTTATAGTAATCCTAATAGTTTGCTAGTTTTTATATAAGATAGTTAAAGTAGTATAAAGCGTTAATAAAAGGCTATTAAATAGGCGTAGCTACTTTTTTATGTTTAAGCACATAAGGAAGAGCGCGAGTAATATTACCTTTATAATTAATTTAGTAACTATATACTATAGGGTAGACTTCTAGTTAATAGTTATTTCAAATAACTAAAATATATATTTTTAAGAGCTATAGTAAGTCTCTAAGTTATTTATAAAAGTAGTATTTAATACTTTAAAAAAGATATAATTGCAATAATTTTTTTATAGTTATAAACTTTTAAAATTTTTATTTACCTATATAAGGTATAAGCGTGTAGTCTTTTATTTTTAAGACTTAATGCTATACTTTACGCATAGAGTCTACGTGAGCTTGTCTAGGGTTGATAAAATATAATGCGTGTATTATATGCGCCGTGCTAGATCTGGTTAAGTAAACTATATTAAGAATGCGAGATAGCTAATAAGCTCTTAATAAAGCTTAATATAAGCTATATTAGGTTCATTTATAGATAGCTTAAGGTAGTTAACTATTATAGGTACTTCTATACGGTGGCCAGTAGACGTTATACTCTACTTTATAGCTACCTTATCGATGTAGGCATCCTAGAGTAGCTAAAGTTTATAGGCAGTAATGTCTCGTATAATGCGTATACCTAAGAACTACTTAAGTAGACTAAGTCGCTTTAGTTAGTAGTATTCGCTAAGCTTCTACTCGAACTGCTGGTGGAGCTCGGTATTATGTGGGTGAAAGGCCATGACGATATCGTCAACGTAGACGAATAGTATGAGCCACTTATTCGTATACGCACATGGAAAGACTGACACAGGCTTTATCCTTTGTGACTATAACGTCCTGCGGAGCTCCTTGTACTATAGTAGCGGTAACTCCATTAATCTATAAAAAGCGCGGAGTATCTAACATAGTTTTTTATCTTTTTAAAATCTATCTAGTGTCTGCGCAAAAAGTAGATTGTTACGAGCTTAGGAAACCCGGATAGTGGCACAACCACAGACGAGGATGAATAGGGGGAGGCAGATAAGGTTGTGCTATAACTAGCCTATAAGGACTCGCGGGGTCGCTTATATTAGCTAGAGTTACGTAACTCTAATCTAATAATAGCTCCAGATTAAGGTGATCCGCTAAGAGCTTCGAACTACGGTAATCTGCTAAGGGGGCCGGATCACTTAGAGACAGAGGAAGAAATAGACTAGTATATAGTATAGTAGATTCTCCTATGTTGTTTCTTTCCTTATAGTTAACTTACATATCTTCTGTGCGAGTACGTTCTCCTATATAGACTAATAGTTATTTTATTTTATTATAAGATTAAATTATTTAGTCTCGCGCTAAGTATCGCATTAATTTATACTACTAAGTAATTTATAAAGTACTATAATACCTTACTACCCTAATTTAAATTAAAATAAGGTGTAAGCGCCTTATAATACTTTAATTACCTTATAGTATAATAGTAGGACCTAGTTTAAGCACTATAGCTTTAGCACCTAAAGAAAAGACCTTAAAAGAGATAGTTATTAAATAAGTAGCTTAAATAGCCTAGCTATAAGAAATTATTAACTAAATAAGCGAGAAGATAAGCAAATAGAAAGATATAAAATATTAACTAAAGGTCCTAAAGCCTAAACCTTACACTAGAAAAGGTTACCCAGGAACGTTCTTAATATAGATAGAACTATTTATCCGCTATAACCTAAGAAGGTTTAATATAGAATAAAAGAAGATCCTAGTTACCTATATAAACATGCAGGATAAGGTAGCTATATAGGCTAGACTAATAATTAATAACTTCCTTAAGAATAGTAAGGTAGAGGATTATAATTTAGACGCTACTAAAGATGCTTTCAAGGACTAAGTGTCCTTTTATAAAGCTATAAAAGAAATATTTAGTATAATTAATAAAAAATATTAGGCTAAAATACGCCTCTAACGCCTACGTTAAGAAAAATTAGCGTTAGTCTATATACTAAAGTTTAAAAAGATAGTAGTAGAACGTAATAAATAGGGAGAAGCCCTATTTATAATCGCCTACTATAATAAACTAAAGGAGTTAGTTAAGGATAAACTAGTCTACTAAAGAAAAGCAGACGACCTAGAAAAACTTATTAATAACGCTCTTAAAGCGGATAATCGCCTATACGAATAGAAGCTAGAAAAGCAGCATAGTACTCGACTACTCTCTAGGAAGGAAAACAACGGCAGACCCGCGGGAAGAGACAGGGACAGAGACGTTATTATAACCAACGAAGCCCGATGGTACAAAAAGAAAAACGGCAAGGGAAAGCAGCCGTATAAACCCAAGAAGGGCTACCAGGGCAGAAACGGCATCTCGCAGGAAGAACGAGAACGGAGGTTTAAGGACAAAGCTTGCCTCCGATGTGGTAAACAGGGTTACTTCGCCAAGGATTGCGAAGGTCAGGAGACCAAGGTTAATACGACTAACCTCCTACGAGTGGCCATGGCCACCCTCACGCTAATAGAAGACAACGAAGTGGATCTCACGCAGGAGATCCCGGAACCAGCAGAAGAAAAGGAGGAACAGAAAACCCTCCCTGAATACCAGATCTTCCAGCGACTGGCAGACGACACCTGCTGGATGTGCAGCAGTACCCTGCACCACTCATCTCAGTGTGAGGCAAAAGTGGTCATCCAAGGGGCACACGCATGGGACGCCTATTAGTTAGCCAAGAAACTACAAGGACCCCCAAAGCATTTCCTACGCCAGATTACGGTACTAGAACGACATAAATACGCCAAATAGTAGCAATGTACACGAAAAGGATGCCGATAGCACTCTAAGGTTAGAGTTAAGGCCTCCTATTTCCTTGGAGGCTTAGAGCATTATAGGCTAAAAGAAAGCTAGTATAACGTACTAAATAATTACTATAAATACTTTTTAGTCTATTAGGCTAAGCACTATAAGTAGAATAGCTAGTATTAATACTTTAATATTACTTGCAAACTATATAAATAATAGAAGTTTAAAATAGGCTAGTTCCCTTAGGGCCTAGATCCTTAGGACACTAGCATAATAATAAAAAGCACGTAGCTAGGAAAAGAGGTAGACTACTTAATAATTAAATAGGACTAATATAACCTATAGTGCTTTATATACTTAAGCCTATAAGAGGAAGTAGCTTCCTCTAATAGCTACCTAGTATATAGTATATTAGCCTAGAATAAATACCTTACTCTAAATTACCCGCAGCATAGGAATTAGGAAGTATATAAATCTAATAAAATTAAGGAGACCTATACACTATATTAATAATAATATAAGTAGTATAGGGTTAAAAAAGTCTTAAAGCTAGCCTGGCTTAAGGGATAGATCTAAGAGGTAGAAGCCTTATAAGAGGTCTAAGATAAATTTAAGGACTTAAAAAACTAGATTATTACTAAGTAACGAGCTACACTAGTAATAGTGCGATTATTATAGCTTATTAAGTAGATACTCGCTAGGTTAAGAAGCGCTTAATTAAAGATATTATAGTATATAGATATCGTGTTATAGCACTTATTAACCTAGGGGTAAACGCGTGCCTAATCGCCCTATAAGTAATTAAAAAATATAATATGCTATATCGTAATAAGAGGACACCGCTGTAGATAGGACTCGTAGATAGGACCTAGTTATAAGGATATAGTAATAGTTAGCTACGCCTTAAGACGGCGCTAGTATAAGTTAATATAGAAGTCCTAGAGAGCTAATATATATTTACTATTATAAAGATAGGAGATATTAAAGCTATCGTAAAATATAAATAGCTAGAATAATATAATCTATAAATAGACTAGATTAAATAAACAATCCTTCCCTAAAATCTACTAGTAATAGCCTAGGCGAGTCTTAGCGGAAGGGAAATTCTCTAAAAATCTTAAACAAGAAAGGGGAACTAACTATTTAAGATATAAAAAATATTAGTATGCAAGATAGATAGGATCTTAAAGTAACACCTAGGATAGGTGCACTATATATAGGTCTAAAAGGCTAAGATAGTCCCTAATAACCTAGGTCTACTAGAAGAATATAAGGAATTCGCAGACCTATTTAAAAAGTACGGTAAGACTATCCTGCCTAAATATAAGGAGTAGGATTATGTGATACTACTAGTAGAAGAAGCTAAGCTATAGCTAGAGTGCCTAAGGCCCCTTACCTATAAATAAGAAAAAGAGTTAAAAGAGCTAATATAGAAGAATCTATGCTTAAGGAAGTAAAAATTTAGTTAGAGCCTTATAGCTTTTCCTATACTCTTTATTTATAAAAAGGACAATAGGCTATAACTCTATATAGATTATAAATAGCTAAATGCCGTTATAGTTAAAAACTACTACTTATTACCCCTAATAACGGAGCTTATAGATCGACTCTAAGGAGCTAAGTAGATTACAAAATTTAACGTCTAAGATAGATTCTATAAGATTTAAATTATAAAGGCTATAAATAGGAAATTGCTTTTCGCACGCGATATAGGCTTTTTAAATATATAGTTATACTAATAGGGCTAACTAACGCACTAGCAACCTTCTAAGAGCTTATAAATTAAGTATTATATAAATACTTAGACGTATTTTGCACGGCATACCTCGATGACATATTAATATACTTAAGCAGAATACTGGAAGAACATAAGAAACATGTTCGCAAGGTGTTGTAAAAGTTATAAGAGCATAGATTGCTCCTATACCTTAAGAAATGCGAATTCCACGTCACGGAAACGGAATATCTGGGATTTGTGATATCCTAGGAAGGTGTTAAAATAAACCTAAAAAAGATTATAATAATAGAAGAATAGCTACTATTAAAATTAGTAAAGGATATTTAATTCTTCTTAGGCTTTACTAACTTCTATTATAAATTTATTAAGAACTATTCTAAGGTTACCGCTCTACTAATAGAACTTATAAAGTTAAGAAAATAGCGACCTCTACAGGAGGTAGAGAAAAAAGCCTTTAAATAGCTAAAGCGCCTATTCCTAACGGCACCCCTATTGTAGATATATAATCCAGAGCGACAATATTGCATTTACATAGACGTATTAGATTATGCACTAGGGGCTATACTATTATAAAAATATAATAATAAGAAATAGTGACTAGTCTTTTATTACGCAAGAAAGCTTTTAGGAGTAGAGCTTAATTATAAGATTTATAATAAAGAACTACTAGTAATTATTAACTATTTTAAGTAATAAGAAGCATAGCTTAAGGGAGCTATATAATAAATAGACGTATTCTCTAATTACTTTAATCTAACACGCTTTACAACGACTAAGAAACTTAATTAGTAATAAGCTAAATAGTTTAAATAGATAGCAAAATTTAACTTTTATATTATATATTTACTAGGGAACGCAAACGCTGCGGTAAACGTACTTAGTAGATAATTAGATTTTAGAAAAGAAGATAATAGAGGTAATTATATTATAATCTTAACCTATGCGAAGGATAGAACCCTTTACTATAATAAGATATAACTCGCGCTAGCACTAGAAGTGCAACGCGTAAATTTTACCTATTATTAACTAGGTATAAATAGGATATAGGATTATAATAGGCTTATAGATAAGGATTACTAAGCGTATAATCTTTACTAAGCTATAAGAATAGCGGTACGAGACTATTAAAACTATATTTAAATTAATAAGTAAGTAGATCTGCTACTAATAAAGAGGTTATATAAAGATAAGGACTAGGGATACCTAGAGATTACTAAAATAACGCGTTAGATCGCGAACGAATATGCTATTCCTATGCTACGCTAGGTAGTATAAAAGGTACTAGGCAACTATTTAGCCTATTATAAGAATAAGCCTAAGAGATATAAACCCTATAGCCTCTTATAGTCGCTGCAGCCACCCCTAAGACTATAGTTAAGTATAACTATAGACTTTATTATAAAGCTACTAGTATTACTAGCACTACGGAATAAGGATCCCTATAACTTAATCTTAGTTATAATCTATTAACTTACTAAGGAGTTAAGGTTTATACTAATTAGGGAAGCCATGTTAGCAAAAGAATTAGTCTATATAGTAAAATAAGAACTAATATTATAGGTTAGATGACTAGATGAGTTTATTATAGACAAGACTAAGATATTTATATTATTATATTAAACTACGTTTATAGCTAAATTAGGAATTAAGTATAAGCTTATAACAAGTTTCTACCTTAAGATAGATAGCTAAACGGAGTAAATAAACTAGACGTTAGAATAATATCTCTAGATATATATAAATAAACTTTAAGATAACTAGGTTAAGCTATTACTAATAGCCTAGCTAGCATACAATAGCGCAAGATCGGCGACTACAGGGTATTTGCCATATTACGCAAACCACGGATGCGAGCTAACAACTTACCAAGATACGTTATATATCTAGAGCGTTGCAAAAGACGCAGCTAATAAAGCTAGCTTTATATAAGATTTACACGAAACACTATATAAAAATATTACGCGACGTAATAAGTAAACAGCGTAATAGGTAAATAAGAAAAGGATTATAAGACTAACTTTTTAAAAGGAGAATAAAGTCCTTCTCTTATAAAAAAATTTTAAGATAAAAAGGCTAAGTAGAAAACTAGATAACCTTCGTAAAAGACTATTTAAGGTCTAAGAGGTTAAAGGACTAGTAAATTTTAAACTATAGTTACCTATAAACATATATATACACCTAGTTTTCTATAAATCCTTATTAGAACTAGCACCACTAGACGCTAAACTAAAAATATAACTTAAATTTAAGAATAAGGAATACGAGGTTAAAGCAATTAGAGATCTATAAAAGATTAGACGTTAGTATAAGTACCTAGTAAAGTAGGAAGTATGGCTAGAGAACTATAACACGTAGGAACTAGTATAGAACCTTACAAACTATAAGATAGCACTAGAGAAGTTCTACGCGGAGTATTTAAGAGTCCCGTAATTAGATTAGCTAGGAACTTAAAAAAGTTAAAAGATATAGAAAGGTTAAACGAAGTAAATAAGTTAGCCTGTAACTAGCCTAAGTTAAATATAGGTAGTAATAGTAAAGATAGAACAAGGGCGCTAGCGTCTATACTCCTAAAAAAAAGAAGGCTTTAAGATTCTAGTCTTACGCTTTAGACGCTTTAACTCTTTTATTAATATAATTTTTTCTAGCTTATAATAATACTCCTTTTTTTAAATATTAAATAATTTTTATTCTCTCTAAGCTAGTTCCGCCTTTAAGTAAATAATATTACCCTAAAAATAGTATTATTTTACTTTTATCTCCTAACGCTTAGTCTGCGTTAGAACTAGGCTATACTAAATTTTTACCTAAATAAAATAAGCGCAGAAGCTAGTAAATAATTCTACTATATACTTTAGCCTTTTCTTTTTATACTACTTGCATAGAGTTAGCATCTTTACGTTTACGTCTAGAATAGCCTTTATTTAGTCCTAGCAACGTTAGTTAGAAGATATTATTAGAACTTTAGGCATAGTTAGGCAGGTATTAAGAAAGACATAAAGTAAACTTATAATAAGGGCCTTAATAGCGACTTATACGCGCGCACGCTAGCGCCGCTATATAATTATAAAATAATAAGTATTAGGATAATTACCGTAAGAGGGGGGATAATATTATAAGCTTAGGAAACCCTTGATAGTAGCATAACTATAAATAAGAATAAATAGGGGGAGGTAAATAAGATTATACTATAACTAGCCCGTAAGGACTCGCGGGGTCCCTTATATTAGCTAGAGTTACGTAACTTTAATCTAATAGTAGCTTTAGATTAAGGTAATCCGCTAAGAGCTTCGAACCACAGTAATCTACTAAGGGGGCTGGATTACCTAGAGATAGAGGAAGAAATAAACTAGTATATAGTATAGTAGATTCTCCTATATTATTTCCTTCCTTGTAGTTAACTTATATATCTTCTGTGCGAGTACGTTCTCCTATATAGACTAATAGTTATCTTATTTATTATAAGATTAGATTATCTAGCCGCGCTAAGTGTCGCATTAACTTATACTACTAAATAATCTGTAAAGCACTACGATACCTTACCTCCCTAACCCGGATTGGAACAAGGTGTGAGCGCCTCATAACATAAACAGTTAAATAAGATATTAAGAAAAGCTATTAGTATATTATACAAAATAAGTTCTAGCCTAAAGTAATTAATAATAATAATAATAATAATAATTACTTGTAAAAGTGTATATTATAAGTATAGCAGCGTAGGTGTCTTGATATAGCTACTAAAGATTACCTCTAATTACTAATTATGTCTTAAATCGTAAGAGGAAGCTATCATTATTAAATTTATAAATAAATACTTATATAAGTAATAAGACCATAGTATTAATATTTACTACTATTTGTGTAGCCCTAGTAAAGTACCCTTTATTTTATATATTATAGTATTCTTCTTAATCCTCCTGTTAAAGCTTAGCTTTATATAAATAAGTTTTTAGATTTCTCTAGGTCCTTAACGGTGGCGGAACTTATAATTAATAGATTTTAATAACAGGCTATAGCTTTAGCACTATTATAAACGAGTGTAGATAGTTATTGTTAAGCCCGTCGGGGTAGCTGGTCTTAAAGGAGACTAGGGTTGGTTCTTAGGCAAGTTTACTAATAGGATAAGGAAGGGTTATTAATTACTTACGCGTATTAATAAGGTTATTAGTATTAAAGGTGGTGCGCGGTTATAAACGAATTAATTAAAGCTAGAGTATAATTTAAATAATAGAGTAATAACTTAGATTAAATATAAGTATAGAAGGGCTATACTTAGCTTTTCTATATATATAACTAATCCTATAAATCGTAATAGTCCTAAAAATCCCGAAGTCTTATATGCCAAGATACTTTTAGAATGTCTAATATTTTTAGAACGCGTGACTCATTATGTAACTTATAGCTAAGTTAACGGTTTTATCTTAGCTATATAGATAAGTGCCAGTACCCCGCTTGCGTTATATTAGATTTTAATAGATCTTATTATTAGCTCACTTTTCTAGGCTTAATATCCTTATAAGTTAACTACCTATAAAGCTACGTTTTTAATCTGCTTAATACTATTATTTATCAGCTAATTATTTTACGTAAAATTACGTATTTACTATAGTTGGCTATTTATACTACTTTAAGAAGTAATTACCTTATTATTTATTATTATTGCACTTAAAGTGCACAAATTATTTTTAGTATAGTAATTAAAAATATAAGCTAGAGGAGATTCCTTTACTAAATTATTTAAAAATACACGCTAAGTTAGAAAGATTAGAAAAGTTAGAGGCTAAGGAAGAGGCAAAACTTCGGGTAAAAGAAGAGCTCGCTTACGTAGCGCTCCTACGTGCTCGTTTGGCACGAGAGAAGATGGCGCGTTTGCGCGATTAGCGTAAGAAGTTACGTAAGAAGGAATAAAAGTTATTTAATTATAGTATATCTATAATAGATAAGGTAGTGGCCTTAAAGGCTTGTAAAGAGCTTACTTAAGTAGTGGTATTAATTAATTCCAATGCTACTTTAGGTACTAAGATAATTAACTAGTTTATAGTTTAGTTAAAACCCACTTTCTGTGACGCCTAACAGTAGGGTAATATTATTAAATTCTCTCTAAGTAATTCTGTAAGTAGTTTTCTAGTTCCTAAGTACTTTTAATATATAGATAACCTTTTATTCAATAAAATATGTGCGTAGCTAATCCGCGTATTATAGTATTTATTTCACTTTAAATTTTGTTTTCTTCGTTAGGTTAGTAGTAGAAGGTTATCTTAACTAGTATCTTAAAGTCCATAGGTTCTAATTAGTTAATATAGAATATTAGGTTTATTTTGTCATCTAGTAATTGTTCTAATAAGTAGTTAACCAGTACTATTTATTTAGAAATCAAAAACAGTCCGACCTTGATATAATCTAGTTTTTATGTGTCTTTTTTTAGATTTAAAATTTCTTTATAAGTAGATATGCTCTATCCCACTTCTTTAGCTAAGGTGCTATTTTTTATTTTTGGTTTATATAAGAAATGATTTGCTATTAAACTTTTTTAAGACTCTTTAAGAATTATTCGTGTATTTTTTTTTATAGTTTTTACTATGTTAATCGTTTCTTCTGTCCTAATTACTGTAAGAAATGCTTAATTAAAGAGATATAGGTGTCTTTCGTGATTTCCATAGAATAGTGTATATCTAGTTACTGCTAATATGTTGTTATTATATGCTAGTTGTGCTATAGATAATAGGGACATTTTGTTATACTTCTAGTAGTTATATTAGATGCGTAGGTACGTATTTCTTATTTAATTTATACGTTCTGTTTGTCTGTCTGTTTGTAGATAATATGCTATACATAGCGTTCTTTTTATTTTAATTAGTGCTATAATCATTATTTAGTAGTTTAAGATAAGGAGCTTGTTCTCATCGCTAATAATTATCTTTAGGATACCGTAATATTATATAAGTTAATTTAGGATACGGAATGCTAGTTTCTTAACTATAATTATTTTCTAATAAAGTAGTAATTCCACGTATTTGGTAAATTAACACATGATTACTAATATAGTATTATATCTTATTCTATTCGATGGGTCTTTTAACTTAGGTAGCCTAGTTATAAAGTCTATAGCGATATTTTCTTATAGTGCTATAGGTATCTAGATTACTTATATCTCTTTATACTTACGGTATGTGGCGTGCTTGTTTTGTTAGTAACTTGCATATTATTAGATATGTTTTGTGATTACTTCTTTTATTCCTCCAAATAAGTAATTTCTTTTAATAAGTTCTATTGTTTTTCTAACTTCTAGGTGTCTATATACAGGGTTATCGTGATATTATTATACAATCATGGTTTATAAATCCTTAGATACTTCTCGTGTGGCAAGGAGGAGTTAGTGCAGTTCTATTATAGGTTTTAATAATCCTTTACTATTTTATTATAGAATAGTAAAATATATCTTAATCTTATCTTTTACTAAGTCTCTACGCCTGCTTAAGGAGTTTACTTATGTATTTTCTTTGCCTAGCGTATGTATAATCTTAAATTTATACTATCCTATAATCTATAGCTATCTTATCTAACGTAGTGTTAGTGTAAGGGGCTGGGTGCTCAAGGAGCCAAAGGAGCTAGAAGAATACTTATAAATTTAATAAAAAGTCCGAAGTTAAGCTTTGGGCGTTAAATTTATATATCTAGGGTTCGCATAACTAAGAGTTAAGGATTTAAGGTAATAACTAGGCATAGCCTATTATATACCTTTCTTTCCTTTATTAGGGATAAAGAAAAGTCTCCACGTCTTATCTTACTTATATAGCTTTATAGTTACTTTATTATCTACTTATAATTCTTTTACTATTATAAATCTCTTACTAGTACTATTCTCGCGCATCTAATTTTATATCCTTACTATAAGTAATTACTATATTAATGTGTTTACGCTAGTACGTTAACTTATTATTATATATATAAAATTACTTCTCTCTTAGCTTCTAAACTTTACTCTTTTATAATCTCTTTTTTTTTAGCTTAACTTCGTGCGCTATAACGTCTTGCTTTTAGCCTAGTCTTTTTTAACTTTATAATTTAATTTCTCTTTTTATTTTAATAAGATAGCTAGCCCTTCACGTAATAGCTATATAATAAGGATTTTTAAGTATTAGAGGCATGCCGCTAATTCTAATAATAATTAAAAAAAAGGCCCGTCCCTATTATAATTACTTAGCTACTAACTTAAAAAGACTAAGCTCGTTAAAGATAAAGATATTATTTGTAACGCTAGTATAATCTTTCTTAGCTAGCTTATTAAGAAGTTTAGTCCTTCTAAAACTTACGAAGTAAGTTTTAGACCCTTTTTTACGCTTCCTTTACTTCTTTCTACCTTCTAACTTGCCTCCTTACTTTTTTAACTTTTTTTTTTTGTTTTTTATTAGCCTAGGTGTGCGTACTTGCTAACTTAATAAGCTAGGCTTTTAAAGTCTAATCTTGCTACGCGCGATAATTAAGCGCTAGTATATTAATTATATTACTTATAGATACGTCTATTAGTAGGTGCTGACGGGTAAAATAATGTCCTATAGGAAGTACTATACCTATAAGCTTACCAGCTACACTAGACATGTATACTTTAGTCTAACTTATTCTAGATAACTTTGGGTGTACTTTATTAACTTCTCCCCTTATCTAAATTTAGCCTACCCTCGACGAAATTAGCCGCGAAGAGTTTACTAATATTATAATTATTAGTATAAGCTACCTTATAAATAAGATTTTAAATTGTAGCTAAAAATAAAAAATTCTTTTTACAAACTTTAAGGCGTTCTACTCTGCTCGTAAGGTTACTATTATTTATTACTATACTTTTTTAAAGAGTAAAACTACTATTACTTTAGGCCCTATTACCTTTTTTTAAAGCTATTTAGCTTTTAGAGCGCATCGCTATTGCAATTAAAAAGACTTTTAACCTTCTTTAAATTTATGCTACTAACTTTAAAGCATTTTATTAAAAGTGTAAGAACCTTTTTATAAGGTCCTTTTAAACAATAAAGCTATTTTTTAAGAATAATATCGTATAGCTTTTTAATAAGTTTATAGTAGTAGATAAGGACATTATAATAGATAGTCTTTAGATAATAAATAATATCCTCGCAGGAGCTAATATGCCTATATAAGCCTACTAAGGCTTGCGCTAGTGGCTTTAGGCTATTATAATTAAAAAGCGCTTAAGTAAGGAGGATAATAGCTTTCTTAACCCTAGTAGTATATTAGAAGGTAGAGAAGTAGACTTAAACGTTATTAAAAAAAGTTTTACTATTTTTTTAGTAGCTAAAAATATTTATTTTACCTAGTTTCTTTCTCCTTCTTACCTTAGTTTGCTTTTAAAACTTACTTTTTTTTATAAGGGTTATCCTTTACTATTATAAAAAAAATTTCGTTCCTTTATTATTCCTAGTAGTTTTAAGGGTTTTTTAAGTTATTTTTTTAAAATTTCTTTTTAACTTTTTTTTCTAATACTTAATTTTATCCTTTAACAATATTATTCCTACCCTTATTTTAGATACCTTTATCTAGCTAGGTTTTTTTACTTAGTAAAATAGGCATCGTAGAGCCTCCTTTAGGCCCTAATAGAAGCTAATTTGGGGGATATTATAATAGAATCTTATTAGGAGTTTTCTATTATAATTTTAATATAGCTTAGTAAACTTCTCCTAATAGTCTAATATAGTAGCTTATTGAAGGTTCTTACGAGGTTTCTAAGTTTTTTCAAAGTAGTTTTCTTACTATACTAAGTATTCTACTTTTTTGCCTCTATAAAACTAGCGTTTTTTATATATATTAATTATACTATACTTCTCTTCTCCCTTTTTTATTATAAGTGCTTCGGGCAAGGCGTTATCAGTAGTTTAACTAGAGAAAGGGTTTAATAAGGCTAACTTTAGCCTATTTACGTAAAACCTGAGGTACATATTTGGCGGGACATCTAGTTCTACTACGTAAAATTTTATTACTTTTTTTACTTTTAATCGAGCTTCTCGCTTTAACATTAGTTTTAGAGGTAGTTTTTATACTTTAGCTACACCTTGTCTTCTTCCTTTAAGATTAAAGTATTTTTATATTAAGAATTTACTAAGTGCTTTTATTCTTATTAGGCTATTATTATTTTTACTTAGGCAAAGTTAATAATCTTCTTAAACCTTTTCATTATTACCTTTATAGCCTTTTTTACATTAGTTTTAAGCTCTAAGGTTAATTTTTGTGCTCCAATGTTCTTAACTAGTTTAATATTTAAGCTATAAGAAAAAAAAATAGGCTAACTCCTATTAATATAGCTTTTCGCCCTTTAATAGCTATTTAAGCTATAGGAAGCTCCTTTATCTAATTATCTTATTATTAGTTATAGTATGCCTGGAGATAGGCTTTAAGGATAGGGTTTATTTATTCTATTTACTTATATATCTTTAGGTGCTTTAGTATAAATAGTCATTAGTTAATATCTGTCTATTTACAAAGTATAGTTTAAAATTTGCTCACGAATTGTCTTCCGCGGACTAATGTAATAGAGGAGGGAAAAAAGTAGTCTACTACCTAGTATTAAAAGACCGCTATTATAACTATAGGTATATTAAACTTTAGGAGACTAATAAACGTAAGATCCCTACTAAGTTTATTTATAATTACTATAATATTCGTGCAGCCATCACTCTTAGGTAAAGTAATAATAAAGTCTATTATAATATCCTTCTATCTTTATTTAGATAGTAATAAAGGCTTTAGTAGGCTCTATTTCGCTTCTCTTTATAATTTAGTTCTTTTATAAATATTACAGTTCTTAATATACTGTCTTACTTAGTTAGACGTTCCTAAAAAGAAGTAGTCTTAAGTAAGGATCTTATAGGTGTTTTCTTATCTTAAGTATTTTAAAGCTAAGGAACGAAGCGCGATTGCTATTAGTTTTATTTATAAAAGGTTTTAATTCTAATATTTATTATCTTAACTTGTAGTATAGGTACCCTTAGTTATCTATGCTATATTCTAAGATACTAATAATTAACTTCTACCTAGGTTTAAACTTCCTAAGCCTATTCTTAATACAGGCTTTTATCTTACTATACGCGCTATTTTTATCTCGTTTTACCTCTTACTATATTGTATTAATGTCTAGTTCGCGTTGCTTAGCAGGATTATCTCCTCCTTAAAGGGTTAATATAGGTAGTTTAAAGCGTGTTAGGTAAGTAAGTACAAGGTCGTTATCTATTTTAGTATAATTAAATTTCTTTATAGTAGTAGGTATTTTAAGTATAAAAGACTTTAAGCTATTTTTTTTGGTAATCTTCTAAAGTCGCGTAAAGTGCCTTAATTTTAATTTATTATTTCTACTATCCTTTAGTAGGTCTTAGTTCTTCTAAAAGAATGCTTCTACCTTAGTGTTTATTCATCCCAGTTTATATATAAATATTATATTAATATAGCTAAGTATATCTACCTACTAAACGTGTCGTTTATTTAACCTTTATTTAGTAGCGAAATACGTAAAGTTTTTATAATTATAGTAAAACGTAAGGTGCTTTACTACTAAATATATATAGTCCTATTTATTTACGTATTTAATAACTGCGACTATCTCTTTATTATAAATAGCGTAGTTATATTCTATAAAGCTATTATTTGCTAAGAAGTAAGCTACCAGGCTTAGAATCCTACTATTATTATAATAAGAGAAGTGTCTCCTAATTAACTAGCTAAAGGCATTTACTTTTAGTACTAATTATTATTTAAGCTTAAAGTAGGCTAGTGCAAGGTCTATATAAAATACTATTTTTATAAAGATAAATACGTACTATTACTCTTATTCCTAAATAAATTCTGCTCCTTCACTAGTAACCTTTGTAAGGGGGCTTACTATACTAAAAAAGTTTTATATAAACCTTTAATAAAAGTTTATAAAGCGTAAAAAGCTCTAGACTCCCTTTACTAAAGGTAGTAGCTTTTATTTATAAATTATTTAAACTTTATCTACTTCTATGCTTAGACCCTTATTAACGTCTATAATAAATTTAAAGTACTGAGTCTTTTTAATATAAAACTTAAATTCTTTAATATCTAAATATGATCCTGCGATCCATAAAATTTAAATTATAGTACGTACTTTCTTTTCGTGGTCTTTTTCGCTACTACTAGAGAAGATAAAAACGTTATTTATATACTCTAAGCAGTAGTTATTAAGGTACTTTTTTATTACCTAATTAATATACTACTAAAACGTACTTAGCGCGTTAGCTAGGCTAAAGGAACTACTAGCTACTTATAAAATCTAAATTAAGTTTTAAACGCTGTCTTTTATTCCTCGCCGTTTATTTTCTAAAACCTATAAAAGGCTTAAATTATATTAAGTTTACTAAACTACTTAGTCTTCGCGAGGAGCTAAAGGGTCTAACTAATTAATAGTAAAAAATACTAGTCCTGCTTTAAGATAGCGTATAGGGCTTAATAATGAACGTAGAAGTATAGTGCTTTACTAGGTTTCTTAGTAAATAATACTAAAGTAGCGGCTCTAGACTTGCTTACCTAAATAAAACCTTTATCTAAGTATTTAGTAAGCTTTTTTTTAAACTACGAGTAACTCTTCACGAGATATATTAAATAAAGGGCTATAGGGGATCTCTAGGATCTCGCTATCTTTTTTAACAAGAGGGATAGAAAGATCTACTCTAGGTCTATAGTGCAGGGGGAGCTTGTTAGCTTGTTCCCTATAGAAGATACGCTATAAGTCCTTAAAAGCTTTAAGTATTAACTTTTAGAGGTTTACCTTTAGCTTGCAGATTAATACCTTCTATATATTTTTTATTAATATAGAAAATACTTTAGCCCTGTTTTCTAGGCATCGATTACAGTAATTTAGGGCTATAAAAGCTATAGCTAATACCTTTTAGAGCTTTATCAATAGTTTTTTGCCTTTTAGTTATAGATATAGGTATCTAAACTTTTAATTTAGATTAATTTCTTCTCTAGGGCTAGTTTAACCCTACTCTTCTTTATTTAAGTTAGGCTAAGAATTAGATTATACAACCTATTGTTAGGTAAGATAAACAGCTATATTAGTTTTATATAGCTATTAATATTTACTTCTAATTAGACTACTTCGCATAGGAAGCGTCGCATATCTCTAATATTAATAACCTTTTATAAATAGGGTAGTTTTTACGCTATAGGTAGGCTTTTATTCTAAGTTTTTTTTTTATATAAATCTAAAGGTTAAATAACCTAAATTAATTGTTGTTAATGTAAACATAATGTTATTAATAAGCGAGTATACTATTACTAGTATTAAGTCTAGCTATAGCTTTTAAACGTTATTAAAACTTTTTTTTTCTTTTATCTCCTAGCGGCGACTATTGCTAAAAGGATCTAGTTTTTTAAATTAGTAAAAGCTATATTAAACTCTTTATTAAAGAATTCATTAGTAGCAAGTATAGTGGCGAAAACTTATGCTAGTTTTATTATAAGTAAAAGTTTATACTACTTTATATAGTGTCCTGTATCTTTATAATAAAAATAGAAACTTTTTTTTATAGGTTTCTATTATCTCGCGCGACATCTACGTGACCCACTTTTAGGTATTAATGGACCTGTGTCCTCCTATAGCTCTATCTATCACTTAGTATCTTTTATCTTAGCTTCGTTAGCTAGACATCCTTTTACAGTTAGCTTAGGTAGGTTCCTAATCTATCTTGTTTAGCGCCCTGTTCTTAGCAGAAAACTTTAGTAATTATAATATATTTTAAAAAAAAATTATTTTATTTACATTCTTCTAGACCCCTTACAGGTCATAATTATTATTTATATTTACTATAACTATTTAATCCTGTAGGTCTATACAGAGGCTTTAAAAATATAGGTTTTTTAAGATCTCTTAACTATACTCCTTAGCTTTCATAGCGTAATTATTAAAGTTAAGATTAAAGTTATGAAGCTTTTAGTTTCCTTATTATATTATAAGTAAGTACTTACGCACGATTTCTTTTATTAAGTATTTATAAAAGTTATAGTTTAATGACTTTTAGAGGTTAGCTTTAGTGTATCTTAGGTAGTAGTCTAGATACGTAATTTCTATCGTCGCTATACATTCTATTAATTAACTAATAATATATTTAGGTATATTTCTAGGGTAGTCCCTATCCTCTAGGAGTTTATATTATATTAATATTTTATAGTAGTAGTAATCCTATCGTTCGCTATTAAAATAGGCTAAATTAAAAATCTTAAGATGGTAGCTTCTTCCTCAGTTTAAAATAAGCTTTACTATTAATCTCTTTAGTAGCTTTATCTATTAGTTTCCTTCTTATAGCTAATTAAAACCTTTTATCTTTTGAAAGTATTATTATATTATTAAAGATTCGTAGCGCTCTTTTACTATTTCTTTAATTAATTCTCTTACTTTTTATAGTAAAGTCTAAAAGGTATCTTATAGTTTAACAAGTACTTTAACCTTACTTAGAAATTATTTTATTTTATTATCGTTAACTCCTAATGCCTAGAGTTTAGTTATAAATAAAAAGGCTATCTTTTTATTTCCTTAACTATTACTGCTTTATAAGCTAATAGCTTACTACGTATAATTATTCGCGCTAAAACGCAGACCTTTAGTAAATATCTTATTCTTATTTTTATAACTTCTTTATTTAGTAAAGATAGTCTTGCTAGTGTTAAGTATCTATTAAGACTTTTTTTAATTACTTACTAGGAAGGATTTTATCTCCTCGCAGGTTTAGGCGTTACCTTTATAGTATTTATTTATATAAGTTTTTTTTAACTTCGTGTGCTACTTCGCAGCTTTAGTTAATAGTTATATTTAAAACCTACTTGTCCCGCGACGGGTAGAAGTAATTAAATTTAATATAAAAAACTAAATACTTAAGGGGCTAAAGGTGCTAAAAGAATACTTATAAATTTAATAGAGAGTCTAAAGTTAAGCTTTAGGCGTTAAACTTATATATCTGGGGTTCGCATAACCGAGGGTTAAGGCTCCGAGGCAACAACTAGGCGTAGCCTATTATAATTCTAGCAGTAGAATATCTTCCTAAGATAATATAAATAAGTTTAGTAAAGCTTCTAATAGCAAGCCTAAGATGAAACCTCCTGAATATAAGAACGGTAATATAAGTATCTTATTTACATAATATTATATACCTATTATTAATATGTTTAGGTAAACTTCAGAGAGTACGCAGGTTAGTTAAAGAGTATAAGAGCTCCTTTATATATCGTTACTCTAATTATAAGGGCAGGAAGACTAAATCTACTAGTAAATTAATATTAATATCCTCTTAGGCTGTTTCTAACATGTCTAGGCTGCATGTGGGATAAGAGGTACCTGTCATGCAACTACTTCTATGGATAGGAGACTAATAAGGATAAGGATAAGGATAAGGTTTAATAATGCTTACGTGATATTAACGCGTTTAGAAGGCGTTTAAGGTATAGATCTAAGATACCTATTACTTAACGTGTTTAAAACCTGTTCTCCACCGGTGCTTTACGCGTTAAACAGCTTTTATAGCTAAATATATTTCGAGTTTATTAGGAATGGCTTGCCAACGTGTTAAGAATATAATACATCTATAAATCCTATGTATGCATCCCTATACTACTTCTATTACTTTAAAGTTTCTATAATTTGGCTAAACATATTTGTAATATATATAACTAGAATATATTCTTAATATATTTTTAACCTATTTTTGCTAGCTTTACTCTCCTCTCCTCTAGTTCTAGCTTTTTCTCTATATTTATAATTTCTCTTTCCTTAAGTTTAAGTACTTTTGTAAGAAGCACGAGCCTCTCTTACTTAATAATAAGTTTTTAATTATTTTTAAAGGCTTAACGGTTCAGACTTTAATTCCTTATAATTCTTAGACTAAATAACTTATTATTATTTTAATTCTAATATATTAATAATATTTTATAAGTAACTTAAAGTGCTAGGACGTTAGATTAAGGGTAATTGTAATCATAATATTATTAATCTACCCTACATAGAGCTAGATAAGTTTAATGTCTTATTAATATATTTCAGAGTTCTAAAGAACTAAGCTCTACGTTCCGCTTTCGTTCTAGTAAATAGTCTAGTATCTTATTATTAACAAATTAATAATATATTATAGTAAGCTTAGTGTCTGCACAGCCTCGCCTTCCGCACTAAGGGAACTGTGTAACCCTATTATACCCCTGTACCCCCTCACTTCTAGTTAACCTGATACTGTACCGAAACCCCTTTGCCTCCACACCACCTGGTACTCTATCACATCCACAAGAACTGGAAGGAAGGTATATAGAACTATTATAGCACACACACAAGACAAGACAGACACTAGATACTAAAGACAAAGAGTTACTTGTTTATTCCTTGCTACCTGTAAACCGATACTAATTAGTAGTTACCCTTATAGTCGATGCTATGAGAGATAACCACAGACAGCAAGGAGAACTAGAAGAGACACGACAAGGGGTATAGCGATACCCTAAACCATGTACTAACAAGATCCTAAGCGTTTACCTAGGTCTCCGCGTCTATCACGCCTTCGCTAGAAGCTCGCGCGTCGTAGCCTACTACTAAGTAATAAGGACTCTAAGCGTTTACCTAAGTCCCTATCTATTACGCTCTACAGTACCCGCCACTAATAGTACTATTAATTAACCTGCGTCTTACTCTCTTAAAGAAACACCTTACGACCCCTAAATCGCTTTCTCACGATGTCTTTCACCAACCATCTCACGAAGGAAGAACAGGCGCTTATTAATAAAAATAGCTAGGGCCAGCCCCTTAATATTAATAAGAATATAGACATCACGAAAATTAACATAAAGAGTGTAAACACATATATCCTCTTCTACTACCGAATCTCCCGAAACAAAGAATAGGAGGACTATAAGCTATAGGAGCAGATAACTATTATTTTTAAAGAATAGCTAAAAGAACTCTTTAATAAAGGCAATAAATCTCTTATTACTAAATTCTAAGACCACCTACGCAAGCAAGGCGTCTTTATAGCTAAGAATAATAAGTTAATTGCCTATAATATCGCAGAAGCGCTATAGGGCGACTATTACGAATAGACTAATAAAGAGGTTACTTACTAGCTTAAAATAAATAAGAGGTTCAACTCGCGCTTTAATCCAAATCTTACAACATCGCCTCTATATAATACGCCTCCATTATAGCAATCTTCTTAATAACCCTCTACACACCTTACTTCTCCTTAACTAGCTCTAATAGCACGCACTGTCTACTAACCTATACCTCCACCAAAATGGCAGCCCACTATATACCTGCCCCCTCATTAGCAGCACAACGCGCCTTTATCCTCTACGCAGTAGCTAAACCAGTACAATACGTATAACCCCCATCTGCAGCACGAAAGCCCTACAGACGCCACACGTCTTAACAACATATATTAACTTATTACAGACCTCTACAAGCTATACGACAATAAAAAGCGCTTTAGAGGTAAGCTATATAACGTGTTTAATACTAAATTTAGAATCTTCCGAGACAATTGCAGCAAGATAGGGCTACCTAAGCAACACTAGGATCAAGCTTTTTCTATTATACTAAAAGACAAAGCGTCTAACTACTACTATAACCGCCTCGCGGGTCAGGGCTATAATCTTAAGATAATAATAGGTATAACAAAGAGCCACTTCTATAATAAGAAGAATCGTTAATTATACCTTAGTAAGTAGAGAATAATCACGCTAGCACGTATAATTAGCGCCTACCTTAATAAATCTTGTTTTAATACTCTCTAATTACTTATTAATAAGCTCTAGAAGCTTTAACGCGGGTTAGGCTATAACTACTAAAGTAATAACGTGCTACGCAAACAACTACTTAATACGTATAGTAGTATTAAGGACTATAACCTTACCCTCTTTGCCCTAGCGCCTACTTTTAAAGGCCTCTACTTTACTCTACGCTTATCTATTAGCGCTGCTACCCGCTCGCGCGAGGCGCGTAATCTAAGCCTAACGTAATACACTACTAATAAGGAGTATTAGAACTACTATAACCTCTAACACCCCTATAAGGACGACCCCAACGCAAACGACTATAAGCAGTACTAGACTAATAGAACCTATAGAGGTAAAGGCTCACGGAGAGGTTAAGGTAATAAATTATAAGAATTCTCGTCGCGCTTCTCGCCACAAGACGTTAATAACTATAGACTCTATTAAGGCAACTCTCGAGGATCACCCTTCTAATAGCTACTATAACCTAAGCAATAGTAATTTTAAAAGAAATGCTTTATCTATAGTAAGCCTAGCTACTAGTTAATAAAGCACTCTAGGGACGAGCGCAAGCAATCCTATAATAGATTTTACTAGATAGCGTTAGCCTACTTATATAACGCGCAACCTAATATCGCTAACTTTTATACTTTCCTAACTAAATATAAAGGTATTAAAATTAATAATAAGGCCTAGTAGATGCTCGCTACTAAAATAATAACTAAGGGAGATTAGTTTATTACTAAGTTCTCTACTATAATTAACAGCAATTAGATAATTAGCTACCTAAATAACTAAGCTATATACCACGCGACTACACGAATTAACGCGTTTAGGGCTATAAATAACACGCCCGCCACTATATTTACGTTTAAAAATTAATACAATAAGAAAGTCTTTTAAGGCATTATGCCTAACACGGGAGCCTCAGGCGTCTCGACAGCTAGAGAACTACAAGCGACTACTCTATAGGCAGCCATAAGCTTACAAATAGATATCTTAATGGCTAGGCAGCACCAAATCCGCTTTAGCAAAGGCCAGGCAATTACATCCATAGGCACCCTACACGTCAACATAGTAATTAGTAAAGTCACGTTCTACGTGCTACCTACTAATACGCCATTCTTGCTCTATCTGGCCAACATAGATAGACTAGGCGTCAGATATAACAACCTGCGCAACGTACTAGTCCAGGGCAACTAGCTACACCTAGTTATGCGTAAATAGGGCCATCCATGGCTCCTTGTAAATTAATCTAAACGCACCGCAGCCGCCAGCTACTATCTTATAAAGACTAAGCTACGCTAGCTCTACTAACAATTTAGCCACCTATTAGCTCGTTAGCTCTATAACTTGCTTATTCGCGCTGGCCATAATAACGTCCACAAAGAGCTTATTAATAAGCTCGTTAAGTACTACTAACAGTGCCAACTAAATTAGAAAGCACCTAGACGCTTTAGATTTAAGCTTAAGAAACTAGACCTAGACTTTAACTACAAGGTAATTATTAACATTATGTACCTAAATAGAAAACCTATCCTACATATAGTTAACGACGCGACCGCCTTTTAAGCTACTTACTTTCTTAAAGATACATTAGCCGCAAGCACTTAGGACGCTCTACAGCATTACTAAATTAATACCTACCTTAGACCGCCTAAGTATCTTATCTATAACGTCGGCAGGAACTTTATTTCTACTAAATTTAAGTAACTTGCCAAGTCACTATTAATTAATATTAAAGAAGTACCTATAGAAACTTATAACAGCGTAGGCAAGGTAGAGTAGTACTATACTCTATTATAACGTGCTTTTAAGACTATCTAAGCTAATTTACCTATAATAATAGACAGGCAGCTCATCTTACAAATAGCTATTAAAGCTATTAATAACATAGTGGGTCCTAATAGCCTAGTACCTACGCTCCTTGTCTTTAGCGCCTACCCATAAATAACAGAAGACTCTCCCCCGTCGCTATTAATTACTTAACGCGCTGCTACTATTAAAAAGACTATAAAAGAGGTATAACAGGTACACGAGACGCGTTAAATTAACAATACGCTAGCAACGCGTAATAGATATATAACGCTTAAAATAACTATACTGCCTATCAACTCTAATGTGCGCGTTTGGCGCGAGAAGGATAGATAGATAGGCCCCTATAAGCTTATTACTATAATAAATAAGACCTGTACAATATAGCTGCCGCATGGCCCTATAAATTTCCGCTCAACGGTTGTTAAGCCGTACTACACGGATACCTCCCCAACAAACAACGAACCAGCCACGCCACTAGCGATTAATAATAAGGATAATAGCCACCTAATAGATATACTAGATAACGAAGACAATAATTAGGATAAAGATAGCAAAACTAGTAGGACTAACTAGCATTAAGAATAAGCTTCTAAACTCCCTTAATAAAAACGCGACTAACCTAAAGGTAGCAAGAACAAGCCTAAAGCCACTATAGCCTGCGTAAACCCTTATAAGACAGCTCGTGCGGCTCCTATAGCGTACACTATCCACGCAGCGCCTAACGAAGCTCACATAATAGAGGTCTTTATAACGCACAAAGAGAACACCGACTAGCTACTTACTATATAGTTGCGCCAAGAGCAAAAGATAACTACACCTAGTTAATTACTTAAGCTATTAGATAATAAGGAAATTAATAGCCTTATTACTAATAGAGTCTTCCGCTTTAAATAATACAATCCCGGTAAGCACCAAGAACGGATTTTTAAATTGCGACTAGTACGCAAAATTAAAGGCAAGACTACTACTACCCTATATAAGAAATTATGTCTTATAGTGTAAGGCTATTAAGACAATAGCAAAGTAATAATCCTTACCTAATCGCTAACTATCTAGCGAGCTAGCTAATAAATTATACTAGCTATTACTCCTTCACTTATGCGTAATAGAGTTCCGTTAATAAATAGAGAGATCTTGCTCTAGCTATAAGATATTACCTAAGCATACGTATAGTTACGCATAAAGCTTAACTAAGTAGTTATTGCCCACTTACCTAAGGAAATTAAATACAAGTATCCACCTAGCATAGTTATAATAGTTAAGAAGCCTCTATACGGCCTAGCTAAAGCCAGTACCTATTAGTAGGCAACATACAGCGCTTATCATAAGGAAAAGCTTTATATAAAGACCTTAACGTATGATCTATGCCTGCTTGTAACCACTACTTAGGACGCCTTTGGCATAGTAGGCATGCAGACTAATAACACACTTATCCTTACGGATAAACGTTTCTCTAACCTAAAGGAGAAGGAGTTAACATTTATAGCTAAGCTAAAGGAGAAGCTAACACCTACTACTTTATTAATTTTTAACGGCTACGTCCTATCGATTAATTACACTAGCAAGCTCTTACTATAATAAAAGAATTAAGGTAAGAAGATTCATCTTATTAACGCAAGCTTAGCTAACTATTAATAATAGTATATTAAGTAAAGGGCTCGCGGCGCCTACATCGCAAGCATCTACTAACTAGAGGCAACTTTTAACCTCTCTATTACTACACAAACTCAGGAGCCTACCGCCAACGACGTTAACGCGTTAAATAAACGCCTACAGTAGTAACTAAATAATCTTAATCGTGGCCTCACCTATAAGGCACTTAACCTAGCTTAGGCTAAAGTCTTTGTCTTCGTTAACGGCTCCTTCGCAAATAACAAAGATTTAAGTAGCTAGATTAGCTACATAATTGTAGTAGCTATAGAAGATATTACTAACGCAGAGTTTACTATTTATAATAATCTTATTTACTAGAGCTCTGCAAAGAGTAAACGCGTGACCCGGAGCGTACTTGCATTAGAAATCTACGCAATGGTAGGAGGCGTTAACCTCGTATACTCTATCACCTCGACGCTTGCCATGGTTACAAAGCAGCTTAGTCTGCTATCTCTCCCCCTAGTAGTTTGTACGGACTCATACTCACTGTATAAGTGTATTGTCAAGCTAGGAACGACTAAGGAAAAACGACTAATAATTAATATTATGGCCTTACGTCAATTATATGAGAGAAGAGAGTTGTTTAAGGTTTAATAGGTAAATAGTTAAAACAACCCTGCTAACGCTATAATAAAAACATCGCTAAACAAAGCCCTAAAAACTCTTATTAGTACAAACTTGCTGCGCGTACGAGTTAATAGATAAGTAATACATAAGGACCTTGCAAACTAGCTCTAACAACAATAATTATAACAACTACTATAGTTATTACCTTTCGACTTTCGCAAACAGCCTCTCCAGCGAGTGTACACCTAATCCACACTTGTTTTTACTATAAAAGAAAAGCTGCCAGTGTCTGCACAGCCTCACCTTCCGCACTAAGGGAACTGTGTAACCCTATTATACCCCTGTACCCCCTCACTTCTAGTTAACCTGATACTGTACCGAAACGCCTTCGCCTCCACACCACCTGGTACTCTATCACATCCACAAGAACTGGAAGGAAGGTATATAGAACTATTATAGCACACACACAAGACAAGACAGACACCAGATACCAAAGACAGAGAGTTACTTGTTTATTCCTTGCTACCTGTGAACCGACACTTAGACTTACTCTCTCGTCCTAGGCTTATTATATAGCGGTTTATAATTAATATTAACCTTAAGATATGCCTTATACTATTGTCTCTCGCTTATAGCAAATCAATATCTCTTTAGTCAAGCTTTATACCACTTAACGGGATCAGAATTAGCTCTTAACATAATTATAATAACTTACGAACCTTAGAACTATAGAAAGTAATAAAAGGCCCTTCCTATAAGAGTATAACCTTTCTATAGTCTACTCTAGTATATTAGAATCTAGTGATATTAAATTCTAAATATCTTCTGGAATCAATGAACAGTGTTAGTTTAAACTAGCTAATATAACAGGAATTAACTTATAAGCAGCCTAGTTAGCAATAGGTAATAGTTTATTATCTAAATAAATTATTAGCCTGTTCTTAATATGTTAATAAAATATTCCCTACCACGAAGAAGATTTCTAAGTGTAAAGTAATCTTCCATACTTGTACAAGTAAGAAGAGACTCCATGCGGTCATATATACCACCTCTAGTATATTCTAAGCCAGGTACAGCTTGAATAACTCTACGCCTACAATGTATAGTGCAGAATCGAATACAATTCTGTAGCTGCCAGTCCCATAGACGTCGACGGATATCGAGGTTTTACAGATATAACCTAAAGCCTATTAAAAATATTTAGTATATATTCTTAATACGTTTATAAAGTATTTCTAGTTCAAAATACCTTCTATCTGCTTCCAGTCTATATTAATTATTATACTATTAAATCCTATACTATAGAGATGCCTCTAAAGGTTAAGGTTTTCCCTAACACGTTCAGAAAGAGATGTAAAAACATTACTAATAAATTTATAGACTATCACGGTTGACAAAGATACGCGCGCGAGGGTGAAGACTAAAAAATATTAGCATTTTAATAACGCGTTTAGAACGTATTCCTATGCACGTCTTATAGTGTTTATGAAAAGAATGCGAAGATAATCTCGCAGAATTTATACTTAGACGTCCTCTTAAAAGACATATCATATTAAAATGTCTTACGTTCAGCAAAAACTTTAGCCTGCTCTGTAAAAAAGTATAGAACTATAGTACTAGTACTATTAACTAATACTTCTTAGATATAGGCCTAGTAAACAGTAAGTTTAATAACTATAGAACATGTTCCTAATATATTACTAATAGTTTCAAGATTCCGATACTTAGCTATCTATTCTACAATAATATCCTATATATACTAGCCTGCAGGGAACATTGTAAGACGCTCTCTCCAGAGGATATGTGATATTCGATCTATATTCGCGAAAGACTAGTAGATTTGAATAAGAGATATAGCATTATTACGACGACAGAACTCCTTTAAAGCGTAAGAACTAAAGAATTTTACTATAAAGTATTAATGACGTGTTTAAAACGCGTTTAAAATATATTTATAAATAAACTTACCTCGTGTAGCTATTAGATCCCGCTTTTTCTAAATCAATTCAATAAGTCCTTATAGAACCTCAGTAGGAGGACGATAAGGAGGGGATGGTAGGTATGTATGCTCGCCGTGAGAATAGAAAAAGAATAAGGGAACATGTTCTAAATCTCTTAAAATAATAATATTAAATTTAACTAGGCATATCTACTGCAGGAACTAAGCTTAGCCTTAAGGATAATTAATATCTTAATAATACATTAGTAACATGTTATAATTAAGGATATACTACTTACCATATCTTAATAACCATAAGATATTAGGTTTAACACTATAACATGCTATTACGCTCTTAGGAATATAATCTAAACCCTTTCTAAATAGCTTCTAAAGGTGTTTAAGATTATGTTTCTTTATAATCCTTCTAAAGAAGTAATCTTCTATACGTTCTGCCTGCCACCGCCATGCTAAACAGCCAATATACCAGTATTGGACTCCAGATACGCTCTGAACCTGTTAGGAATAGAGTCTAAAGTAGATACGAACATATTACATACTAGGTGGCTAGTTTAACGTAAGATTAGACTACACTGTAAGGTATAATTCCCACAAGCAATTCCTATTCTAAATTAACGTTAAATAGATAGATATAGGCCTAAAAAATATTTTTTCCTTAGGTCAGTTTCATCCTAAAGTAGGGTTTGTTAGTATTGTCAAAGCTCCTCCTATAGTTATACATTCGCATGACGATGTGAACGCGTTCGTAAGCTACTCTTAAGGTATTTGCAATATTTCGCACCTATATATTAATACTTCTAACGCAATGCTAGGTTGCCTAAGTAAAAATAGGTAGTAGGCTTCTATTTTGCTTTAATTTTATGATAGTATTAAAACTAATTCTATTTAGAACATGTTACATACAGCTAATGCCTCTTTAAGAACACTATTAGTATCCCTCTGTTAGGATCTGAACATGTATGGGACGCGGAGGACCAACGGGCCCTCAGCGGGGGTGACACTTGGTGGGGTTGCGCAACCGAGGTCACGTGATGT
>ML976676.1:448108-621897 GCA_010015655.1 Bimuria novae-zelandiae CBS 107.79 | reverse complement strand
ATACCAACGCCCCAGTGACAAGCGCAAGCTATCACTACAACCTCTCCCGTCCTACCAGTATTCCTGCCCGAGAACCAACCCTAACCCCTTAGGGATTAGCTATCCTTTTGGGGACTTAACACCCTCTTATCTATAGTAACACAATAGGTGTAGCCGCTAGATAGTGTTTGTGGATATTCAGGGAGAACTTAGACTTATTAAATCCTAACTATACGTAGAGGTACTACAGCAGATAATATAAGAATAGTAAACTCTTTAACTTATTATTATTAATATAATTTTATTAACATGTTGCAAATATATTTATACCTTATTCTTACTTTTACTCTTACTTTCTGCCTCTTCATGCTACTCTTCCTGAGCTAGCTGGGCTTAGTGTTGGTTCAGCTCTAGCTGCTGTATAGGATATATATCAAACGATAAATCCTCCATAGCTAGTATGTGGATGAGAAATACGTGGACGCAGGTAACCGCTCAGCCGCCTAAAGAAAAACTCATCAGGCCACGCTGGCTGTGCCAAGGCGTTAGCTTGCATTAGCGTGTGGCCAGCTCGGCTTTAGCGTTAGGCGGCTGAGGTGTAACCTCGCAGTGAGGTAAACCTATTTTTGGGTTAGACAGATCACCTAGGTTCTCTGAAGTCGAAAATTACTGCGCAGATATGGCTTTTGTATGGTACGTAGGAGGTGAAACTCCAACATGTCTCTCGACTGGCGTGTTCTTCGCGTTTCTTGGTTGCTGTGTGTCGCATGATCTGTTCAGGTCGATAATAACGATAAAAGACACCCCTAGTGTGTTCTTTTTGTACCCACGAGAATGTCCATGGGATCGGCTTTATCCGAATAGTCAGGCCTATCAGCTGGTTATCTTATTCATGTTGTGATAGGTGATCGCGAGGGAAGTTGAAGATGATGGAGCGCTGTCTTTCGTGGTTCTTAAGGCCTGATCGCACGCGTGCATAACGTAGTTAAAAACTTGTTCGAGCGTGAGCTAGGTGTCACGGGAAAGAAAGCAATGCCATCTTTGTATGAATGATCGCTTGCGCATGCCATTAACGTCGCCATACAGTGAAACGTCCTTTTGTCAAACGGGTAGCAGGTGAGTTGGTTTAACTTGGTTATGACAGTCTCTGCGTTGCATTGGGGGCGTCCCTGCCACTAGCTCTATGTTTAGAAGCGCGCTAGTCCGGAATTAGGCATGCTAACCGGGACTGCAGTGCTCGCTGGGCCCAAGAACACCGTAACCATCATCCATCATTGCACACACACGTTAATTAAGGATACCGAAAATTTCAAACTTCCTCGTCTAAATCTATCAGATCCTTAAGAAGAAAGTATAAGACCTCTGTCGGGCAAGGCGAAAAGTAGCAAGCATAATTACTTTGAGTACAAACCGGGGGTTTTCTGCTAAGCACAGGGGAGATCCAAATCCCGTACAATTCCAGAGTTCTATGGATGGGTGCTCTTGAAACCTGATGCACTGTACGAAAAATGCCTACTGTTCTGTAATGACAGGAACAGTTCTCAAGTATGGGCAAAACCGAAATTCAACCGAATCTCGCCACTACGCGTGTGCGAGTTGTAACTCGAAATACAGTGAAAGTTTGACCAGACAACCACTTACGCTGCCGGAAAGTGGAGACGACTGAAATGGCTCAAGAGCGGGGGTTAGCGATTCCAGCCGTCCTACATGCACGTGGGCAAGTCCAATGCTCTCCTGCTGCCGAGCATTCGTATCTAGAAAAGGCAGGTCAATAATAGATTCACCGAGATCGTACACCTTCAACAAGCAAGATCGCTATTGGAAAGAAATCATCTAAGTTTAGTGCTTTGAGAAATAGCGAAACATACCACGGGTATAACTGCCACGAAGGCAGTCTGCAAACTTAAAATAACACCCACCAGATCTGTGTCGAAGATCTTTACATAAATGTTCGATGGAGCGGGTAGATCGATGCTTAACCGTTAATACGAATTAGTGCGGCGTAACGTCGAAAGCAGTCCGTGAAGTCGTTGGCTGCGCATACGATGCGGCTGAATCTAAAACAGACTAGCACCCGGACTCTCGTATCCAGCCTCCACAACTGCGGTGAGCGATCTGCACGTTTTGGTGTCATACATAGCATTGTGTAAGGGGGCAATTGCTTTGCCATGATGGTTACTTCGATGATCGCTTGGCGCTTGTACTTTGGTACTTCCTCGGGATCGCTCGTAACGACCCACGATCGACATGATCAGAATAGAAGTTGGCCCCACACAATAGCCGACAAACTACTTCGCGTATTGAGGATCGGAGTTATTCCTCGCTTTCTGAAGCTAGAGTGGGAGTCAGATCTTTTCTGCTTGGAGGATGCATTGCGAGTTACGAAATGTTCTAAAGAAATCCTACCGATTCGGCTCTGGTACACAATTCTAGCTATCACTGCTGTGGTAACATTGTGGGGTCTCAAATTGACTACAATCAAATTCTCGTGCTCTCAAGAACTGCAAATATTATTTGGTCAATATTCTACAACGTGGCTTCCATAAAGTTTCTTTAGAGATCCATCACGACAGAAGCCCCCCAACGACTTTCAATCTACGGTAAAGTACGTAACACAGTCACTGTGAGGCAATTTGAGATCTGACTTAGTATTGGTCTATGTCTTGATGGATTTAGATTCCTCGGTCCTTGGCTTCTGCTTGTACATTTAGAGACCGACCAACAATACGTGTACGAGCGTCAGATCTGCAACTCAACAATCAACCCTCAAGAACGGTCTGCTGATCCTCTTGGAAGTCCGGAATGCATACACGAGGCAACTAGCCTGTACTCTCCTTGCTTCGACATAGTAGCACCTTCATCTCTTCAAGCATAGTCTACATCTAAATTTACAATTTCAAAGGTATAAAGGGCGAGCATCTCACAGGACTTTTTATCCATCGTCCTCATCCTCAATTACACACACCAGCTCAGAATCTACTCAAATCTTCGACATAATCTCCATCCTCCACCATGAAGTTCACAACCATCACCTTCCTCTCCACCCTCCTCGCTCCCCTCGTCTGCGCCGCAGCACTCTCCCCGGCCAACATCAACGCCCTCGCAGCCCGCGACAACAACACCGAGAACTTCAAAGACGTCGTCGGCTACGCTCTTCCTGACGGCACTCGAAAGATAGACTTCTACCTCGACGGCGCCCTTGAGGGAAGTGCTGTGGAGACCAAAGATGGAGGTAAGCTACACCGTTCTCTTCTCTTTAAACTCTCTACATCACATGTTTGGAAAATTCTAACAAGAGATTCGTAAAGTCGAATTCCTCGACGCCACCGGAGCCCCCATCTCCCTAGACGATCTCGACACCGCCGGCGGGCTCTCCAAGCGCGTTTCGAAGTTCCAATTTGCGATTAAGTTCGCGAAGCTGCTTGCGAAGTATGGAAAGAGGGCCTGGGACTTCTTTTACTGCATTGGGTTGAACGTTGGCTGGAAGTGCAGCGATGATGTGAGTATCGTCGGGTCGTTGGTGTTCCGTTTGGATTGGCTGATGCTAATACGGGTTTTAGTTCATCGACTGCGCCGCTCAGGGTACACCGCCGTGGACTTGTGCCGAGGGTATTGTTTGTGTGGGCGCTGCGGCGGTTAGGTGCAGATAAGTAGGACGGTATAGAGGGTTGTGGGCATGGTACTTGGGAGTCTTAGGGGATCTGATGATATTAGTGCCTTTTGGTTCCTGGGGATGGGGAGACGCTTGGAGTTTGCTTTTATGCTTGGGGTATTGTACTAGTCGCTCGCTAAATCTATTTTTTACACTTGAATGAGGAACTGCCCTGATCTTGCTGATCTTGTACTCCTATTGTGAATCCTTGCCATACATGCGGAGCAACCGAATGGAATCCTGAGATTCTAGTGCTCCTAACTGGCCATGAAAATGCATGAAAAGGACTCTGATATCACACTTGGAAGCGCCGAATGTATGGCAGGTGAATTGCTAAGCACCACAACCTGGCTCACGCCCAGTGTTAACGTACTGTGCCAATCACCATACTGGACCGAGCCAGATTTGAAATTCCCCTCAAGTCCATCGATGTTCCTGCTCCAGCGAAAGTTGTCCCGCCACTTCTTCATCACATTGTCTAATTCTGAGCCTGAGCCTCGTCTTTGACCTGGGCAGGTGCCTGCTCCTCAGTTGTAGCCGGAACCACGGAACCGCTCTGGATCTGCTGAGAAGGCGTAATGGGCATCTGATTCTCAGTTTGATGCTGCTGTGAAGCCAAAGAAGACACCCCGATTAGATTGGTGGATTCTAACATCGATACAAAGGAGCGCGCAGGCCCGGTCTGGTTGATAGTAGTTGCTGAAGTATCGCTCGAACCGATCCGGGCAAAGGGGTTGGCAAAGGGGCTGACGAAGGGTTTCCTGAATCCTGCGAAAGGCTCGTTAAAGTTTCTTGCGGCGCCTGCGAACAGATTATTATCGTTCCTTCCGAGCCCTCTAAACAAGTTGCTATTGTTCGTTCGAACCCCTTCAACTCCAGCGGTGGTGTGACTACTCGATCCCATCCTCCAAACAATCCTCCAGACACGTTGTTATTGTTCGTTCGAGGTCCTCCAAACAATCCGGAGGTAGTGCCATTGCTCGATTCAGGCCCTCCAAGTCTGAAGGACTACCCAGACAGAGCCATTAGACCACCTTGTTCGTCTGGACGCGGCGCTGTGCTACTACGCCCCGGTTTGTAGTCCGCCACACGAAGCTCTTCAAGAGAGTGTTTCGAGTAAGCCTGTTGGAAAGTGATGGTCAGATATTGCGATGTTCCACATGGATCCCTCTGGTGGAATGGCATGAAAGGTGGTCCTCCTGCGGTCCCCGAAGGTGCAGGAACGCGCCAAGTTGTCTCCTTTGGAGGAATCATAGAAGAACTGCTAGGTGCGGATCGGCCAAAGACCCCTAACAGATGCAGAGGGTTCGATGACCTACTTCGGGCTTCCTTCTCGGTGATCGGAAGAGGCTTCTGCCCAAATGGTACAGGAAAGGGCGGTCCATGGGCTTTCGGTGGATCGCGGCGTTCAGTGGATGAAGCTGAAGGACCGAACGGGTTGCTCTGCTTTGGTTTCGGGGATGCACCATCGTCAGAGCGCTGCTGCAAACGCTTGCTCACGCTGCGCTCCCACCCGTATCCAGGGAGCTGCTCATAGTCGTTCACCTCGCGGGTCGCGCGCATGCTGCCGAACCAAGCAGCAGCATCCATGGACCCGACATGAGCAATACGATCGTCGTCTGCCAGCGCGACATATTCGATGATGATTGTACGCTTGTACGCTCCGTCGGGTTGTCCTTCGACTCACTCAGTGTGCTGGTAGAATACGTTCTGTGAGTGTGAGCTTGCTTCTGTTGAGAATCTTGAGGCGCAGTTCGACCCGCCATGTATTGCAGAGTTTGATTGCTCTTCTGGGAGAGTCAAACGTGCTGTCTGCCAATTAGCAGTTGCTCCGCTGCTCGAGACACGTGTACACGTACCGTGGTGTTGCACGTTGGACTTGCTGGATTGAGCCGACAGCTGATCGTGCGTTGGTGTTCTGTGGTGAGAAGAAAGCCGTGTCGCGAGCATGAGTTTTATAGGCCCACATGCACATTAATGCCAATATAATTTCAGGCGCTAGGTAGTGAGGTTGTGTGCGCGTGAAGTTATATGAGTTCGCTAACTTCGCACGTGGAAGCCTCTCAACGGGGAGGGCGCTGATGCGCATGTACCCCAGGGCAGCGCCTTCTTGAAACTTGGTTAATATTTCATCAATTACATAGTACAGTTCATATGCTTTCAGGCCGCTGTTGTCATGACTAATGTTCCCGGTGGGCTCTTCAGTGCCGTAGGCCGTTTGGCGTGCCGCTTCCAGGTTGAGTTGCATGCCGCTTGGGTTGAAAACTATTGAGGTCAGCTAGAGGTATTGCGCAGTGCGTCTCGTGAGTCTCACCCAGCTCCATCTCCTCCAATGATCGTCCTTTGGTTTCCTTAATGAAAAACTACGTGTAAGCAACAAGCGTGCAGTTGAAGATGGCAAACATCAAGAACGTTTTCTACCCAAGATTTTTGATCGCATGAGGGGTGATCTGACTGAAGACAAAATTGAATAGCCATTTTGTGGCAGTTCCGGCCGCGTTGGCTCCTGCGTGGATTCGAGTTGGGAAGATCTCGCTCATATACAACCCTAAGAGTGGACAGTAACGGTTCAACGACTGCAGATGCAAACTCATATGGTACAGGACCCCAGGGTATATTGTAGGCCATCGTTTCGGTGTAAATCATGCAGATAGCAGCGCTAGCCGGTTTGGTAAGGCCAGCTTTGCCGGTCGGGGGTTCCGTTGCAGTGATCACAGCGACAATCAGCACAAGGATTGCCATAAAGACTGTGCCATTGAGCAATGCCCATCTTCTGCCAATGCGCTCCACGAGGAATAGCAGAAAGGCGAAGCATGCAACAACTTTGCAAAGATCAAAGAAACCACTCATAAACATGGCGTTATCACCAGCGCCAATGGCAGCGAAGAATTGCGGTGCAAAATAGGCAAGAGATGTGTTCCCCGTCAGTTGTATACCAATTTGCAACGTGATGACGAGGATAATGCGCCATCTGTTCGTAGGAGGGATGCGCTCCTTCCAAGTAATGCCTTGGGTCAATCGCTCCTCTTCCGCGATACCTGCGCGAATCTCATTCATTTACGCTTGGATTTCGTAGTCGTATTCGCCGCCTCGTACCCAGACCAGTGATTTCAGTGCGTCGTCGTGACGACCGACTTTAGCTAGCCATCGTGTGCTTTCTTTGGTGAAGAGCATGCTTAAACTAAGAAGACCGCTAAACAGCAACTGGAGGCCGGCGGGGATACGCCACTGCCGAGTGGAGGGCGCCATTTTAGAAGCACCGTACGTGACCCAGTGGCTTGTAAAGACTCCGAGGGTGAAGCAGCCCTGGAAAAGGGAGCCAAGGGCACCTCTCATAGTTTAGTTAGGAGCCATTTCCGCTGAGTACATAGGGATGATGGTCGTGGCGATACCGACACCGAAGCCAGAAATGGTTCGACCCGCATATAAATAGCCCTTGGAATTGCCGGGGTAGAAAAGCTGAAGTATCGCACCGATCTCGAACCCAAACATTGCCAGTACGTTAGACCAGCGGCGGCCAAAGCGCGCGGTAAAGGGCCATACAGAAAACAGGCGAAGAAGGCTATGTAATTTGTCAGTGTCATTAGATATCGATGTCTTCGTGGTCCTCACCTCCAGCCTGTAATAGACTGGTCGAGTTCGAGCTGATCTGGGTTTTGTTTGCAGGGGTAAATCCCATATGCCGCTGGAAGCTTGCTAAAGTCAAAACACCACCGGCAACACTTGTATCATAGGCAAAAAGGAAGGAGCCGATGCAACTGAGTACCACAAGATACGTAGCCCTGAATGCGCCCAGACGGTTGTGGCTCCGAATTCTATATGATAACTGCAATGAATGGAGCGCAAAGCTACCTAGGGTAGGTACCTACATATAGATTACCATCTCGTGTGCTTATATGATCGGTATCCTCGCCAGCTCCTATGGGTCCTCGCAATGGCGACATTACGGGAGTCGGTCTACGGTGATGGCACATTGCACAGGATTGATGCTCTGGTCGAGCTGCACCTGTGCTGGGAGAAAACGGGCATCGGCCCCTACTCCACGTGATTGGATAGAAAAATTAGGCGACCTGCCAATGCTACCGTAGCTCGGCAGACGATGCGCGTCGTTAGACGATGCGCACCCCACCAAAATCGCTTAGCTAGCAACATAAGGCTGATAAGCTATACATAATTAATATTACTACGAGATTTTCTAGAGTTAAGGTCGTTAAGGCCTATAGATAATTATTAACTACTTAAATTATTAATATCTACTTAGTGTTTTAATTATTTAGCTACTACGAGTGTCAGATTGGAAGGGTAATCTGATAAGATGAAAAGATGATAATTGATTGAGATGAATTGAGGTATGAATTGTGTGTGCTGAATTCTCTGTGTCTAAGAGGTCTGGGACTCTGCCTTTTATCTTTGGGTTGCCTGCCTAGATATCCCTTGCTTCATCCCTTGCTTTATCCTTGCTTTATTCCTTGCGTCATTCCTTGCGCGTTGAGCGAGGGCGGAATGCGAGGGCGGAATGCAAGGGCGGAATGCAAGGGCGTAAGTGCGCCAGCCTCCTTGCATATGCAAAGGGCCATGTAATCGGACAACGAGACTATAAGGGAAACGTAATAAATGAGACCTTATTAATATTTATAGCCTTATACTAAGGCTATTTTTTTAATACACTTACTTAAAGGCTTTAAGGCCTTCTTATTACCCTTTTTAAATAATTTAATATAATTCTAGAGTTACCTTTATACTTTATAGGTCTATTACTTAAGGCGTTACTTTATAGCCTTATTAGCCTATTACTTTACGTGTATATTTTTAGTAGCTACTTAAGTAACACGCCTCTCTTAGAGTAGCCTTATTTTAAGCTACTAGCTAGCCTAACGGGCCGTTACTTACTTACTTTTTTAAAGCTATAATTACTACTTTTAAGGATTTTTTTAATATTAATAATTACATGCCTACTATACGCTATAGGATAATTAAAAAATGCCTTTACTGTAATACTTATCTAGCTAATTAAGAAGTAAAGGCCTACCTTACTTTAAGCGTTTTTTTATATTACTAGAGCCTCTTACAGGCCTTTATTTTTATGTTCTAGGAGTTACTTTTATATAGAAATTAAGTATACTATTTAATTTAGCTTTTTAGTCTTATTAGTGCCCCCTATATTAATAGTAGCTTTTAGTAGCTAATTAATCTTTCTCTAATCTAAAGCGCTAAGTACTAAGATTAAGCTTTCTTATAATTTTTATTTTATTAGCTAACCCTAGCTAAATTGCTTAAGGATAGTTATTAGATCTAAGGGGGAAATACTAGTAGCTTTAAAGGCCAAGAGAATTAATAGCTACTTTAGAGTATTAATTTAGGCCTTTTAGAATATGCTTAAAAAGTATCTTTTAGTAGTAGAGGCTAGCCCCTAGCTATTTTATAGGAAGGCTAATAGCTTATTTAAATATATAGTTAATAGAAAGCTTAAACACGTAGATATCTATAGACTATAACGTATAAGTTAAATAAAATAAATAAATAGCTAACAGGGTTCTATTATAATTATAATTATTAATAAAATTTATAGTAATATAAGATATAAGATCTATTACTATTAACAATTAATAGTTAATATAATTATTGTTGAGAATATGTGGGTTCAGTCCAGATTGGTGGAAGGTGGGCCCGTGGTACTTGCTGCACGTGAAGGTAGCCCTACTGTAACGTCCTCGTCACGGTTGATACGGGACTCAAGAAAATACACGATAGTCAAGACAATATGTTGCAGCTACCCCGCCTTGTCCCTCTCCCACTTAGTTATCTATAGTAGTTATACTACTAAAGGGACCTTGTTCTAATAGGTTATAAGCCCGGTTGCCAAAGCTAACGTTATTGTTTTAATACCACCAGAGTCGCGCAGGACTCAGATTTAAGAAGAAAAAAAAACCTTAAGAGTTACAAAGGACTTAGCTATAATTTGCAAAAGGAATTAGTTATCGACTAGAGTCGCGCAGGACTTAGATTTAAGCAGGAATTAACTTCACCTATACACACCTTCTCTACGCTCGAGAATTAACAACGACTGCACTGCCTGTAGCATAACGCATACATACATACCACTCGCATACACCTTACGCTGCCAGCATCGCTTGCATACTGCCTGCACCGCCTGCACTGCCTGCACCGCCTGCACCGCCTACACCACCTGCAACCGACACGTGTAAGCCTCCTCACATCCGCACACACATGATGGCCGAAGAGAAGGAAAAGTGGAAGATTCCTAAACTTACAGCAGAGAATCATGATAGTTAGTTCCGCTAGAATAAAGTCAAGCTAAGAGGGAAAAGAGTCTTCTACGTGTGCGAGAGAAGCCTAGAGGAGCACTACTAAATTACTACTACTAAAGACCTATTAGATGCTATGAAAGGACTAGACATCATAGATAACAAGACTGTCAAGGCCCGCATTAATGTCGACAAAAGAGACAAGTACCTAGAGGATAAGGCAATTGTAATTAACCTTTTATTTAGATCCTTTAGTAATAACGACTAGGCTCTTGTTAACGAGTATAACACCGCCTTCTAGTTCTAGGCTTACCTGCGAAAGAAGTACACCTAAGCTAACGCTATCGCCGCTAACATGTACATAACTAGGATCTAGACATTTACATTTAATTCTAAGAGCACGATTATTAGATTATAGGAAAAGCTAAAGGATTACTAGCGCAAGCTTATCTTAGCAGACGCTAACACTAATAAAGCCTATAAAGACGCTACACTACTACTTATTCTTATTAGATTACTCCCTCTAAGTTTTAGAACTATAATTGACACCCTAAATACCTAGCTTAACCTCACTGTCGAACAAAAGCTCAAGTTCCTGGAAGAGAAGGAGGTCCGAGACTAGCAAGATACTAACGAACAAGCTCTTCCAGCATTCCGAAAAGCCCACAAGTACGTTCCGCCACACAAGCGAGGCAACAGGGACCTGTCATCCGACTCTAAACCTAACGCTACGTCCGGCATCTAGTGCTACCTTTGCGACAAATCTTACTACATGCGAGACTGTTTAAAGCTTGCGAAGGCTCGAAAGCTCCTAAGGGAATATAAAGCTAAGAAGAAGCGAAGGAAGAAGAAGCTATCCCCTCTAAAGCTACCTAAGCTACCTGTTAAGCCCAGGAAATCTAATAAAAAGACTAGCAAAGCATATAGAGCCGAAGAAGAAGGTAGGTTAGAATTAGAGCTAGAGATATTAACTAGTACCTTAGACTTAGAAGATAAGGAAATCAAGACATGCCGTCTTTTAAAAGATATCGTTAGTAAGGCCTCTCTATCTACCTAGGCTAGCGACACTGGCGCTTCCTCACACATGTCTAACTAACCCTTATTATTTAGACAGATAATCAAGATTAAGCGAAGACTTGTTTAGGTTAGAGGGGGAGAGTTATATGCAGACTAAAAAGGAGAAGCTTAAGTAGTGTATAAAGATAGGTTATTAATATAGCTTTTAGATGTACTGCTTGTACCTAACCTTAAAATTAATTTATTATTAGGGAGACGAATTTGCGCAGCAGGCCTAAAGGGTTAATTTAACTTAAATATACTATGTTTTAAACTAGGAAAGAAAATAATTATTAAAGCAACTATAGACAATGGCCTCTATATAGTGTTACATATCGCCAATGGATACCGAGAGATGGCATTCCCAAGCACAAAACAGCATACACTAGCAGAATTTAACGAAATGGAACTCAAGACTGGCGAAAAAGAGAGATACTTACTATATCACAGACGCTTCGCACACCTGGGGCCTGCAAAGATCGCGAAACTCCACGAAGTCACAACCCTCCAGAAGAAGATTCAAGTACTAGAAAAGATAGAACCCTGCAAAGTCTGCGCCTTAACAAAGATAAGGAATAGTATCCCTAAGTAGCTAAGAGAGCACAAGGCTACGAAGCTAGCTTTAATATAGTTTAATATTACAGGATCCTTTCTAATATCTCTAAGAGGAAACCAATGGTTCCTCTTTATTATTAATAGCTACACGCGGAAGAACTAGGTTATCCTGTTAAAGCATAAGGGAGACGCATAAAAGGAACTTAAAGTCTAAAAGACCTTTATTAAATATTAAACTAATAAAAAAGTTAAAGCTACTAGGACTAACAACGCACTAGAACTCTTGTAACAAGTTAAGGAATAGAGAGTTACACAGGGAGTGGAACTGTAGCCTACTATAATTACGTTATTATATTAAAATGGACTAGCTAAGCGAAATATCCAAACTATAGAAGCTGACATAAGAGCAATGCTTAAGGACGCTAGTCTACTAATTAAGTTCTAAGATAAAGCTATGGAGGCAGATATATATATGCGAAACCGCACTAATACAGGACCTATAATTAATAGAAAGCAAGTCAGCCCTAAAGAGGCTTTTACGGGAAAGACGCCATCTATTAACTACATCTATGTATAGGGGAGCAAGTGCTACTCCTATATCTACCCTAAGATAATTCTAGTAGATCAACGACACGACAAGCTTATAGACCGCGGCAGAGTTAGAGTATTTATAGGCTATTCTAAGACAATAAATAAGCAGTTTAAGTTCTATTCGCCAGAACTAGGATACACCTCAAGATCAAGCCGCATATTAGTGGACGAACACACGCCTGGAGGGAGGGTCGAACTACGGTTACGAAACATCCCAGCTGGATCACAGGGAACGCAAAATACTATGCTAGACCAAAAACCAAAAGGAAGACTAAGGAAAGATCCTACTCCTACTAAATTAACTACTACTTAACCGACTCCCGCTCAACCAGCTCCTGCAGAACTGACAGAACAAGCCGCTATAGAATAAATAGAACCACCAACTGCAGACAAGATAGAACCACTAACTACGGAGTAAATAGAACCATCGCCTGCAGAACAAGTGGAACCAACTCCTAAGCTAATTAAGCGTGGAAGAGGAAGACTAAGGAAGCTAAACGCTACTCTTCCTACAGCTCTACCTTAAGGTAAGCGAGTACCCGACCTAGTAAACGAAGAGCCTAGAAAACCTGTTAAAGTCTTGCCAGAAGCTCCACGATACTTTACAAAAGGGTCTAAACGCAAGAGGTCTAGCGAAGACACTATAGAAAATAAAAGATTCTAGAAAATTATTAAAGCTATGCTAGCACGAGTCGACTTTACGGACGAGCAAGCACAGACTTTCGAGAAAGCCTTTCTAGCAACTAAGATTACAGGAATTCGGATTCCCCAGACATATCAACAAGCTATCCACGACCTAAAGTACAGAAATCAATAGAAAGCAGCAGTGCTAGAGGAGATAATCTCACTAATAGAAAATAGAACCTAGGAAGAAGTCTTACCGGCAAAAAACACGAACATAGTTAACTTAAAGTAGGTTTTTATAATTAAGATTAAGCCAGACGGGATAGTTAAACGACTTAAGGCACGCCTTATAGCAAGGGGTTTTACCTAAGTACAAGGTATCGACTATAACAAGACCTTTGCGCCGACTATTCGCATGGATACTTTGCGTTTATTTCTGGCCACTATCGCAGTAGAAGACTTAGAATATTTTTATTATAACATTAAGAATGCGTTTATTAAGTCTCACCTTAAGGAATAGATCCTCCTTAAGCCACTAAAAGGAGTTTATGTTAAGAAAGGATATGTCCTAAAAGTCCTTTAAAGCCTATACGGACTAAAGTAAGCTACTCGAGACTAGAACCTATTAATAAAGAAAGAGCTTCTTGCATGGGGATTTGTACAAAGCCTTATAGACCCTTGTATGTTTGTCTATAAGGAGAGAAAGATTTAAATCCTAGTCTACGTTAACGACGTCCTTGCAGCGGCAAAGGAGCAATCTCAGACTAAGTGGTTCTAGAAGAAGCTTTCTAGACGATTCAACGCCAAGAACCTGGGGGAGGTAGATAAAGTCCTTAGAGTGCGAGTTATAAAAGATAGAAAGCACTATATAATCTTCCTTAACTAAGAGTAATACCTACGCGCAGTACTTAATAAGTTTAGAATATTAAGTAAGAAGTATAAAGATAGGAAAATCCTATCTACTAATTACACCTTATTTAGGCCAACTACTAATAACAACACCTGAATTAACATAACCAAGTACCAGCAAGGAATCGGAAGCTTAATGTTCGCTATAGTTCTTACACGTCTAGATATTGCATTTACCCTTGGAAAACTGAGCTAATACATGAGCGATCCAGCAGAACACCATGGCCATGCATTAAAGAACCTATTACGGTACCTTAGGTTAACAGTCATAATGAAACTACGCTACGGACTAGGGGGAGCATACTCATAATTTGTCGTCTACTTAGATGCTAACTAGGCAAGCAATACTATAGACTAAAAGAGCGTCTTAGGAAGCACTGCAATGTTCTATAGAGGTCTAATATTATAGTCTAGTAAGAAGCAACGATTAGTTACAACGTTAAGTTATAAATCTAAGTATATCGCGCTTTCGACATGCTACAAGCAAGGCTAGTAGATTGCTTAAGTGTTTAGAGACCTTAGATTCCTAAAGTACATTAGAAAAGACACTAATAAGGTTTAGATATTGGGCGACAATCAGGGCGCCATTGCACTTACAAAGAACCCTCACCTTCACGAAAGATTAAAGCATATCGACGTTTGTTATCACTTTGTCAGGGACCTGGCAGAATAAGGCAGACTTAATGTGGCTTACGTGCCAACTACAGACATAGTTACTAATAGAATAACAAAGCCTTTGCAGCGAGTGGCATTTAAGAGATTTAAGAACTAACTAGAAGTTATCTATGGACCAGACCTGTCCTGAGGGGGAGTGTTAAGAATATATAGGTTCAGTCTAGATTAGTAGAAGGTGGGCCCGTGGTACTTGCTGCACGTGAAGGTAGCCCCACTATAACGTCCTCGTTACGGTTGATACGGGACTCAAGACAATACACAATAGTTAAGACAATATGTTGCAGCCACCCCGCCTTGTCCCTCTCCCACTTAGTTATCTATAGTAGTCATACTACTAAAGGGACCTTGTTCTAATAATTATCTAGCTTTTAACTTTATAAGGTAATTAAACACTTATTAAAACTATACTAGGCCTATTTAATTATTTAACTAGCTTAATTTAGATACATTAATAAAAATATAATAGTGTTAAGGATTAAGGTCCTCTATCTAACTTAATTATATATCTGTAAAGGTGGCCTAATAGATTAGAGCTGAATCTAGGGCAGATCCGTCGGTGCATATATAGGCAATAATCGATATCCATTCACGATTACTATTCTGGATAGCTTGTCCTATAGCCTTGCTCTCGTACAGTAGCCTATTAAATATCCTCTTTAAACGAAAGGTGATACTAAGTAGGACGCCTTTCTTATCTATATTATTAATATTTTAAGCCTCGATCTAATATTACTTTTTCTTCTACTGTATAAGGTCGAAGTAGAGCTTATATTTAGCTAAAGAATTAGGTTTATAACAATTACTATTAATCCTAGTTATTTATTATAATATTAAGGACTTAGCGTAATGCTAGATAAAGTAATTAACTTATAATAAGCTAACGTTCTTTTTAGCTACTATAGAGATAAAGCTCTATACTATTTACCGTGTAAGAAGAAGACCGCGTTTAGTAAAGCGCTTAATATATTATAGAAGCTCCTTTTTTTAATTATAGGCTAAGATTTTGGCGGTTACAGCTCTTTATTATAACGTGTTCCACCACTCAGTGGCGCACACCACTCAGTGGCCCACCCCACCAAATCGCGACGCGTCTTCTCACTACTTTCGCGATGCTACCCACCCAGCGCGCCTCTTAGGCTTAAAAAGAAGGCGGGCTTGCTCTTTTAAAGTATACCTTTTAAATAAAATAAATATTAAGCTACTAAAGGACTATAGCTATATATAGTATCTTAGTAATAAGTCTTTACTAACGCTTTAATAGTACTATCTTATAACCTATAACTAAAGCTTAAAAATGTAAGCTATACCCTATAAAGGGGTAGACCTCAGTAAATTAGATTTTTAACTTTAACTAACGTGGGTTTCTCCCTTAAATTATTAATATATAATAAATAGTAGACTATTTACTTACTACGCGTAGCTAGATCCCTCTTTTATAATTTATAAGTAAGAACTAGGTATTACGCTTTATTAATATCTAGCTAGAGCTATAAATAAATTAAAAAAAATTTATGGCTAGTATGCCCTTTACAAGAATCCTATTAAGATCTTTACCTAGTATAAGCTTATAGAGGAGACGCGTCAGAGGTATAGTATATAAAATAAAGGTATCTATAATTTTAATAAGACGGTCGTCGCTATATGTGTTATAGTAATATCTAAAGTAGTTATAAGTTTTACTATAATTAGTTAAGTAGTTACTATATAGCTAGGTAACTAAGTAAGTAATAATAATTAAGCGTGTTTACGCGTCTAGCTAGGCTATTTTACTTTTTATTATTTTATTAAGATAGCTTTACTAGGCTAGCTAGTATAAAGACTTACCTACTAACTAAGTAGTTACTATTAGTAATAATAACTAGATAATAAATAACTTAGGCTTTACTTAATTATAGTACTTTAATTAATATACAGCGTCTTATACCTCTCGTGTCTATTAACTACTTATACTTGATAGCTATAATAGCCATGCGACGCCAGCGTTTAACTAGTACTATATAGAGAACAAGATTATTAGTCTATGTATGCCTACGTACACGTCACACCTCCTATAGCTACTAGATATTAGCTGTTTCTCGCCTCTTAAGATAGCATACGGCCAGTAGGTACAGGAGCCCGCGCGATAAGGCGTCTTCTATATTAATAAGATAGACTTCTTATAGGCATACCTACGCATTAGGGAGACAGTCTTTATAAAAAAGAATATTAAAAATTTATTTTACTATTAATTTTAAAGTCCTACTAATTAAGCTATTTACTAGGTCTTTAAAAGTTATTAGCTTATAATAAACTTAGTAACTATACTTATAGTAGAGGTAGTAAAGCTTTAGTAGGCTAATTAATGCCGTTAGCGTAAGTAATAATAACAGTAATAGTATATTACCTATAAAAGAACTCTATAAGCTATAAAAGGTTAATTGCTTGCTATAAAGGCTAAAAGGATAGTATAGCAGGTAGAGTAAGAGGATCGCGTAGGGCGATAACGAGTACCACCTACGTGCAGTAACTATCACGAATAAGGCTATAAAAGAACTTAGTATAAATAAAGATTATAGCTATTATATAAATTTATTTATAAAAAATTAAATTATCGTGTTATTAAGCTATCGTGTAGAAAGCTATATTAGTTTTGGTAGGGTGCACCACTAAGTGGTGCGCGTCACTAAGTGGTGGAACACGTTATATAATTAAGTTATTACTTAGTATCTTTAGGCTAAAGTTAATTATATAACACTATACTTTTTAGCTATTTAGGTATATAAATATTCTTCTCCTAGCCTTAGTAATTTAATATCGTTAATCGCAACTTAAATCAGATCCATATTAGTGGAGTTATAACTTGTTAAAGTTAGGGTGACTTTTGGTGGGGTGCGCATCGTCTGACGACGCGCATCGTCTGCCAAGCTACGGTAACTCCCAGGCTTAGCACGCAAATGGGACCCGCATTAACAATAACCACAGGATCCGCTCCAAGATCGTCCGACATCAATTCAAACGACATAGCGAGACGACGGCACCGTGTTGCTGTCGTCCCCGCTGCGTCCGCAACTTATAATTCAGTTCACGCCTCCCGCCACGCTGAGTGAAACCCGTATGCATGCCATAAGAGCGGCCTGTGTCCAATACCACGTGCGCAAGGTTCATACATCGATTCATCACCCAACCAATTGTTGCCCAGCTGTTGTAGTCAGATCTTTATGCCTCTCTGCAAGCTGCGCACCGGCTATCGGTCATTGCCAACGCCCCGAAGGTCCGCTATAATGGAGGTGCCCCATCCTGCAGGCCTTGCGAACGCCTGCACTTTAGCTACTCTTTCCAGCAGGCTAGCTCCAAGTCAAGCAGTAGATACGCAGTCCAACTTCCGCCAAAGCGGCACGGTACTAAGGCTTGTCTCGAGTGTCGCGCTATGAAAGCACGCTGTTCCCGAAACTCTCTCAGCTATACCAACCGTCAGAGGAGAAATAGGCAATGTACCTATGCTTCTTCCTCGCGCTCCAATTCGCAGAAGAGTCTATCCGCAACCAATGCCAGCTCACACGTCCAGTTATCTTGTAACGGTATTAAGAGTAAGCTTGGAGTTGCTCCCATTGCCCACATTCCTTTATTGTTGCCTATGCTAGCTTATTACTACGCATACTTATTTACTGCTACCTACCCTACCTAGTAGTTTATATTTTAGTTACTACGTATATATAATTAAATTAGTGTTTTCCTAACTTTCGCTTTACAGTAATAACCGCTATAGTTATAAGCCTAGATTACAATAGGATCTTACTCACCTAACTTATTACCTACTCACACATAGAGTAGAGATACCTGACCTACCAGCCTACTTACACATAGAGTAGAGCAACCTAAGAGCGTGATAACTACTAAAGCGGACTTAGTAGTTGTTGCAAAAGGCACCTTGCTAGAGCTTTCTACGCTAGCTAGGGTTGAGCCGAGTAGCCAAGCAGCCAAGCACGCAATTCCCTAAACCTATAAATAGCTAGTTATCGTAGAGCTTCCTCTCCTTAATAGACTTTATTTTTAAGCTCCTTAATTATTGTAACTATACGCTATAGTTATAAGCCTAGTACTTTTATAATATTTTATAATATACTTATTCTACACTAGCTAATAATTATAGTAGTAAACTATTTTTTTTATTTTTTTTTTATTTTTACGCTTATGTCTCGACGCTTATAACTTATAATAAAGCTAAATTATATAATAACTACTATTAAGCTCTTAATAAGTAAGTAATTTATAAATTATAACTTATTTCTACTTTAGTACGTGTAGCTTAAGTACCACGCGAAGGCGTAAGGGATATAAATTTATATTAACTTTAAGGCTTTTAAGTAAATAAATATATAAAACTAGGCTCTAGAGCTACTAGATATAAATATTAAAAGTAAGTCTTATATATAATAGCTTAAGTACTATAAGCTAAAGTCTACTATTTATAGTTAGCTTATAATAAAGCTTTAGGCACTCTAGAACTAGGTCTATATTATAATTAATTTATAAAGGTTAAAGCTTAGAATATTATAATTAAGTAAATAGTAAATGCTATAGGCGCTAATTAGAGAACTTAAAAATAATTTTTATCTAAGTAATAATAATTAGAAGGAGCAGGTACGATACATATATAAAGAGGTCACACTACGCCCACAGAGCAGCAGAATAATAGACATAACTAAATAGCTATCCGAATAGAACCGCGCACACGCTAACGCTGTGCTTCTAGATCTCTTAGAGATAAAGGGTACGCTACTAATAAAGGATTTCCTACGCTTAGCATCACGATATAACTATAAGTAGGCTTAGAGAAAGCTTAATAACCTATCGCAACTAGGCGCAGTAGCAACTCTATCTCTAGAAGGATACGCTCGCTGGCTCGCGTAGTTCGGTTAAATAACTAAGTACGTAAGTATATACGCTACGCTTAGAGGGCGCACTCCTAATATAAGCTATAAGTGCCTATGTAGAGTAAATAGCTAGTATAGATAGAAGCCTATAAAGTGTAACCGCCTTTAGTACGCGCTCTAAGGAGAAGCTTTTTATAAGCTTTATAATAAGCCTATAAGTAAGAAGATTAGTGAAATTAAAAGCTAGATTTAAAAGGAATAGTAAAAAGTATTATTAACTAAGCTTAAGTATAAGGGGTAGGTAGTAAACCCTCCTTTAGTTTTTTTAAGAAATATTAAAGTATAAATTATAATATGCCTATAAGTAAGTAAGCCTTTACTAGCTAGGCACTATAATCCTATAGCTACTTATTTTCTTATTTATATATATAAGTACTCGCGCGGGTTATATTATAAGTAAATTATTGCTTTTAAATATTTATTAAAGCTTTATAATAGAAGTACGCTACTCCTTTTCTTTTTTACTATTCTTTTTAAACTATATATAAACTAGCTACTTAGACAAATTACCTAATAAGTTAAAGATTTAAGCTAGACGCTTTTTAAGCTCTACGCGTAAGTTTACTACCTTTTATACTTTAAGTTATTATTTAGCTTATTTTACTACTTTTATAACCTAGGGGGTATATTATAAAAAATATTTTATTAGAGCTTTTTACACTAGCTAGAGTTAAGCTAAGTAGCTAAGTAGCTAAGCACGTAATCCCCTAAACTTATAAATAATTAGTTATTATAGAGCTTTCTCTCCTTAATAGACTTTATTTTTAAGCTCCCTAATCGTTGTAACTGTCCGTCACAGTAGTTATAAGGGTAATAATTATACTTAGCTAATTTGAAAATTAGTATAAATAACTATTTATCCGTAAAGATATAGCGTAAAAGAATTAACTCTAAAAGTACGTTAACCTAAATATTATAGTAGACTAGCTACCTTAGCTAGAGGAGCTAATAGAACCTTAGCTAAGTAATTATAATTAATAAGCTATATTATATACTTGCTTAAATACTAAGTGGTAAGCTAACTATTATTAAGCATATAAGTAATAGAAAAAAAAAGATTTAAAATATAAGTATTATCTTAAGACTTTAGAAGATTTTGAATTTAAAATTAGTAAAATAAGTAGCGCATTATATATACCTAATTAAAGATAAAAATACGCCTTAGTAATAACTTATAACCCTTAAACAAATTCTTATACTATTAGATATAATGCGTTATTGTAATATAACAGTAAAATATAAAGATCTTTAGATACCGCTAAAGGGTAGAAACGTTAAAGAGTAACTTTAATACTAAATTAAGATTACTAGCTAGTACAAGGCTATTAAGCCTTTAGAAACTAAGAATATTTATATATAAAAGGACTTCTTAGTTAACTATAAAATAATTAATCTTAAATATAGAATAACAGGTCTGTGAGACCTAACCTGAAAGGAAAGACTTAGTATAAAAGTCCTATTAGTAAAAGACTACGTTATTAAGTTCTTAGCATATCTAAAGCGTATATATTTAATTAGTATAGGCTTTATTGTACACGCGACGGAGCTAGAGATAGTAAAACTAATAGTACTATAAAATAATAAATTTTCTTAAAGCAGTATATGCCGTTATAGCAAAAGATACTTATAATCTAAGTACTGAGTAATAAACCTTAACGCTCCTAACTAACCCTAAAAATATAATAATTAAGAGACTGATAAGAAATTAGCAGCGGCCTTTACTAAGAATTTAAGTTTAAAAGCAAGAATAAAAAAATCCATAAAAAATTAAAAAGTAACTTAGTTGAACTCTAAGCCTATAATTACTATTAATAATAGTAAGCCTCCTTTTAATCTATTAACCTACACTACATAATATATAGTATTTAATACTATTATAGTTAATAAGAATAACGAGCGCGACGAGTATAATAAAAATTTAATACCTAATAATAGTATTAAATCTACGAAAGAGTTAGTAGCTCTATTAACGTTTAACGATATTAGTAGCTATAACTTATTAAATAACTAATTTATACTTAATCCAAGTTTAAATACTTATATTATTAATACTAAGTACTGGCCTAGATAGACGGGAGAATATAAAGCTAATGCTAATAAACTTTATAAGAGTAGGAATAGACTATATTAAGATTACTATGTAGGGCGGCATAATGCTAACCGTGAAAATACTAAGAGAACTATTACTTATTCTCGTAATATACGTTACTTTAGTTAATGGCTTTTTAATAAACCTTATAGGCTTAGCACGCTATCGCTGAAGTTATATTTACTATATAAAGTTAGTAAAAACAATATAATTATATAGCTAAAGCATAATAATAGCTACTAGCTAGTTAAAGCTAATACTAGCCGCCGCTTAAATATATGCTTATTATTATCCTTTAGTATAACCTACTAACCTTTCAAGGACCATTAACATAACCTTATAGTACTTAAGACTATCCTAGTAAGAAGGTGATTAAGAAGCTAGCTAACTATATAGAAGGCCTATAAGTAGAAGATAAAGATAGCAGGAAGATTTTACACGTAGGAAGTATTATTACGTTACTATAAACTTTATATAGCTACTACCTTAAGAGGTAGACTTTTGTCTTAATAGTAACTAAGTTACAGGTTATATAGTAAATTAGTATAGTAAGTAGCACAAAGTTAACTGCTTTCTGCACTATATAATGATATTCCTAAATTACCAGCTTATTTATAAGATTTGTAGGATATAGCGTATCTTGAATAGTAACGTTACTATAATTAAGACTAATAATAATTCAAAATATAAAGTTATATTAAACGTATTAGAGGAGCTTTACGTTAAGCTAGAGATCTAGTATAAGCTACAGGTAGAATATATAGATAAATAAAATAGCTTTATAAAGTAAGTAGGCAAGACTATTATTATTTAAGCTTCAGCTATAAGGCTTAAAGGAAACCTACTAAACTTATTATTAAATAGGCTATTTAGAATAGTAGCATATATACTACATTATAAACTAACTAAAGCGCTAGGTTAGAAGACTTTATATAAGATTATATAGGGAGTAAAGCTGAAGGTAAACTACTCACGTCTTATAGGCTGTTAAGCGTACATCCGGAATTTATCTATTAAGAGAGGCGACAAGCTAGAGTCTAGGGCTCTTATAAGATATCTTATAGGCTATAATTTAATAAATATTTTTAAAATTTAGCTACCTATAGAGGATAAAGTAATTTAAGTAAAAAATATTATTTTTAAACTAACGTAATTCTACGAAGAGCTAAAAGGCTACATAGTAAAATTAATTATTAAAAAAGTTAATAGAGTTAATAAGGGCGTAGAAGATCTGTTTCTAAGAGGTGGGCTACTTACGCCTACATCACCTGCGCCTTACGTGAGTGTAATGTACGTTGCCCTATACCACGCCGCCATACATCCCCAAAAGGAACGAGTAACGATAGCTATCGTTACAAGGCATAGGATAGTATATATAGGCATCGTGACAGTGCGCTAGCAACAGAATAACGATACTCTAACCAAAGTTCTCCTAGCAGAACAAGATCTAAAGACAACACTATAAGAGCTCTTTATAACTAAATCCTTGGTTATATACCTAATTACCATAATAATAACGCGCTAAAACGTAAAATTTTTAAAATTAATAAATTAAATATACTTATAAGCTCGCGCTAAAAATAGCATCACACTAATAACTTTATTAATATAATTAAATACTAAATACACACGAATGATTATAGAATAAGTATTAATAACTGTTAAGATTAAACATAACGCGGCCGGAACACTGGCACTTATCCGTGCGGCTAAGCCAAGATTCCTAACTTAGCCACAAGTTACGTGACAAGTCACACGTCCCAGAAGTATTAGTCGTCCTAGAAGTATCTTGGCTCAAAAGACTTTGGGGTTCTTAAGACTATTAAGGTTTATAGGATTAGTTATATATATAGGAACGATAAGTATAGCCCTTCTATACTTATATTTAACCTAATTTATTAATCTATTATTTAGATTATACTCTGGTTTTAGTTTATTTATTTATAACTGCGCATTGTCTTTAATACTAATAACCTTATTAATACTCGTAAGCTATTAATAACCTTCCTTATTTTATTAGTGCTCTTGCCTAAAAACTAACCTAAGTCTCCTTTAGGACTAGCTATCTTAAAGGGCTTAATATATTAAACACCCTTAATATAAATACTATAAGGACTCAAACCTATTTTATAGCTTCTAACTAATAAAGGAAAATAAAAATAAGATGCATAAATCTAATTTAAATAATAATAATTATAAACTTCTTAATATATAGCTACTATAACTAAACCTATACTTTTTTGACTGAAATAATAAGCTTATAGACAAAAATAAGGTTATCTTTATAGTAATATACATCCGAGGAGCAGCCAAAGAGTAGATCTAACTATACCTAGTTAAATAGATAAACATAGTCTATAAGAACCAGGACCAGAATTACATAAATAGCTATACTAATACAGTTAACATTAATACGGACTATTTTAACTTTAAGAAGTGCCTTAAATAACTATTTAAAATTGCTAATAAAACTACTATAGCTAAACACGCTATGTAGATAATTAAGTAATAATAATCTATAGCTAAATATGCAATTAAATTTCGCAAGTATACTATATAACTTAAGTGAAAAGAGAAATCCCTTAATACTCTCTGTAAGTAAGGACTTAAGCATAAGGTGCGAGACGAACTCCTACGTAATAGTATAAAAGTTAAAACCCTTAATGAACTATATAAGGAATTAAATAGAATTAATAAAAAATAGTTCACACTAAAAGAAGAATTTTGTAGAAACCTAAGAAACGCTAGCTTTAGTAGGCCAGCACATATAGTCTATAGGGTACCATAAAGGTACCTTAACGACAACAACGCAACTGTTACAGTTACTAGCTAATAAAAGGAATTTTGTTTAATAACCTAGAAACGGGAATAAGAAATATTCTAAGCGCTTACAAACCTAATAATAACTATATATAACTTTTAAATAGAACTCGACCGCTAAGGACTAAGACACGTACCTACTTTATATATAAAAATTAAAACACATTACTAAGAACTACAGATCTATGAACAAAGTTATTAGATAGTTAAATATACTAACTGTTAATAATAATTTAAATAATAAAGAATAGCAGGTAATACCTACCATTACGCAAACCAATATACTAGACAAAGATTTAAAATAATTAGAATTACTAGATTTTCTAGCATACGAAGATGCTAATAAAAAAAGTTTAAATGAAGAAAACAAGCTAATATAATAATACCCTACACTAAATCTAAACGTAAGATAACCTCTAGAAGAAGTTAAATAATAAAACGTCTTTAACTTTCTAGAAATATAATAATCTAGAGAAGGAGACTTCGGATACTTAGTAATAAAAACTAGATATATTACGTATCTGCTAAAATAAACTAACCTAAATAGCAAGGCCGCTCGAGGATTCGCAAACTATAAATATAAGTATTGAGACTTACACAAGACATACATTATAGAAAAAGATAATTATAAATTAAAGTACTATCTAGAATACTAAACTCATAACTATAGTATCCTTAAAAAGAGATACTGCTCATAAGACTAATATATCACACACTATGCAGAAAAGTAGGAAAGATACTTTTTAAATTAAAAATAATAATACTAATAAAAATAGTTTAACTACTTAGTCATAAAATATAACATATACTTATAAGATAAACGAGAAACCAAATACTTCTCGCATTTAGATAAAGCTACTAACAACGTATTATTAATATTAATTAACGGAAATTATATATTAATAGAATTGTAAATATGCCTCCACCCTTGCTGCAAAAAACATAAGTAGGATAAGACACTTATTAGATTTAACTAAGGAACTACTATAAAGAACTAGTACGCTACGACAAATAAGAAAGAAGAGTTTTTAGTAACGTAATCTATTTATAAAAAAGATGTAATAAATATTTACGGAATAAAAAAGGAATGCTAAGACCTATAAAACTACTTATTAGAACCTAATTTAGTCTTTATAAGTAGCTAGTAGTCCCTTTTAGCCTAGCTAACGCGCTAAGTACGTTTTAGTAGTATATTAACTAGGTACTAAGAGAGTACCCTAATAACTACTACTTAGCGTATATAGATAACGTTTTTATCTTCTCTAGTAGTAGCTAAAAAGACCACGAAGAGAGAGTATATACTATAATTTAAAAGTTAGGGGTCGCAAGACTACACTTAGATATTAAGAAATTTAAGTTTTACGTTAAAAAGACTAAATACCTTAAATTTATTATAAAAGTTAATAAGGACGTAAGCATAGACGTTAATAAAGTTTAAATAATTTAAAAATAAAAGTTACTAATTTTAGTAAAGGAAGTTTAAAGCTTCGTAGGCTTTGCAAATTTTTATTAAAGATTTATATAAGACTTTTCTAGTATAGTAAGCCCCCTTATAAAGCTTAGTAGTAAAGGAGTAGAATTTGTCTAGAGATAAAAGTAGTAGCATGTATTTAACTATTTAAAGATAGTACTTTATATAGACTCCACGCTATCCTATTTTATCTTTAAATAAGAATTAGTACTAAAAGTAGGCACCTTTAGCTAGTTAACTAAAAGATACTTCTCTTAGTATAATAATAATAGGGTTCTACGCTTAGTAGCTTACTTCTTAGTAAAGAATAGCCTAGCAGAATATAACTACGCTATCTACGATAAAGAGCTACTTATATTTATTAAATACGTAGATAAATAAGACTATATATATTAAGGGAAAAGCACCTTATAGTCTATACTAATTATAAGACCTTTACGTATTTCGCTATTAAATAAAAATTAGACAAATGACACGTTTAGTAGATAGATATACTTAGCTATATTAATATAATATTTATATATAGACTAGGGTTAGTAACCTCTAGGGTAAACGCCTTTTCTTAGAGCGACTAAGACCTACTAAAGGATGGTAGAGATAATAAATTAAAGTTAAGGCACTTTATACTTTTTTTTAGAAAACTACTAAAAGAAATAGCTTAAAGTCTTTTATTCCTTAAATAATTACTACTATAGAGAAACCTAACTATACTAAATTAAATAAGGACTTAGTGCTCGCTTACTTAATACGCCCTAAACGACCTATATTAATCCTTTAAGGAGGCAATAGCCTTACCAAGCGACGCAAACTAGACTTTAATACTATTTAGTAAGAGGTAAAATGCAATAAAGACAGCGCGTATAATAAAATAAAAGTCTATGTTAAAAACAGGATTAGGAAGTTCAAACCAAGTTCAAAGTTATCTATTAGTATCTTAGAATATAGTATAGATAACTAAGGATACCTATGCTATAGGTTAAGATAATAAGTACTAAAATTAAAACTTTTATAAATAAAGCTAATAGCAATCGCTCTTAGTTCCTTAGCTTTAAAATACTTAGGATAATAAAACACCTATAAGATCCTTACTTAAGACTACTTCTTTTTAGGAATGTCTAACTAAGTAAGACAGTATATTAAGAACTGTAATATTTATAAAAGAACTAAATTATAAAGAGAAGCGAAATAGAGCCTACTAAAGCCTTTATTACTATCTAAATAAAGATAGAAGGATATTATAATAGACTTTATTATTACTTTACTTAAGAGTGATGGCTGCACGAATATTATAGTAATTATAAATAAACTTAGTAGGGATCTTACGTTTATTAGTCTCCTAAAGTTTAATATACCTATAGTTATAATAGCGGTCTTTTAATACTAGGTAGTAGACTACTTTTTTCCCTCCTCTATTACATTAGTCCGCGGAAGACAATTCGTGAGCAAATTTTAAACTATACTTTGTAAATAGACAGATATTAACTAATGACTATTTATACTAAAGCACCTAAAGATATATAAGTAAATAGAATAAATAAACCCTATCCTTAAAGCCTATCTCCAGGCGTACTATAACTAATAATAAGATAATTAGATAAAGGAGCTTCCTATAGCTTAAATAGCTATTAAAGGGCGAAAAGCTATATTAATAGGAGTTAGCCTATTTTTTTTCTTATAGCTTAAATATTAAACTAGTTAAGAACATTGGAGCACAAAAATTAACCTTAGAGCTTAAAACTAATGTAAAAAAGGCTATAAAGGTAATAATGAAAAGGTTTAAGAAGATTTTTAACTTTGCCTAAGTAAAAATAATAATAGCCTAATAAGAATAAAAGCGCTTAGTAAATTCTTAATATAAAAATACTTTAATCTTAAAGGAAGAAGACAAGGTGTAGCTAAAGTATAAAAACTACCTCTAAAACTAATGTTAAAGCGAGAAGCTCGATTAAAAGTAAAAAAAGTAATAAAATTTTACGTAGTAGAACTAGATGTCCCGCCAAATATGTACCTCAGGTTTTACGTAAATAGGCTAAAGTTAGCCTTATTAAACCCTTTCTCTAGTTAAACTACTGATAACGCCTTGCCCGAAGCACTTATAATAAAAAATGGAGAAGAGAAGTATAGTATAATTAATATATATAAAAAACGCTAGTTTTATAGAGGCAAAAAAGTAGAATACTTAGTATAGTAAGAAAACTACTTTGAAAAAACTTAGAAACCTCGTAAGAACCTTCAATAAGCTACTATATTAGACTATTAGGAGAAGTTTACTAAGCTATATTAAAATTATAATAGAAAACTCCTAATAAGATTCTATTATAATATCCCCTAAGTTAGCTTCTATTAGGGCCTAAAGGAGGCTCTACGATGCCTATTTTACTAAGTAAAAAAACCTAGCCAGATAAAGTTATCTAAAATAAGGGTAGGAATAATATTGTTAAAGGATAAAATTAAGTATTAGAAAAAAAAGTTAAAAAGAAATTTTAAAAAAATTACTTAAAAAACCCTTCAAACTACTAGGAATAATAAAGGAACCAAAATTTTTTTATAATAGTAAAGGATAACCCTTATAAAAAAAAGTAAGTTTTAAAAGCAAACTAAAGTAAGAAGGAGAAAGAAACTATGTAAAATAAATATTTTTAGCTACTAAAAAAAATAGTAAAACTTTTTTTAATAACGTTTAAGTCTACTTCTCTACCCTCTAATATACTACTAGGGTTAAGAAAGCTATTATCCTCCTTATTAAAGCGCTTTTTAATTATAATAGCCTAAAGCCACTAGCGCAAGCCTTAATAGGCTTAAGTAGGCATATTAGCTCCTGCGAGGATATTATTTATTATCTAAAGACTATCTATTATAATGTCCTTATCTACTACTATAAACTTATTAAAAAGCTATACGATATTAGCCTTAGAAAATAGCTTTATTATTTAAAAAAAAACTTGTAAAAGGGTTCTTATACTATTCATAGAATACTTTAAAATTAGTAGTATAAATTTAAAAAAGGTTAGAAGTCTTTTTAACTACGATAGTAATACGCTCTAAGAGCTAAATAGCCTTTAAAAAAAGTAATAGGGTCTAAAGTAGTAGTAGTCTTACTCTTAAAGGAAGTATAGTAAGTAATAATAATAATCTTATAAGTAGAACAAAACGCGTTAAAGTTAGTAAAAATGGCCTTTTATTCCTAGCTACTCTTTAAATTTTAATTATAAGATAGCTTATACTAATAACTATAATATTAGTAAACCTTTTATAGTTAACTTTATTAAAGGCAGGCTAAATTTAGGTAGGGGAAGAAGTTAGTAGAGCAGATCCTAAAGTTATTTAAAATAAGTTAGACTAAAGCATACTTGTTTAGTATAGCTAGTAAGCTTATAGGTATAGCACTCCTTATAGGACACTGTCTTGCCTGCTAGCACCTACTAATAGATATATTTATAAGTAATATAGTTAATATACTAGCGTTTGAATATCGCGCGTAATAAGATTAGACTTTAAAAGCTAAGCTTGTTAAGTTAGCGAGTACGCACACCTAGGCCAATAAAGAACTAAGAAGGAGGTTAAAAAAGTAAGAAAGTAAGTTAAAAGATAAAATAAAAGAAAAAATATATATATAAAAAAAAGGGTTAGAACTTACTTTGCGAGCTTTAAAAAAACTAAACCTTTTAATAAGCTAGTTAAAGAGGATTATGCTATCGTTAAAAAAAAATTATTTTTAAAAAGCTTAGTTTTCTTAAGTTAGTAACTAAGTAACTATAATAAGGATAGGTCTTCTTTTATTTTATTATTAAAATTAGTAGCACGCCTCTAACACTTAAAAGTCCTTATTACGTAGCTATTATATAACGGACTAGCTATCTTATTAGAATGGGGAGAGGAATTAGATTACAAAGTTAAAAAAGACTAGGCTAAAAGCGAGACGTTAAGTCGGGTGGGGTAGTTTCCGATACCGGGTAGTTTCCGACACCCCGTAAAATTTCGCCGCTGCCACCACTTGGGTTGCGAATATGCTCACAATTTTATTAAATAAATTTGTAAAAAAAAAAAAAAAAAATAGTATTTAAAGCATTTAATCACTTTCTTTATCTATGCTTAAATCACAATTAAGATATCGTTGTGTTCGTCGTTGTTCTCGCGCTAAACGTCGAACCAATGGCTGCTCCGCTTCCTCTTTAGAGCTACTTTCCTCCTTTATAATAATGACCTTCTGCGATGCGTTTCTTAATTTGCGAACACGTTAAAAGGGTACCTAATTAGCTTGCGAAAGAACTTTTGCAAGACTTATAAACTATTTATTTAGATTAATTATAACTTTCTAGCGTTTTAGTAGATTTACTTAATTAACCTGCTTGCGCAAGGAAGCAATCTTATAATTTTTTATAGTAACCTCTATTAAGGTACGGTTAAATGCCTTAGCGGTAAGCCGAACACATCGTCGTGTAGTTGGTGAGAAGCTCTTTTCAGAAAATAGCTTTACAACATCGCTGCCACGTTTTGGCGTCCTGATATCCTTGGTAGAAGAGGGTGGTGTTGACGGCCGTTCGCGCACCACCACCCAGCGAGAACCCAAGGGCTTCCTCACGTTCTTAGGGTACAGCCCTGTTACTTTCTACCCAGATCGGACACACTGCTCTTGAAGGCCGATTTTACGCGCTTCTGCATAAAATTCGAGAAATTTGGCCTTGCTAAGCTTTGTTGCATCTGTCTCAGCCCCATACTCGCCGACGAAGCGCCGATACGCCACCTTTAGGCTGGAGAAACAACCAAGATCTAAAGGCTGGAGTATATGTGAAGTATGGGCAGGTATAAAGAGCAAATGCATATTATTTATATAACATGTAGTTATAAATTCGTCCGAGGTATAACTACCATAGCCGTTAATAATAAGCAATCGTGTCTTAGACAGATTATTAGGCTTAGTCTAGGGCAAGAACACCTTCTCCAGCCACTTAATAGTAATATTATTACTTGTCTACCTATTTTGCGAGAAAGTAATATATTAGTAAGGATATTAAGTTAAAAACTCCTTCTTAAACCACTGCTCCTGGATGCTCTTAGCCTTAAAGATGACTAAAGGTTTAAGAACGACGCCGAGCGCAGAGATACACTCTACTATAGAGGTCTACGTATAGGTATTTATTATTTTAACTAGTACAGCATTAGGGTTCTCTTGCGAGGAGCCTATAACAAGCCCATTAACTCCCTGGCCCTCCATAATACCGCCCTCGTCGGCGTTGTACCTGTGTTGGGGGGGAATCCAGGTCACGGTCTCGTACAGGTCGAATATTTGCCTAATATTTTTAGGAGTGGCCGCATTTATGCGTTCCCAGCTAGTCTAGCAGCCTAACTTTAACTTAATAGCTAGGCGGTGTCTTATAAATTAACTAGTCCACTCTTTCCTTAGGTTTTTATAGTTACCCTCTTACTTAAGGATAATTATTATAATAGCTTATACTTGCGCGTAGGTTGGCGGGTAACTAAGGGCTTCTTAACGTAGAATCTAGCGCTCTAGATACTCTTCTTAAATAACTAAAAGCTACTATGCACTATTATAGGCATGCAGGTAGGATTAGGCACTATTAAAGCGGCCGCGAAGAGTGTTGCGTGGTACCCCATGTTAAGTAGCAGCAGTGGCTAAAGCGACCCTAGATTCGAGGTCTGCAAGTGCGGTCTGGACATCTCCTTTTATGTATTTAGCTATTCGAAGTCAGAGAATACGATGCAAAAGGAAAAATTGAAATTAATAAAGAATTAAGGTTGTAAGAATTATTTTCAGTCAGCGTGCATGGTGGGTGAGCGCGATTGCGGGGCTGTCGGAAACTACCCGGTGTCGGAAACTACCCCACCCGACTTATAGCGCATAAATTTAAGTAAAAAAAAGATTATAAAAGAGTAAGGTTTAGAAGCTAGGCAAGAAGTAATTTTATATATATAATAATAAGTAAATATACTAGCACGAATATACCGCCGTAATAACTTGTTAATACGGCAATAGGCTGTTGGATCAAGACTTCGTTACAACGATGTGGTATTGATTTGATTCTTGATTGCAGATCTATTGTGGTGGGCTATTATAAGAAGTATTTATCAAGCGTGGTTTGTCCCTTGCTAGCCTAATTAGGACTAGCGTAATAAACTATAGGCAAACTACGCAATAAACTATAAGCAAACTATATAGCGGTGAAAGCTATAGCAGTATTACGCAGATTTAAAGCTAACACTAGCTATCTTTTCTTTTATGCTACATGTGGCCAGTTCAGCCTAGAACGCTTAAATCTGCAATAAAACACAATCTATAATAGTTACTAGTTTTCTAACTAGACTAGCGCTAGTGCGCGTCCTCTTAGTGCCTATCTCGCTACTCCTTTTATAGACTTACTACTTCTTGCTATCGTGATCGTACTCTAGAGTGTTAACTTTAGCACGATTAACCTAGCCTTGTACGTAAAGCTTAAGCTAGTTATAGTTAATAAGATGCTCTATAGCTAAGTTAGAGCTAGCCTTAGTTATTAAGTCTGCTAGATTGTCACGTCTATTAATCTAGCGGATATCTATAAGATTATTGCGCTTATAGGCCTTACGCAGAGCTATAACGTTAATTATAAGGCGCTTCTCCTTAGTAGTACTAAGCTTAACAAGGCAATTATATAAGGAGCGTGAGTTAGTGCACACGATAATAGAGATATTAGAGAGGTTAAGTTACTACATAATTATGTTAATTATACCGCTAATTATAATTATAATATTAACTCTATAGGCTATCGCGTAGATCTTAGATGTAAGGACGCTACGAGTGACGCGCTTATACTTAATAGATAACTAGTAGATAATATTGCTAGTAAACTTAAAGTTATAATTACTATCTTTAGTCTTATTGCCAAGCGCGATTATAAAGCCTATTTATAATAATATGTCCTTATTATTAGTAAATAATGCGTTAATAAAGGCGTACAGCTTTAAGTTATTTAAGTCTAGTAGTGTCAAATGGTATGATAAGTAGATGTTGATGCAACTTAATAGTATATATTGTTTTTTTTTATTATATTGTCCACTGTGTTCAGTTGGTTTCGGATATTTTGCTAGTGTGCCAAGCCAAGTGGTCCCTGCTCGATTGTACAGATCTAACCTCACCGCAGCTTATTCTATCTGACACACCCCTTTAGCTTAGAAACTCTTCAAGCTAGCACTTATGTAATTGTAAGGTCTTTAAGTTACTCTTAAATCTCCTTAAGAGGCACAGTATTTGTTACCTCCTTAGTCTCTACATTAACTAATTTAAGTTATTAGAGAAAACCCTCCCACTTGCTCTTAGAGAGCACCTTTATAAGGCTATTAGTAATTATATCCGCTAACTGCACATGCTCTACCTTAATCCTGCCTATAGATACTTCTTGTCAAATCTAGTAGTTATGGACGTCTACATGCCGAAGTTTAGTTTAGAGGCGGGAAACCTCCTCAGTTACTAGGCGTATATTTTATTTATTATTACACTAAATAGTGACTGTGCGCGCGTCTAGTTTAATCTTAAGTTCTTAAAGCAGTCTTAAGACAAAGAGTGCTTTCTTAGCTACCTAAGAGAGAGCCAGCAGCTCGGCCTTAGTAGTTAATATTATTATAGTGTCTTATTTGTTTGCTTTCTAGGCGATAAGACCGCCAAAGAGCTTAATAGCGTAACCTTAGGAGCTCTTGTAGTCTATTATATTATTAGCAAATAATGCATTGCTTGCAATCTAAAGTCTAGTGTTACCTCTAAGCTATAGGGCTCGCTGCTTTGTGTTTTAAAGGTATAGGAGAACTTAGTCTGCTGCGTCTTAGTACTTAGTCCCTGGGTTTAACAGAAATTAAGCTAATCGTGATGTTACAAAGGCAATGTCTGGCCTAGTAGTAACTATAGTAAAGAGCAACGATCTAATCTTGCGTTAAAATTTATTAATCTTAGTTAGTGTTACTAACCCTTTCCTTGGTAGTAATTTAATCGCAGCTATTAGAGTGTTATATTAAATATTTATCTTGTCTGCTAGTCGGCTAATCTTGTCTAAATAGGAGGCCTGTGATAGTTAAATCTTGCGGCTTGTTCAGTCCCGTACAACCTCTATGCTAAGAAACCATTAAAGGTTGTTTCCTCTAGTGAGAGTGTACTTATCTTATAAGCGTTTAATTACTTGTTAAGCTTCTTATTCTTTGTCCTTATGGTACGCGAGTATGATGTCGTCAACGTAAAAAAATACAATAACTCTATCTTTAATTAGGCAGAACGGCTTGTAAGGTACTATCTAGAAGCCTAGCGCTTTAAGCGTTATTATAAATTCTCTCTACTAGAGGAGTAGTAAAATGCGAAGGCCGTATAGTGCTTTGTTTACTTGCAATATTGTTCTAGGCTTCTAATAACCCTGAGGCATTCTCATGTACACCTCTCGATCTATTATTGCGTGGATAAAAGCGTTGGTGACGTCGTACTGCGTGAGCTCTATATTATAGTAAGCTGCTATTGCCATCATTATTTAGAATAACTAGCTGGCAAGCGTGGCTGCGTAAGTGTCTTGCAAGGTAATATTTCGTTGCTAATCGCCTTAGATAACTAGTCGCGCCTTGCATTTTAGCAAGCGATAGTGCTTATTAAGTTTATAGGTGTATACCTATATGCAGTTAAGGATCTGCTATCCTATTAGTTTAATCTTCTTTACTAGAATTTCTAACTATAATTTTATTTTTTAGTGGCTTGCGAGGTGCACTTACTTAGCCTCTTAAAATATCTCGCCCATTAGGTGATCCTTAAGCTTGGTTCGGCACGTCGATAGAGGTAGAAGTTGACTTTAATAGGGCTTTAAGCCTTTAGCGAGTATTCTTATTATTTTAGCCTTGTCTATAACTTCTCCTTTATATTTTCTAACACGGCCGGCTTAGGTTCCTGCTATAAAAGCTGCTGCCTAGGGGATAGTTGTAGAGGACGCTTATTGCGTTAGACTTATTTAGTCTCTAGCTATTAACTGTGTAAGTAACGCGATAGGTAGTGGTGTAGTTAGAGGAGTTAAGTAGCTATCCCTAATCTTCCTTCCTTAATAGTAGCCTGGTGGATCTGCTTTATCTTATTATTCTAACGAATCTACAGTGGCTTTATCCTTATAAAAGGAGTCTGTTTATGGTTATTAAGTAGAAGTTAGTAACTTAATAGTTTTTACGTGCGTTACTATTTCTTAAAGCGTGCTGTGTATAAGACTGTCTATAAGGTCCTTAATTTTCCTATTAAATACTAACTCTTCGTTAAAGACAACGTCCCGGGTACTTATTACTTTGCCAAGTAATGGTATCTATATTCGGTAGATGTTTGATAATCGGTATCTAACTAGATAACTAATCTATGCCTTCGGGTCAAGACGTTATAGGCGTGATTTACCTTAGTAAGTATTATTAGTTATTGCAAATGCCTTGCAGCCGTACGCTTTTAAGTGTGTAATATTAGGTTTTTGTAGTGACGTGACTATCCCATTGCTAAAAGCGACTCGTGTGAAAAATATCTCGTATGGTGTTTTCCAGTGATTTGCATAGTTTGGTGTTTGATTATAGAGGTATACAGTGGCTCTTATAATCTCAGGCCACAGCTCCTAGGATAGGTTAGCATTAAGTTGCATGGCACGAGCTTTCTCCTTGTTTACACCCCCTAAGCGTTCTGCGCCTCTATTTTGTAATTATATATCTAGTGCGGAAGGCTCCACAATTATTCCTTAGGTTATTAACTATTTCTTAACTTCTAGTTTAACTATAGCGATCTCGTTATCTGCTTTAATAGTCTTAACAGAGATGTTATAGTAGTTCTTAAGGAATAAGATAAATACTAAAAGGGCATTAATAATTAACTTTACTATTTAGTAATCTGTAAAGTAGAGGTCCTATTATATACCTAAAAACTTATTAGTAATTAGCAATTAACTCTTCTCTTTAGTAACTCCTTAGATCTCGTATGTGTGGAAGTTAATGCTAAGCCTCTCTCCAGGTCTATCTTCGTTTATTTGTGGGGCGCGGCTTATCTACCGTCTAGACTTTGCTCTCCCGCATGAGTTGTATTCCATAGTTATAATGCCTTTAATACGTACCCCTTCAGTTTGCTGCACTAGGTGTTCGATAGTCGCTAGGCCTAGGTGTCCTAGTCTTTTATACTACAGCATAGCTAAGGCCTTTTACGGTCCTCTTTTGGTTCTTATAGTAATCTTGTGTGTGTGATATGTGGCAGGTGGTAGCGGATTGTATTCCAGCACCCACTATCCAAACATCTTAGTTATAATTCTAATAGCTCTATTCTTAGCTCCTTAAAGAGTAGTTAGGTCTGTTTATATGTCCTACTAGATCCCTTTGTGCCTTAATAGTTAAAATAACACTAAGTTACATAATAGGTTTAGGCAAATAGCCACATCTTGCAAAGTTAATTTTGTTGTTCTAGTGTTGTTCTTTAGAGTAAGGTTAATAGACCCATATCCTCTAATCCACACTTTAGAATTTCCGGCCCATATATAGTCTCCGGGCAGTGGTGGTCAGAAACTATAGATGCGATTAGGGTTATTAGTAATATAGCAGGTTAATCCTAAGTTAAGGATAAATAACTTCTATAGTAGATAGTTAGTAGTATCTCTCCCTCCTGCTACTAAGTTAAAAGCTACTTTAGTAGCAGCAATTCTCCGGCCCTCTAGTTAATCTTTAAAGATCTCGGGCGTTAGAGTGTGCGATTATTTTATAATTAGTATTCTTAATTAAGTCCTACTTTATCTATAGATTAGCCCCTAGAACGTTGCGTCTTTCTCACGCTTAAATTATATAAGCTCGCTAATAGTCTCGTTTAGTTTCTACTATTTAGGAGCCTTGTCTAGATTAATATAATAGCAGTCCCTTATACTATGGCGTTGTCTACATGCAGGGCATTTTGCTCCTCTTATAGTAGTAGGCTCTAAATCTACAGGCTATTTAAGCGTGGTGGTTTTCCTGCCCGCTGTACGTTAATTACGAGGTCTACCTTAGTTTTGTTTCGATAACGCGCTTTCGGCAGGATAGGTGTCCTTATCGTTGCCCTAGATGGGTGCACCACCTTTAGCGAAAAATAATATATTATTAGATATAAATACTTTATGTTTCCCTAATTTAAGGGGATGATTTGTTATTATGTATTCTCGAAAGCGTTGTATTATCTCTTTTCAATCCATGCCGGCTGCGAATCGACCATTATTTTAAAAATTTATAGACTATATAGGAGCAACCTTATTTACGGCATCTATAAAGTCTTTTGTAATTACATTAATTTGTAATAGCTTAGTAACTTAGAAGGCTTCTACTTCCGCAGCTACTTCGTCGTACTTAGCTAGCCAAGTATCCTATTATTAAGGGCTTCTTATTGGCTTAAGTGCTGTACGGTATCTGGTACGTGCTTATTCTTGTTCGAGTTAGTTACTTATGCCAATTGTCTTCTGCAGATTAGTAATCCACTATTATAGTGGCTTGTCTGGTAGGCAACATGTGCGTAGTAGGTGCAGTAACATAGTTAATTAGATAAACGCAACGATGTGCTAAAGGCTCGATTACTCCTTTTTATATTCGTGTCGATCGCTTTTATATTGCTTAAAGAGGATCTTATAGTATTTAAGATCTTCTTTAAAAGCCTTCTAGCCTCTAGCTAATAGTTTAGTTAGTCTTATTAGGACTTTGATATTCGCGGCTAGCGCGTAGTTAGTAACAACTAGAGCCCTTATTAGCAGCGGTTTCGGGGTTAATAGCGTAGTTAAATTTAAATTAACTTTATCCTAAATATTATATACTACGCATCTTGCCTGGAGTTGTGTTCTCCACCCCCTGTGGTCTGCGGAGGTGTTCAGGTGTACCGTAGAATCGCGGTTTGAGAGTTGCGCCATATTGTATCAGTCGGGGTAGTGAGACTCTTAATTGTTAGATGGTATAATAAGTAGATGTTGATGCAACTTGATAGTATATGTTATTTTTTTTTTGTTGTATTGTCCACTGTGTTTAGTTGGTTTTGGATATTTTGCTAGTGTGCTAAGCCAAGTGGTCCCTGCTCGATTGTACAGATCTGACCTCACCGCAGCTTATTCTATCTGACAAGTAGGATAAAGTTAAGGCTGCGAGTAATATTCTCCTATTACTAAATAATATGCTTATTTAATCTAGCAATTTCTTCTTTTGTAGGCTTACTCGCTTAGGCTACGGCGGCGAGGTCAAAGCTCGCCTTAGGTTAACAGATTGTCGTAATGTAAGCACCTCGAGCGCGCTATTAAATATATAATTACTTATTATTAGCTATTTCTAGCTTCTCGCCTTACTTCTTCTAGCGCAGAGTAATAGCGCGATTATTATTATTAAGCTTAATAATGTAGCTATTAAAGTTAATTTACGCGTTTAGTGAGAGAAACTACTTAGGCTTGGCCTTAAAACGTAGCTCTTAGTCCTTAAGGTCTATAAAAGCTTTATTAGACAGACTAAGCGTGTCGTTAGTTTACATGCTAATAATGCCAAAGCACTTGCTACTAGCCTTACTAATAAGTAGGCATAGATTATAAGTAGATATTACTATGTAGAGAGTCTTAGTGTGGTGTTTATTATACGTTAACTACTAATAGGCACCTGCTTTAGTAATGCCGTACAGTGGCTTAATAATAACTATAACTGTGTTTGTTAGATAACTTTCCTTGAGCTGGGCTGGTATGTCAGCTATAATAGTACGCTGGAGTGGATCATCCGATTGCGTATAGGCCTGAGTGATGTCACGAAGCTAGAGGTACATGCCTAGCTTTAATAGTAATGGTGCTAGAGCGATAATCACACGCTGGCTTGCACGCTAGATAGTAGGAGACTATGTTAAGACAAGCTTCTTATTATTATTAGCGTATCCTTAGACAACAAGATAGGACTTTTTGTACAGGCGATTAGTAGTCTTACCCTTAACTTTATTAACGATGCGTAACTTAAAGATACAGACCTTATTATAATAGTAAGAACTATATTTCTTAAAGTAGAAGATATCTTGTGTTATAAGAGCGTTAATCTCTACCTTTATAGATACTTTAAATAGTTACCTTAGTGTTATAATCTTGCTGACTGCTCGTAGCTTCTTAGCTTGGACAAGATTATCACGCTTACGTTAATTAAGGTTAACTATAGTAGTTATAACTTTGTTAGGTTTTAGCTTGTTCCTTAAGCCTTTTAGCCTATCGCGCTTACGCTTAGGCGCGGGCTCCTCTATAATAAGAGTAAAATTATTATTAGAGCCACTATTATCCTCGTCCTCTGCGGGAGGGGTAATAATAGTTATATTATCTACATAATACAGGCGCACTGCGGTAATACGAAAGGTAACTTGTTTATTATTAATTTTAATAACTACGGATTGCTTGTTAACGTGGAGGGCGATTATCTAATATAGGCTAGACTATCTATAGTTCTCCCGCCAGACCTTAACGCTACTTAGGATAGGCAATAGTAAGATATTAGTTACGTTAGGACTATTACAAGTTATAAAAGCCTTATTAACTTAGCGCTTTGCCTTAATCTTACGCACTTTAGCTATTGCTTTACGCACTATAGCGCCGCGGGCGGTAATAGACGGCGATAGTAGTGATTTCTTTAACAGGCGAGGATATGCTCTAAAGACAAGAAGAGTTAGGATAAGTCTATTAGGACCTGCGGTGTTATTAACAGCCTTAATAGCTATTTGCAAGATATGTTTGGGAGCGGTTATACGTCTAACGTCTATAGAGATTACCTTATAAGCACGGCGAATAGGAGTATAATAGCGCTTAACCTTGCTAATTAAATAATGTGCCTTTACTAGGACTTCCTTAACCTTAATTATAAGTAACGTGGCGTTATTAATAAACTTGTTAGTAATAAAGTTCTTGCCAGCATCTGTCTTAATAACGTTAAGAGGACCAACGTATATGTTAATCCACATGGCGCGAAGGAGATCCCAAGTAGTGTTTGCCTAGATATTTAGCATAAATTAAGTAGCTTAAAAAGCTATGGCTTCATTAACTGCGTAGAGCACTAGTTTCTAATTAATATATATTACATTAATAATAACGCATAAGTTAAAGTCCATATTATCGCGAATAATAAAGCGGAAACGGCCAGGTGCTTTGCTGTAGATTTAACACTAGTAACAGTACTTATTAATACGATTAATAATGTCCTTATTAATGTCTTTATAGCCTGCTTTACTAAGGATCTTGTGCAGTCGTCTAGCAGCAGGATGGCCAAAGCGTTAGTAAAGCTAGTATAGCTTAGTCTTGGTTAAGTAGTAGATAATGGTCTCTTATTTATCAAGCAGGAGCCATGGATGTCCCTATTTATAGATAATTAGGAATTCTTTGCCACCTTAAACAAGCATATTATCGATGTTGTTAAAAAAGATACCATAATAATCTATATTATTTAAGTAGAGTAGAAATAGTATGTTAGTTAGCATTACTATAAAGGTAATTATACTAAATAGCGTGCTAATATTAACGTTGCTAAGGGAGAAACACTCTAGATTATCTCTAAATTAGATTTGACAACGTCCTGCGGTGGACTTATTAATAACTATAAATAGTTAAATAAGCTGCAGCGCCTTCACTTATGTCTTACTAGCAGTTAAGACACTAGTTGCACTAGTATTAGGTATAATACCTTAAAAGATATCTGCGCCGTAGCGTGAATTAAATAGGAAGAGTTAAGCATCTTTATTTACTTTACTAAAGATATAAGGATTATTGCCTGTAATTATATAAAGTGCAATAGCGTTATTAAGGTGTCAGATTTAATAGTGTTCTGTCACTTTGAGATAATGCAATGATGAGAATTAATAGTTGTAATGATTTATTAATGATGTTCGTGTTCTGTCTGTGTCTGGAATGCAAATGTGTGCGAGGCTCTAAATAAGTGCCGCTGCAGCGCTAGCCCTATTTAGAATAGTATAAAAGAGAGAGTGCTCTAGCCTCATATCCACAACAGATAGAGGCCATATAATCGGACATAAGGCTAGAGATAATAGCGTCGCCGTTAATCTTATTACAGGATGTAGTTAAGTAGACTTGGTTAGTAAAATATGCTTTAATATTATTATTACTAGTATTATTATCGCTACCGTCGCTGTCTTTAAGCTCTATACCTTTATGGCCGGCGAGAAATACTTTATAGCTTAGGGCATTAGGATTATCTTAAGTATATTAGTTATAGCGTTGGCGATGCTCCATGCGCTCCTTCTTTAAGTATTAAGTTAACTAGCACTTAGGCTACTTATAGATAAAGCATGTCTTGTTACGGCGATTGCCTAAGTAGTTTAACTAATAATTATTATTATTAAATCGATTGCCGCGCGATCCGCCTTAACCTTAATAATAGTAGCTATAGTAGTTATTATCTAATAATCCTATAGCTTGTTAATTATTGCGAATATAGTGGCGATTAGTGTAATACTACTCATCTACATCTCGTGATAGAAACTGGCTATTAGAATAATAGCTTAACTACATGCTGACTGCGTTGCAGAGATCTATAGCAACACCTTTAAATATAGTTACTAGCTTTAAGCAAGCTATAGTAGTTACTTTAATGCCACGACATACGCTAAGGAGCTGTTACGCAAGTAAATACTAATTATAGCTCTTACCCTAGTCCTATAATAGTGCTTGATAGAGCATGTTTATCTTACTAATAACTATTTTAAGACACTTTATAGGGTCTTTCTTAAGGTTAGTAGTTATAACGCTCTTAAGCGTAGTGCTATGCCACTCCTGGAGGTACATCTAGTAAGCTTATATAGTGTTAAAGTACGTGCGTAGCTTGTTAAGCATTGTATTATAAGTAAGCGTAAGCGCCTGGAGAGTAATGTAATCGTAGTAATACTAAAGCGCTTAGCTAGTGAGCATAATAAAGAGTGCTATTTTATACTACTTATCTTTATTAATCCCAACCTTAGTGCAGAGGTTGTTAAACACCTTAATCTTTATCTTAAGGATATCGTATTTATTACCTGAATACTTTTGCTCCAGCGTGTATAACTTAGCGAGGTTAGTAAGCAAATAAGAGTTATTCTACACAGGCGTAAATCTAGGTTATAATAATAATAATAATCCTCTACCTAGCGGAGCTCGCTGCTGCCACTGTTATTCTTTATTATCTATAATCTAGTGGCACTTAAAGCCTTTACAGAGCCTTATAAGCTTAAGATACTTAGCAGGCCATTTTAAGATAGCGGTTAATATGAGGAGTTCTGCGAATTAGTTAAGGAGATTATTACTATTACCTTACTTAATATAGATGCCTTGCTAGCGGAGGAGCTCTTTAAGTGCTTTTTAAATGCGCTTATTAATGCTGTTAAAGAGATCGTAGGTAAAATTCTTAAAATGCTCCTTAAACTTAAGTAGTAAAAATAGGTCAAATATATTATCTTCTTCTACCTGTATTATCTAGTTAATAACTATAGTGTTAAGTTTGTCTATATTAACGGTGGCGTTAGCGATATTAAAATCTTAGTTAGCGTACTAGTCCTTATAGATTATCTTGTCTAGGTACCACGAGCGATCCTTTGTTTAGGTGTACTTTATAATAGCGTTTTGGATATGGGCCTGTAATTAGTGTAATTTGATAAGAGTTAGCGTGGTTGACGCAAATCTCCTTCCGAACTAAGCCTTGGTAGGGACAATCCAGGCGGAGAGATCCTTTAAATACGAGGCGCCGCTGATCCTAATACAGGATAGCAGTGAGCCTGTCGTACCTGTACTTCGCACTAGCGATGCTATATCCTGGGCCTTGGTAGGGGAGGAGGCATGCGCTAACCGCTTCTATTGCCAGAATACTCAGCCTGAAACGTGCGCTGAGATTCCCTGTACACAGTATATCTTGCCAATCTGTGGTGTAGCAACCACTGATTAGTGTTAATACGGTAATAGGCTGTTGGATCAAGACTTCGTTCCAACGATGTAGTATTAATTTGATTCTTAATTACAGATCTATTGTGGTGGGCTGTTATAAGAAGTATTTATTAAGCGTGGTTTATCCCTTACTAGCCCAATCAGGACTAGCGCAATAAACTACAGGCAAACTACGCAATAAACTGCAGGCAAACTGTATAGCGGTGAAAGCCATAGCAGTGTTGCGCATGTTTGAAGCCAACATAACTACTTAGAGTAAGGACATAAAATTAGACACGCGAGAATAGAATAAGTAAGAAATTTATAATAGCAAGAAGATTATAAGTAGATAATGAAATAACTATAAAGCTATATAAGTAAGATAAGACGCGGAGATTTTTATTTACCCCTAATAAAAGAAAGGGAGGTATATAATAATCGACGCCTAGTTATGATCTTAAATTTTTAACCCTTAGTTATATAAACCCTAGATATATAAGTTTAACGCCCAAAGCTAAACTTCGGACTCTTTATTCAATTTATAAGTATTCTTCTAGCACCTTTGGCCCCTTGAGCATTCAGCCCCTTCAAGAATTTCGCTTAAAAGCTTTACTAGACTTATTACTATTATGCTTAGATATTATTCTATTACTAGCTAGGTTATTCGACTTTGGCGTATTAGGCTCGAATAGGTTTGGAACGGGTTTAGAAGTTGTTAGGAATAAGTTAATATACTTCTTTATAATAGCAGAGTACATAACTAATTTAACGTGTTAGCAATATATTAGAAAGGTATTAGAAACTTACTCTAGGTAGCTTCTTACTACTAATTAAAAGGACTGCTAGTTGCTTAAGCACTAGCAGCATTCTTTTAATAGTTCTTAGTAATATAGGTTTTTAGTGCACCGCGACTCTTATAGGTCTTCTAAACAAGTTAATAAGGTATTAGCAGAGACTTATTTATATTTTAAAGAGTTGCAAATATGTTTGCATTATGTTTATATCTGCTTAATTCTTACCCCACACAACTCGACTCTAACCAGAATATAGCACTTAATCTTACTAAGTAGTATAATATAGTTCTTATTGTTATTTTAACACGTTCTTAACACGATGCGTCTAAGTAGGCTGCTAATAATATTCTCTTACTTTGGCCTACTCCACACTACCGAGCAGCAGGCCGTCGAGTTCGATGTAGGCCTTGTACGATGCCTGCAGCCTTATCAGAACACGTTATTAATACGATAAGTAAGCTTATAGAACTCTAAAGCCTACTAGACATAGTGCGAACGTGTGAGGTGGCTGTTTAACGCTATTATTAGTGTTGAGGAGAAGTTTAGTGGACAGGTGAAAATTCTTTTGGACAGTTGTGCCGAAGCGAGGCTTGGCACGGCCGCTTACCACAGTAAGCTTTAGCGTTGGCCAGCTGAGGTGTACTGTGGTATTAGGCAAAAGTGAGGTGAGTGGCCCGCGCACAGCAGGGATGCCTGACTCGATACAAAACGGACGCCACTAAACAGAAATACCATTAGCTCTATGTAATTTATATGATAATGCTTGTACCTCTGTCGTGTGCTGTTCACCACAACATTACTATAATGTTTCCCCTATTAACACTAACTCGTTAATACCTCACTCGCGACTAACGCCTCTAGATACGCACCTTATGTCTAGCTAGGCACACTTACCTATTTATTACTAACCTTCTTAAAGTCTTAGAAAGATAAGTTGCCTGCGTAATTACTAGCGCACGCGTTACGCTAGAGAAGCGTACTAGTTGTCTACCCTCCCTTATAAATAAATAAGTGGACTAACTTAAAGAATTTGTTAAATCCTCTTAAGAGGGGAGGCTGATAAGTTTCTTACGCCTTATAAAAGGTCTTTTTACTTACTAGGGCGTTAGTAAATACGTAATTTAAAATACTTTATAAAGTAGGGGGTATACTTGCCGCGTTGCTCTTGCTAAGCCTTCTCTTACTAAGAAGAATCGTTAGCTACGCCTTGCGTGGGCAAAAGCTTACGCTAACTAGTCTCTTTAGTAGTAGTATATAATCCTCTAGAGTAATAAAACCTAGGTGACTAGTAACTAGCATCGTAAGAAGTGGGTTACTAGGCGCCCTAGAGAGGAATTAGATCCCTTCTGTGTTATTAAGAAACTACGTAAGAAGCATAGCTAGATGTTTTAGGGTTACTTCTTAGGTACGACGAAGGGGCCGTTAGTGTTTTAAAAGAAGGAATAGAAGAGTATTAATAAGGAAAGCTATTATAAAAGAGTTATACCTCTCGTTTACGGATAGCTACGCCTTAATTTATATATTTAATTTATGCAAGATAGCGCTCCTGGGCACGCTACTACTTATATAATTAAAAAGTTTTAATTAAGAGGAATTTACCCTATCTTTTAGCCAGCGTTCTCGCCAGATCTCAACCTAATTAAAGTAGTATAGAATAAGATAAAGGACTATATTAAGTAGTATTATCCTAATCTACCTAGGGGTAAGTAGCGTATATACAGCCAGCTGCGTGATATTATATAAGAAGCGTAGGACTTAATTAAAAGTGAAGTATTTAGGGAGCTCGTTAAGAGCATGCTAGCTAGATGCCAGGCTATAATTAATGCGAAAGGTGGTCACACTAGGTACTAAAATTTATACATAAAAGAGGACAAGCGTGCGAAATTTACATGGCTCGGCATCTTGGCGACACCCCTGTTGTACGCAGGCCACTCACCTTACTTTTGCCTAATACTATAGTATTGTCGTTTCGTAAAATCCCGCTACACATGTGACCTGCCCCGCGCATTAGTAATCGATTCCCGCGCGTTATTTAAAACACGGATTTACTAGCTAAATATTAACTTTTTAATGTATTATAAGAATCTAAAAGTCCTTAATAGGGACCTATAGCTGTTAGATGTCACGTCTTAATGGATGTCCTGATGATTCGGGGGGTTGAAATTAATGTATTAGGTTGTTCTTCCTGTCTACGGGGTTCCCTTGGCAGGTTCTATGTGTTCTCGGTTAATCCCTGGCCTTTTTCGGGCTACCCCTAATCCTCCGAACTTGATATGCTTTTTATCTAACACACCCCCTCAGCTTAGAGCCGTTCGAGCCATGGCCAAGGTTATTAGACGAGGGTGAGGTTATTAAGCTAGTCTTAAATCTCCTCTAAAGGTGCTTTATTAGCTACCTTTTAATCCCTTACCTCCACCAGTCCTAGTTACTTCAGGAAGTTCTGCCACTAATTTACCAAGAGTGCTTTAGTTAAGCCGTCTACAATTATCTCTATAGATTTAGTGTATTCCACCTTTATCCTTCCCCTAGTTACTTCCTGTCGGAGCTAGTAGTTATGTATATTAACGTGTCGAAGCTTCGTATATAGCTTTGAGATCTCCTGCGTTACTAGCCAAATAGTTTACTAGTTATCACATTAGATTATAATAGTAGGGCTAGGTAGCTTAACTTTTAGTTCCTTTATTAATTTTAATATAAAGATGGCTTCCTTTACGACTTGCGCCAGAGCAAGGAGCTTAGCTTCTATAGTTAATGTAGTAATAGTGTCTTGTTTACTTACACGCCATGCAATAAGGCTATTAAATAGCTTAATAGCGTAGTCTTGCGAGCTCTTACGGTCTAGAGTATTATCTATAAATAAGGTATTACTTACTACCTGCAAGGATTTGCCTCCTCTAAGTTAAAGTGTCTTCTACTTTATTTCGTTAAGGTACAGCAGGGCTTGGTCAGCCGCATAATAATGTTCTAGACTAGGATTTAATAAGAATCTTGCTAGCCTTAAGGTTGCGAATGCAATATCCAATCGGGTACTAATAGCTACATATAGGAGTAATCTAATCTTACGTTAGTATTTATTAATCTCTATAAGCGAAGCCAGCCCTTCTCTTGGCTTAAGCTCCCCTATGCCTATTAGGGTGTCATGTCGGATTGTTTGGTTATTAACCAGCTGGCTAATTTTGTCATAGTATGTGGCCTAGGAGAGTTAAATAAGTTAGTTCTGCTAATCTCTAATTACTTTAATTCTTAGGAACTATAGTAGGTCTTCTCCGCCTGTTATTAAGTATTTCTTCCTAAGTTATTCTATAACTTGCTAAGCTTGGCTAGCTTTGTCTTGGTGGTGCGCAATAATAATGTCGTCTACATAAAAGAAGATAATAATACTATCCTTAATCATGTAGCATGGCTTATAGGGCACGGTCTAGAAACTAAACTTAATAAGCGTAGCTATAAACTCTTTTTACTAAAGAAGTAGTAAGATTCGCAGTCTGTAAAGTGCCTTCTGGACTTTAAGGACAGTACTAGGTTTTTAATATCCAGGCGGCATACGCATGTAGACTTCTCGATTTAATAATGCGTATATAAACGCGTTAGTAACGTTATATTATATAAGTTCGAGGTTATATTTAGTAGTAATTACTATAAGTAAGCGAAAGGATCTTCTAGCTAATGTTACTGCGTAGGTGTCCTAGGAGGTTATATTACGTTGTTAGTCTCCTCTAACTACTAGTCGCGCTTTGCACTTGATAAACTAATAATATTTATTAAACTTGTACACATACACCCACATATAGTCTAGGATTTGTTGGCCTATTGCCTTTACTGTCTTGTACGGTACTTCCATCCAGGATTGGGTAATTCTATAACTGTCCAGATGCGATTACTGCGCTTCCTAGAATAATTCTCCTATTAGATGTTAGTTAAGGTCCGTTTTACAAGTGGGTGGCGGAGGTAACTATAATCAGTAAATCTTAACGCCCTTTACTAGTAGTCTTTTTATCTAGGCTTTGTCGATTATGTTCCCGTTGTGTTTTCCGACCCTTCCTACTTCCGTTCCTGCCATGAAAGCTGCTGCCCAGGGGACTGTCTTAGATGAAGTAATCTCAGGTAGGTTTATATTTTCCCCTATTATTAGCTATGCTAGCAGAGCTGCAGGTAGTAGAGTTAAAGGTAGTATTAGGTAGTAATCTCTAATCTTCCTTCCTTAATAGTAGCCCGGTGGGTCTACTTCGTCCTCTGTAGGTAATTCGTTTTCTGCGACATCGTCTTCGTAGAATGATTTGGTTTCTGGTTAGTGCACTAGTGGTGGTAGCTTAATTATCTTAATATGTGTAGCTATCTCGGCTAGCGTATTATGCATAACGTTATCTATTAGATCCTTTATCTTCCTGTTAAAGATTATGTTTTTATTAAATACGATGTCTCGCGTGCTGATAACCTTAATTAGCGTTAGTATCTATATTTAGTAAATGTTTAATAACCAGTATCTAATAAGGTATCCGATCTATGCTTTAGGGTCGAGTCGTTGTAGTCTTGATTTTCTATAGTAGGTATTATTTATTATAGCGAATGCTTTGCATCCGTACGCCTTTAGGTAGGCTAAGTTTAGTTTCTTAATAGACGTAACGATCCTATTAGCTAGTGATACTCGTGTGAAGAATATCTCGTATAGTGTTTTCCAGTTATTCGTGTAGTTTGGCGTTTAATTATATAGATACACTCCAGCTCTTGTAATTTTAGGCCAGAGTTCCCATAGAAGGTTTACGTCCAGACGCATTACGCGAGATTTTTCTTTATTTACGCCCCCTAAGCGTTTAGCGCCGCCATTTTAAGCTTGCGTGTCTAGTGCTAAAGGCTTAATAATTATACCTAGGCTTTTCAGCCACCGCTCGACTTCGGGTTTGACTGTGGTGATCTTATTATCCGTTTTAATAACTTTTGGAGTGATGTTATATTAGTTCTTAAGAAATCTGAAGAAGATTATTAATATCTTAATAATTAACCTTGCCATTCGGTTATCCGTGAAGTAGAAGTCCCATTAGAGACTAGAATATCTGTCCGTAACGAGCATCTGGCTCTTCTCTTTGTTAAATAATAGTAATTCGTAGGTGTGGAAATTAATGAAAAGCCTTTCTACAGATCCTTACTTATTAATCCTAGGTGCGCGGCTTATCTGCCTTCACATCTTTACTCTTCCACATGAGTTACACTCTACTGTTGTAATTCCCTTAACGCGTACCCCCTTAGCTCGCTACACTAGGTACTTAATTACGGCAGGTCCTGGATAACTAAGCCTTTTATGCCATAGGAGGGCTAATGCTCTTTAAGGTTGTTATTACGTTTAAGAATTATAAGAATGCGTATAGTGCGCTGCATAGTATACAGGTTAGTATTCTAATACCTATTATCTATAAATTTTAGTGAGCTCTCTAATAGTTGTTCCATTTAGTCGCTTTAGGGTAGTAGGCTCCAATTAGGTATCCCACTAGAATCCCTTCTACCTCAGCACTCGAAAGGAGACTAGGTTACATAGCATGTCTAGGCATATTACTACGTTATATAGTACTAGTCTTTCAGCTCCCTATTTATGTTTCAGGTTTAAGATAACAGTTCCGTATCCCTTTACCTAGATTTAAGTGTCGCCTGCCTATATAAAGTCGCCTTGTGTAGGTGGCTAATAGTTCTAAATCCAGTCGGGGTCGTTCGTGATGTGGCACGTCGAGCCCGAGTCAAGGATAAAAGAACGCCAAAGAGGATAGTTAAATCAGTCTATAGTAAAGGTCGCAGAATAGGCGGCTTGCACCTTTAAAATCTATCTTCTATTTAGTTACTAATTAGTAATCTCTAGAGTTAGGGTATAGGAATTCTTAAAGGATGGAGTCTTAGTTCTAGGTCTGCTTTAAGCTCTTAGTAGACTTTGAAAATCAGCATCGTGCTCTTATTTTAGAGCAACGTATTTAGCTATTCTTAAGTTTGGCTCCCACCATTCTAGTGCTTTGTCCAGGTAGAGATAGAAGCATTCCCTAATAGGGTGTCTTATATCGCAGGCTAGACACTTAGCGGTTTTATTAGTGCCTGCTCTAGCAGGTTTACCACGATTAGCGTCCGCTTTGGCAGAGTTACTACTACCTTATTAAGGGTTTAAAGAGCTTAAAGGTGCACGATCATTATCCTTTACAGCTATACGTTAATGTTAGGGTCTACCCCATTTTGTACCCTAAGAGTTTCCCGTTTTTACATATTAGGGATCCCCTTGCATGCTTTAGGCAGCTTAGCTACTTTTAGCAAGATAAGATAAGTCTTCCGTTATAAACGCTACCTTTTAGCTTCTGTTTCGCGTTATTAGATAATTTAGCATTATATATTCTTGGAAACGTCCTATCATGTCCTTTTAGTCCATGCCAGGTAGGTCCTTTCCATTTGATTGGAATGTTGCAGCCTATACTGAAGCTATCTTATTTACTACTAACATAAAGTCTATAGCCACAGGATTGAATTATGTGGTATTAGACACGTTTAGTGTCTTGGCCTCTATTGTGGCATAATTATATTTGGTAAGCTATGTGTCCCAGTTGTTTACTATGCGTGGAGGCTTTAACAAGCTATAGTATCGCTGTCGCGCTTGCTCTTGTTTAAACTTAAAGGTAACTCCTACTTTTACTTTTAGCTTTATAATCTATTCTTTAATAGTAGTATCTAGGAGACAGCAAGTGCGTTATAGATACGGTGCTATTAATAACTAGATAAACACTACGATCTGCTGCAAACTTGCGACTTTGGTCTTGTACTTTATGTACTACATCTTGTATTTCTCCATCTAGAGTTTATAGAGGTCTAAATCCTCTTTGTAGCTCTTTAGTCCAGCGGACAAAAGTTCAGATAGTCTTAATAGTAAGACGCTGTCTAGAAGGGTTGCGGCTGGCGTATAGTCTACCGTCTCGGGTAGCTCAGGCTCAAATGGCTCCGTGAGTAGGGTAATCGCTAAATCGGGGTCGACTTGTGCCCATGTATTATATGCGACGCAATAGGCTTATAGTTAGTTAAGCTAGCTACGGTATTCGGTGTTATCGCGAAGAATAATCGTTCCGTTAGTTTAATTTAGGTTTTAGGTTGCCATTTTCGCTCTTGTTAAGGCAGTAAGACTCTTAATTATTAGATGTCACGTCTTAATAGATGTCCTGATGATTTAGGGGGTTAAAATTAATGTATTAGGTTATTCTTCCTGTCTACGGGGTTCCCTCGGCAGGTTCTGTGTGTTCTCGGTTAATCCCCGGCCTTTTTCAGGCTACCCCTGATCCTCCGAACTTGATATGCTTTTTATCTGACAATAGCAAAGCTAGGTTACCGCCAACGGTGTTGTAGGCCGTAATTAATTAATTAAACAACAACGTTAGCGAGACCCAAATCTAGAGAGATATAAAGGTGGCCAGGATAATAATTAGGAGGATTTAACTTAGTCTAGAGTACTAGGGGTAACCTTACCCGCCAAGCTACGTATAGCAAGGTAGGCCGCTATTATTATTATAGTACCATCGCGAGAAGCTTAAAGAGTTGCTGCTAGGCTGGCCAAATACTTACCTAGATAAGATGCAGAGTTTCTTATATAACGAGTACAACGTAAAAGCCTCACAGACGACTATATAGGAGACTCTTACTAGTATAAGGTAGAGTTAAAAAGCGGTAACTAAAGTGGTAGCTAAGCGTAACGCAGTCCTTTATTAAGCGTTTAGAGCTTGCTACCAGCTAGTATATAAGGTAGAGATAGTAATAGTAGTTAATAAGAGCACCTGCAACGAGCGTATAGGCGATTAAAAATATACCTAGTTAGAAGTAAACACGCTAGTTTAGGTATCGTACTTAGCGTAAAGGTTAGAGAGGTGGAGTTTATTGCTAGCTATAGACGTTAATAGGTATCTCGATTATCTTATCTATTAGGGAGTAATTAGAGTAGAGTTAATAGAAGAGTTTCTTGCTAGTAAAGTGCTGCCGTATTGCACGCCGTACCTAGGGCCACGCTTAGTAATTATAATAGATAACGCATCTATTTATTAATTAGCCAAAATTTAATAACTCTGTATGGACGCTAGGGTAGTACTCGAGTACCTGCCGCCATACTTACCTAATATAAATCCGATTGAGCAGAGCTTCAAAGCGTTAAAGTCATGGATAAAAAAGAACTTCTAGAAAGCGCCTATCTTTCAGGATTTCTCGTATTTCTTGGAGCTGGGTGTACAGGAGGGTTGCTATAACGACGAGCGGGCGAGAAAGTACTTTAGCTACTCAGGCTGGCAGGTGTAAGGTGTATAGGAGATAGAGGACTTGAGTAATTAACGCGTTATTATTAAGTATAAATATTGCTAAGCCTAACGATAGTGGCCCGTGCGGACTTATTATTTACTAGCGTTAATTTGCTTATGTCGCAGTTCTACATAATTCTGTTAATAAGTTAATATAATATACGTATATTTAGGCAGCAAATTCCTTAAAATTAATTTTTATAGGCTAAAATTAGCAAAATAAAGAACGCAAATCCCCTAACAAAAGTACTTAAGTTAGGCACCCTAGTTTCTAACACCCTATAGTTTCCGATAGCCCCGTAACCTCGCCCCCCACCATGCACCACGACTAAATATTAACTTTAAATAACTTAATTCTTCGCTAATTTTAAAAATATTTTTTACACTATTTTCGCTATCTTTAAATAGCTAGATATATAGAAGAAGATGTCTAGAATGCGCTCGTAGACCTTAAATCTAGGGTCGCTTTAGCTACTACTACTACCTAACACGGGGTCCCACGCAACACTCTTCGCGGCCACTTTAATAGTACCTAACCTTATTAGTACGCTCACGATAGTAAATAATAGCTTATAACTATTTAAGAAGAGCTTTTAAAGAAATAGATTCTTTAGTAAGAGGCCTTTAGTTATGCGCTAACGCACGCGCAAGTATAGGCTATTATAATTACTATTCTTAAGTAATAAGGTAACTATAAGAACCTAAGGAAGAAGTAGACTAGTTACTTTATATAACGCTACCTAGCTATTAAGTTAAAGTTAGGTCGCTGGACTAGCTAGGAACGCGTAAATAAGGCTACTCTAGAAAATATTAGGCACTTGTTTAACCTATACGAAACGGTAAGCTAGATTCCCTCCTAGCGCAGGTATAATGCTAACAAGGGCGGTATTATAGAGGGCTAGGACATTAATAGGCTTGTTATAGGCTCCTCGCAGGAGAGCCCAAACGCTATACTAGTTAAGATAATAAATACCTACACTTAGACCTCTATAGTAGAGTGTATCTCTACGCTCGGCGTCGCTCTAGACCCCCTTATTATCTTTAAGGCTAAGAGCATCTAGGAGCAGTAGTTTAAGAAGGAGTTTTTAGCTTAAAACCTAGGCTAGCATGTTACCTTTTTGTAAAATAAATAGACGAGTAATAACATCGCTGTCGAGTAGCTAGAAAAGGTGTTTTTGCTATAGACTAAGCCTAATAATCCCTTTAAGGCATAGTTACTTATCGTCGACGGCTATAGCAGTTATACTTTAGACAAATTTATAACTATATATTACTTAAATAATATCTACTTACTCTTTTTCCCTGCTTATACTTCACATCTACTCTAGCCTTTAGATTTAGGCTATTTCTTAAGTCTAAAGGCGGCGTATCGGCGCTTTATCGGCGAATATATAGCTTAGACAGATAAAACAAAGCTTAGGAAGGCTAAGTTTCTCGAATTTTATACAAAAGCACGTAAAATTGGCCTTTAAGAGTAGTGTATCCAATCTAGGTAGAAGGTAACAGGCTTATACCCTAAGAGCGTAAGGAAGCCCTTAGGTTCTCGCTAGGTAGTAGTGCGCGAACGGCCGTCAACACCACCCCCTTCTACTATAGATATTAGGACGCCAAAACGCGGCAGCGATGTTATAAAGCTATTTTCTAGAAAGAACTTCTTACTAAATACACGATAATGCGTTTGGCTTACTACTACAGCGTTTAACCGTACCTTAATAATAGTTACTATACAAGACCGTGAAATTACTTCCTTACGTAAGCAGGTAGAGCAAGCTAACCTACTAAAACGCTATAAAGTTATAACTAATTTAAATAATCTTTTTATAAGTCTTATAGAAGTTCTCTCTTAAACTAATTAAGAGCCTACTTAATATGTTCGTAAGGTGAGAAGCGTAGAGCAAGGGGTTATTATTATAGAGAAAGAGAGTAGCTCTAAGAAGGAAGTAGAGTAATTATTAGTACAACGTTTAGCACAGAATTAATAACTAACACGATAGTATCTTAATCGTAATTTAAGTATAGATAAAGAAAGCGATTAAAATCCTTTAAATACGATTTTTTTAATGCTTTTTTAAAATTATTTGATGAAGCTGTGAGCACATTCGCAACGTAGAGTAGTGGTAGCGGCGAAATTTGGCGGGGTGTTGGAAAATAGGGGGTGTTAGAAACTAGGGTGCCTGACTTACAACGCGCCCTATCTAGGAGCGATTAATAATACAACCAGAGCGTAAAGTACAAGCAACTACAAAATTAACGTTAGCAACCTGGCCAAAAGCTTTAGTAACTTTTTACATTTACTATATAAATAAGCTCTCCTTGTCCTCGTCCTCCTCTTGCTCCTCTTGCTCTACACGCTCTTTCTCCTTCTTTATATTCTCTAGGCACTAAGCTTTTTGCTCTAGAGTTAGTCCTTTAAATCTACGCTACTATCGGACGGCATATACTTAAAGTTTAAGTAGTAGAGGTAGCAGCAGCTCCTACACCTCTTGTTATAAGGTATATAGCATGCTAGCCTCCGAAGGATTTATAAGCATGTTAATATCGATTCTGTTATTCTTAACTATAGTAAAGACCTTTCTCACATCTCTGCGATCTTTATGTGGACCCTTGTTAAGCTACTACCACAGGAAAAGCAGTGTTATATAGTAAAGCTCCTTTACGTTACTATAAGTTAATAGATCCTACGTTAAAACTAGCAGGTTGTCTAGTAGGCGATTAGGTTCTCGCTGCTTGGCAGGCAATCTTTAAGATAGCTAATTTTATGCTAATTAACTTGCCGTAGACACGATTAGTAATTTAAGCATATTTTTTATTATAGGCTTGCCGTTAGAGTCGCTCCTCCTCCGCCGTCGCCCAGCCTGCCCACGAGATCTCGCTATTATTAACCGAACGTTGTCTGACGGCACTGCAACTGTACACCTTTGCAGCGATATCTCGCGGGCCTATATGGCGACTATATTGCCCTCGACGGGCATATGATCGGAGAATCGCACTAGCAACGATTCAGTACGCTAAAAGTAGCACACATGGGCGTAGTTCGAGCACATGGTGTCCTGGCACCTCCACGCGTCCCGTATTTAGATGGCTAGCCTATTGCCTATCTGGTTAATCGCCATGACGTCTGGCAGCTTAGCGAGTTGGCGATTAGTAGCGGTGAGTTATACCTAAGAGCCTTGTAGGCCACCTACGCGTGACTGACTTAAAGCAGGCACCTGAGGTGACTCTAGTAGTAGCACTAAGTTAAAATCCATGCACGTAGTGGCCCCTAGGGGCGCTAATTGTAGTAACTCTTCCACGCTGGTTTTTACGTTAGTAAAACGTAGGCAACTCTCCCCGCGTTTAAAAGCGTTTACTATGTAATCCTTTACTAAAGTTTAACTTAAATATATAATAATAGTAAGGCTTTTAATAAAGACTTTCTCCTAGGTGCTTATCTCCACAACAACGCTATTAGCCTATCTCCAAACCTCGCCCGCTATTAGACTACTAAGTAGTTACTTATAATTACTATCCTCTACGCTGTTAACTATCTTATTATTATAGTACGCTTTATAGCGACACCTTACGTAAGTCTTATTAATTACCTTAGCGAGCTCCTTATCTAATTATTATATAAAAGGACTTAGCTAGGCTAATAATAGGCTATCCTCTAGGTATATCTCTTACTCCTTAATATCCTTATCTTTAAGTTACTCTGCCTTGGCTGCCTTAGCAGTAGTTATATAATTAGCTTTATTTACTATTTTTTATAAAGGTGCCCTAGCCTTTACTTTTTTAAGAGTTTTTTTGCGAGGTAACTTTATTATACGCGACTTTTTAGCTGCCCGCGTTGCCTAGGGTAGATTCTTGCCCCCCTTAAATACCTAAGTACTCTTACGTTTACGACTTTTGGCTAGCATCACGATAACCCTTAAGGATAATAGCAAGGTATTGTTTAAAGGAATGAATTCATGTACGGCATCCGATTGTACGGAAAAATAGGTGGGGTCAAATGACGCGCAGGAAGCGATTACCTAACAAGCGCCCAGATCACATGTGTAGCGGGATTTTACGAAACCACCGATAACCTCCCTCACTGCGGGTGCTCTCCATTACGAATACACCCCGACTTATCCGTAATCGCCTTCGGACACGTAACCTTCTTGAATGTAACATCCGGGTTATCAGCGCCTTTAAACCAGTCGAAGCGCCAATAACACCCCTCCTTAAGTTTCTCCGGAAACCCATCACAATCCTCGCGCGACGAGATGCCGCCATACTGCGCGCCCCATCCATTGGGCGGCGCACCCCACTGGTTGGTGCACGCGTTGAACATACCCACACCACCTCCCGGCATCGCCAGATCGAAGTGATTCTGCCCGAGATCGCCGCCCGTGTTTGTCGCTTGGACGACCAATTTCTGGCCGGTGACGGGTCCGGATGTGAACGTCAGTCTGTTTGGCATTAGCTCTGTTCATCATTCCTTCTTCTTCTTCACACCCCACCTCCACAGCTCATCAAGAGTTGAATGGAAGGCGACTCACTCATAACAAGCACAACACCACGAGCTCTCCGACCCGCCCGCCAACTTCACAGCTGCAAACCCATATGCCAGCGTATTGTCGACGGCCCACGGGCTCTGTGAGCTGCACATGTACGCCTGGCCTCCGCCTTGGTCGCATGCGCTCTTCGCGCCCATGTTGGCGAGCGGAGCGTCGTTCTTGTCGCAGCTGCTGATGGGCTGGTTCACGGCGGCTTTACCGGACCAGCCGCACGAGCCTTTACAGCAGTCCCAGTAGCGCGTCGTTTTCCCAGAGCCGCTTTGTGCGCCCACAGAGGTAGTGAGTACCGCGAGGAACAACTGCTTCAAAGAGACCATGACGATAGTTAAGAATATTGGAGGGGAAAGTGGTAAGAGGGGAATACTGGGACACCTGCGCTGATTGATGTATGGGTTGGAATTTAGTAGGTGCAGCTACATCTGGCTTAATATTCTTGTTGGGCTGCAGTCGGCATTGCGGTCGTATGCGCTTGAGGATGCGTTTGTTTCGAATGAACGGTTTTACGCAGACAGCGATTGATTGGCATTCCCCTATACTAGCCTCCACTCTGTCAATCTTCAGCTACCCAGCTTATGGATCTCCATTTCCGTCCTCCCACATACTGTTCTCCCCAGGAACTTTGGTTGGTGGACTCACCCCATCCATCAAATCTGCTCAGTCTGCTACAAGCCGCTTTCCATGATCACTCGATCCCTCATACGACTAGCAGACGAGCTTCTTCGCCGGCCAGAGGGCGTCAATATGGAAGCGCAGTCGTAGCGGCGGGATTGCGGGTGTATGTTCCTTGCATTTTGCCGAGTGCGGTGGCGGCCCTATTAGGTTGAATTATATTGCAATAGTGTCAGGGGAGAAAGTGGCGTTGTGGGGTACATATGCAGGCATTATGCATCACCAAGCTCATAAGTGCCGAAAGGTTTTTCTGACGACTGTGCTACGAGGAAATGCAGTGAAAGGAAATGAATGATAGTGATTGTAATTCCCTGGACCGAACGGAAGAAAGGCCTACCGTCGCGTTAGGGCTCTCAAGGCTGCCAATGAACCCCCTTCTCCATACTCGACACCCAACTCCCGCGCCTCTCTAACCTCCCTCCAAATTTCTTATACCGCATTTTCCAGAAAAAAGCCGCACTCGCTAGCGTCACCACTGTCAATGGCACCGTCACGGCCCAGTATAGCCAGAAGCGCGACGACGTCATGCTCTCTGTGTCCGCCTTCAGGTCGAAGAATTGTGTGCTGAACAGTGTCTGCGGTGCATTAGCGAACACAGCTCAACACGGCTATTCACTGTAGGACAGTTGAAGGGGTATCAGATAAAAGAGAGAGTACTTACAGCAGTGAACGTTGGCGGGAGGAAAACCAAAGTCAGGGTCGCGATGATAAACATCGAAGACGAATCTTTCGACGTTACGAGCGCGACTTGCTTCGAGTCGTTCGCGATGGCGATCATGGTGGCAGAGTCGCGGTAGCTGGCGCGCGAAAGATTGAGCGAAGCTTCAGCCGTTTGCATGTTGAGCGCGTTGTCTTTCTGCGCCATGAATGTGTTTACCTAAATCGTCCCGCGCAGTCAGCGTGATATAGACTTTCACCAACGTCGTCCCAACATCTCTAGTAAAGAAACGGGATGCAGTTGAACTACGTACCTGCTGTATATACGCCTGTGACCGCTTGGCGAGATACTTCGTCCTCGGCTTCATGCCCTGCATCCACTCTCTCAGCCTATCACTGCGTATCTGCAAGGCCGCTGCATGCTCCGCCCATCTCTCCCTCTGCGTATCGTCCAGCTTGCTTGTCCACTTCTCGCGCTCCCCGTCCATCTGATCTAGCAGAAGCGAGTGCGCCTCGCAAGCAAGTTCGCATTTCGCCAGATTAGCAGACAGACCGGTGAGCGCACGCGTGATAGGCACGAAGTCGTAATGATGGTTACTGCAGTCCACATACACGTCTCCAGGAACAGACTTGCCGAGACCCAGCTGGAGCATGTTGTTGTGCATTCTGATGCGGCCAGCCTCAAGATCATGCTCGATGATTTCGTTAACCATGTCTATGAGACAGAGAGGTACGAACGTAGGGCAGGCGGTAAGGGGGGTTGAGGTAGAAAGCTCGTCGCACATGACATCGAACTCTGCGGGTTGCAGGCCGACGAGTAGAATGTTTGTTTCGTGCGTGTTCATAGATCGGCTTAAAGCGCAAGTGAACGACCGTCCGTTCTTGTCGATAGTTTGGAAGACGTGACCTTTAAGTCAAGATGTTAGATGCGGAGGTCTACTGGAGTGTTTGCGAACCTGTGACGTTGTGCTCTATACTTTCGAATGGGACAAAGCATGATGTCCTTGTACTGAGAACAAAGAGCAGAGAAAGAGGAAGCTTCCACTCTTCTACTAAGGTCTCGTACATTTCTCGGCTCAATGCAAGAGCAGGGCGGTGATCCGAATTGGCTACCGATGTACAGGCTCTGTGCATGTTATTATGACCTCATCAACATAGAAGTAGAGGAGCCTACAGCACGCGAAGCTTGTCAAATGACTTCCCTACTTGGGTTTTGGCCTGGTGTCTCTACCTCAGTATGCAATACTATCGATAGTTCTCACAGTCTCACATCGTTCTTTAGCCATTCACCTAGATTCTTCTCGGCTATATTCCCTCTGCGGAACGAATGTGTGGTAGGCACCTAAGCTTTAAGCAATGGCAGTGCCACCCGGATACGAGGCCTACCTCGGATGCCCGTACTTCGGCATACGAGAGGTGATCAGCAACGATGAACGTCCGTGGGTCTTTCAACAAAGCCAAATATCGGCGTTTCTCCATATTTATCAATGAGTATAACGTAAAATCTCGGGCTTGGGAAAGAAAAAAGCAAGTCCACAGCAAGCTATAAATGCCGGTGTCGATGTGTCAGCCTGGTCGGCCCATCCCAAGCGATGTGGCGGAGGCTATACACCATCGATATGGCGACCATCCAGTAATCAGGACCAATAGCGTGTGAAAATGATCTGCGATTGTTTCAAATGGTCCTGGGGTCGGCTCTGATGATTGTTGTGTATGGCAGCTGTGTCACGAGAGGGCGCTACCCTTGACCGGATCTTATGCTCGCGAACTCGTCCACTTCATTTGCTGCATAAATATGACACATGCTGAGGATCCCGACTGCAGAACAACAAGTAACGCTGGGAGCAGAGCAGGCTGAATTTTGAAATAAGCCTGCCTGATGGACACGACATGGCGGGGGCGAAAGAAGTCCACGCCGACAGAGAGGGCTTGAAAATCCTTGTGGTAGCGAGCTCTCCTTTAATGAGGTATAGCACAATGAAGCCTATAGAGCACGGCGGTGATAGCGATGACGTGGTCGTTGAATGTCTTCGTCCTTCGCGGCTTCTGGAAGCCACAGCATAACTCAACACGAACATACTGTAATTTTCGAAACGCAAAGTTCTGAAAGCTCAGCGTGTCGTCCCCAACATGACATGGTTGTTGTTGTTGTTGTTCTTGTCGTAGTTATCAAAGAAGGCAACCGCGCCCCTTTCAACTCTCGGAGATCCCCCCCATATCTCGGCGATTCTTCGGTGAACACTACACGCAGCCTACCCCAACCACTACACTCCCTCCACAGCCTCGCCAAAATCCAAAACACCCAAATAATCCTGATCAACATCTTGCCCTCCAGGTATCAATGCCCAGAGTTGGCTCCCATCATACTTAGGCGTACCTCGTATTCGTCCCAAACAAGCCTTAGAGGCAGCCTCGGCGTCCGCGGAGCACACGGGCACGAGTCATTGAAAATCGCCCTTTCCACCCTGGCCCCCTTGCCACTCGACGCAGTGTGTCCACCTGCGCGATACGTCGTGAAGAAAGCTCACCTATGATAAGCGCTTAGTGTTCGGATTAGCGTATTGTGTTCTCCTCGGGGTGGTCGATTTCCGCGCGAAGACGGCGCTGTACGCTCGAGGATACGCGAGTACAATCTGGCATCGGGAGACCACGACAGCGTAAGAAAACGTCAACAATCCAAATTTGAAGGATACACAAGAGACGGAATTCAGAGACTTGGTTGGCATCAAGCACGAAAAGAGCTAGAGACAGAGGAAGACGTGGAGAAAGAGATGCGCCGCCCATTATGGTTGCAAAGCCTCACGCAACAAGGCACAACGCCGCCCTATCTACTCAAATATCGGAGCTCTGAAGCTTTTATCGTCGCGACGATTGCGCTTGCCATATTTACGGTAGCACATCTCTCTCCGCCTCGCTCCTTCCCTCCTCACCCATCCCTCCCCTCACCTCAACGTCCACCCTTCCACCGGACCCCACCATACACCAATTACCTTCGCTAACCACCCCAGGACATGATACTCTACGCCCTCATCGTCCCCGTCGTCCCCTTCTCCCTCTCCTCCCGCGCCCATGTCGCCCCTGACCGCGTCCAATATTGGGTCGCCGTGCTCATCGCCATCTACGCCGCCGCGCTGCTCTTCTGGTCGCCTATCTGCGGATGGATAGCCGATCATAGTGCGTCGCGGCGGTCGCCGTTGCTCGTGGGGCTGTTTGCGCTGCTAGGCGCGACGGTGCTGCTACATGTTGGGAATGGGATTGGGGTTATGATTGCTGGAAGGGTTTTGCAGGGGAGTAGTGCGGCGGTTGTGTAAGTTCTGAGGTTCTTTTGCTCTTGTGGTAGGATTTGGGGAGTGGTGGACAGGAAGTGCGTGAGGAAAATGCTAATGGTGGGCAGGTGGGTAGTAGGATTAGCACTGTTGGCGGATACGGTACCGCAGGAGAGGCTTGCGCAGGCCATGGGGTATGTTGGAGCAGGCATGAGCGTGGGCATCTTGCTAGGACCGTTGCTTGGGGGTATAGTGTTTGATCGCGCTGGATATGGCGCGGTATTCGGCATCGCGTATGCTTTGATCGGCCTTGACGTCGTACTTCGTTTGCTACTTGTCGAGAAAAAAGTTGCAGCAAGATGGAATCCCGAGGCGGGCGGGAGGGCGAGCGCTTGGAATGAGCAGGGTAAACCAGGGCAAGAAAGCGGCGAGGCGGTTCAAGACCCGTCAAATGGATCCGGGAAGCAAGAACCCGTGGCGTCTTCCTCCACAGATCCTGAGCAAGGTCGTCCAAGATCTGTAGAGGATGCGGCGCCGGAGAACAGCATACCCAAGAAACGGAAGCTTCGAGGACGATTACCGCCGCTACTCTCACTTCTCTATTCGCGCCGTCTCGACACGGCGCTGTTCGGAGCGATCATGCAAGCGAGCGTCATGTCAGCTTTCGATTCAGTGCTTACCATTCACGTTGCAGATACTTTCCACTGGTCATCAACGGGTGCAGCGCTCCTCTTCCTCCCGATCGTTATACCGTCATTCTTAGGTCCGGTATTTGGCTGGCTCAGCGATCGCTACGGTGGCCGCTATCTCGCAACGCTTGGATTCCTTTGCGCATTACCACCGCTGATCTGTCTACGCTACATCGACACAAACAAGATCAACGACAAAGTACTAATATGTATACTGCTTGTGTTCATTGGATTGAGCTTGACGGCAACATTCCCTTCGATCATGGCGGAGATTTCGGCTGTTGTGGAAGTGAAGGAGAAGAAGATGCTTGCGAGTGGGATGCGTGGGTACGGATCTGGAGGCGCGTACGCACAGGCTTATGCATTGTTTAACATGGCGTTTGCCGCAGGGTGTACCTTGGGACCACTGCTGGCTGGGTTCCTCGTGGAGCAGGAAGGTTGGGCGACAATGGCTTGGATACTCGGCCTGTTGTTGGCGGTTGCGGCTGTGCCAACGTTCTTCTGGTTGGGGGGATTTCTTTTTGTGAAACAACCACTTGAATGCCACTGAGGAGTGAGACAACGGTGTCAGTAACAAACGGTGGTAAAGAAAATGCAGGACAGAGCAGGGTTGTCAACGATACAACGATAGAAACGATACGATTATTAGTTTTGTGGCGCACAGTTACAACGATCAGGGAGCTCGTAAACAAAGTCTATTAAGGAGTGAAAGTCCTACTCGGAAGCTCGGCTGTTTATGGAGTCAGGGGGATCACGTGCTCGGCTATCCGGCTGCTCGGCTCAATCCCAGCTCGTACAACAAAGTTCTAGCCAGGAGCCAGCGAGTTTCCGCGACAAGTTTTTTATCTGTATTTTATCTTATTTATCGTTTTTATCGCTTATTATCGTTTTTCTATCGTTTCAATCGTACAACGTACTTTTAGCTATTCTCCTACCAGGATTCCACTTTCGTGCCAACTTTTCATACATTCTGTATATTTAACACTTGATACACTAAGCTATATTCTCTCCAGCGATATCGTAAGACGTCCTCCTGCAAATACTTATTCTGGTTTATTACTTATTACAGGAACAGATAGGATATTAATTATAAATATTAAAAGCTATAGCTAGCGTTTTCTTTACGTACTTATATACTACTACTATAAAAGGGTTACTTCAATCTTATATAGTGCTTTAGCATAGTAATCTTTGTATTTATTTTAACTTACTAGCTAAGAAATTTATTAATTGAACTTATTTATAATCTAGTTAACTTATTAAGTTTCTATTATAGTATAATTTTAAGCATTTTATACGATATTAGAGTTAGCAGAATTTATAAATCTTAATATTATATCTAAAGCTCTTTTACTTTAGGAAGCATAATTCTTGAATAGTATCTTTTTTATTAAACTTTTACATATTTTATACGATAGTTTAGATAAAGAATAAGAACTAACGTACTCTATAAGCGAATCGATTAGACGTGCCAAGATACCCACTAAAATCTATACCCATCCATCTTTACTAACACTATGCCTGTAATTTTAAAGGTCCAGGACTCTATGCGAGAAGGCAGAATTATCTATACTATATATATATTATAAAATAATTAAAATATAAGTATTAGGAAAGTAGTGCGTAGATACTATATAAACTATAGTACACTCTTATGCTACTATTACAGCTATCTTATACGCTCTTCACTATTATAAATAGTAAAGACCTTAATAATAATATAGAATAAATATTAATAAAATAGATATTAAACCTAGCTGCTTGCGAATACCCCCTATATAAATAAATGGTTAAAACACTATAAATATTCTGCGTTAACTATAGGCTAATTAGCTAATTAGTAAAAATTAGGTTAATAACTATGTTAGACGCATCCTTAAAGTGTACATTACGTAACGTAAGAAATATAACTATTAAAAAGTGAAATAAAAGGACCTAAAGTAATTAATAAATATTTTTAGTTCCTTAAAAATATATAAAATAAGCATAGCATCTAAAATAATAATATTTATAATATAGATAAAATTAGCTGCTTAAGAGATAATATTAGCATGTTTGAAGTTATAATAACAGTAAATAGTCTTTAATACTATATATAGCCTAAATCTTGCAACTAGATATTAGTTATTAAATGCATAAACGTTGCTAAACGCCGTATACTAGCAATAATTATCGCTAAAGGAAAGGTATTCTAGAACGTCTAGTTTAATAAGAATGCAGGCATTCTAGATAACTAGATAATCGCCCATAGCGAAACTAGATAGTCTAATAATAGACTAGGTTATGTATGGCTTACAGGGGCATTTAATCCTTGTATAAAGCAATACACTAAAGGACCGAAATAACTCCTTATTATAAATAATCATAATATTAAATATTTAGAGCCATTTAAGACCTACGCAAGGAGAAATAACATTATCCTATTATAGCTACCCTTATATTTTTTTTTTATAACTATTAGATATTACCTATTTTAGTGCAGTTAAGACGCACTATCGTTAAGGAGTGGAGATATTAGTCCGTAATAACTAGAACTATATTAATGTAGATAACTTCTTTTAGATCTACGCTGCTACTCATCCTAAATTATTAAGTAATAGTAATATTAAAAGCGCCTTTAAAGCTACTAGTATTTTTTTAATCCTAATTAAGTACTTAATAAGTTAGGTAAAATTAACATCTTACTACCCTCTAAGTCCTCCTCCTCCTTAATAAATTTAATAATTAATACCTTAAAAATAATCTACTAAATTGAAAAGCAGAAGCGAGCTATAATGTGCTGATACTATAAGTTTTAGTAATAGTTAATATTACTTATAGTAGTAGTAATACAAAAAATAGTAAAGAGTGCTAAATTAGCTCTATAAATATTAATAATTATAGCTAAGCAACTTAAGTGCGCGTAGGCTTATTATTATAAGGCGCTTACACCTTGTTCCGATTCGGGTTAGGGCAGTAAGGTATCGTAGTGCTTCACGGATTATTTAGTAGTATAAGTTAATGCGACACTTAGCGCGAGGCTAAATAATTTAACCTTATAATAAAATAAGATAACTATTAATTTATATAGGAGAACTTACTCGCACAGAAGATATGTAAGTAAACTATAAGGAGAGAAACAACATAGGAGAATCGTCACACTATATACCAGTCTATTTCTTCCTCTACCTCTAGGTGATCCGGCCCCCTTGGCGGATCACCTTAATCCAGAGCTACTGTCGGATTAGGGTCACGTAACTTTAGCTAATATAAGCGACCCCGCAAGTCCTCGCGGGCTAGTTATAGTATAACCTTATCTGCCTCCCCCTATTCATCCTTATTTATGGTTGTGTCACTATCCAGGATTCCTGAACTCGTAACACTTATAATACTAAAGTAATTAAAAAGCGAAAGAAAAAAGTTGAGTATATTACTAAAAAAAAAATTTTTATATTTAAAGAGGTAGTTAAGCTATTATAGGAGCATGTAGAACTTCTAGAAAATACTTAATATAGAGATACTAATATAATACTAAGGGTTTTAAATCGAGCTCGGCGCCGCTATAGTAGGTGTAATTTAATTAAGTATAACGTAAGGACTTGCCTGGCAAGTAAGAAGCCTTACGTAATATAATTATTATATTAAGTTTAATAGTTATATTATTAATGGTGGTGTTTCGCGGTGCCAAAAAATCACTAATCGATTCGCTTATAGAGTACGTTATATCCTTAGTAGCAGATTAATTAGTATAGGGAGTTCTAGGCAATACCTTTATTATTTAAAAGGTACTATAAAATTAAATAATAAAATATATTATTGATTATTGAGTTATTTAAAATGATTACTGAAAGCTTTCGTACGATACTATAGTTTTAAAGGATAAAACTAATAGTATTTTATTACTCTTTTTTACTATAATTTACTATTATACGTAAAGCTAAAGAGCCTTTATTAATTATTTTTAAGTGTTACGATGTCTATATATACTATCCTATGCCTTATAACGATAGCTACCGTTACTCGTTCCTTTTAGGGATATATAGCGACGTGGTATAGGGCGACGTACATTACATTAAGAGTATTAGAAGGACTTATTATACTAGTGCTAAAAGGAAATACTTAATAACAAGTTATGTTAGTTAATAAATAGATCCTCCTCGTCCTATCTATAATAGGCTATGCCCAGTTGTTGCCTCGGATCCTTAACCCTCGGTTATACGAACCCTAGATATATAAGTTTAACGCCTAAATCTTAACTTTAGACTCTTTATTAAATTTATAAGTATTCTTTTAGCATATTTAGCTCCTTAAGCACTTAGCCCCTTATATTAAATTTAATTATTTTCTACCCGTCGCGGGATAAGTAGATTTTAAATATAACTATAGACTAAAGCTACAAAGTAGCACACGAAGTTAAAATACTTATATAAATAAATATTATAAAAGCAACGCCTAGACCTGCAAGGAGACAGAACCCTCCTTAGTAAGTAATTAAAAAGGAGTCCTAATAAATACTTAATGCTAGCAAGACTATCTTTGCTAAATAAAAAAGTTATAAAAATAAAAATAAGACTTTTTGCTAAAGGTCTATATCTTAGCGCGAATAATTATACGCAACAAGCTATTAGCTTATAAAAGAGTAATAGCTAAGGAAATAAAAAGATAGCCTCCTTATTTATAACTAAACTCTAGGTATTAGGAGTTAATAAGAATAAAATATATAATTTCTAAGTAAGGTTAAAGCACTTATTAACTTCTAAGATACCTTTTAGACTCTACTATAAAGAGTAAGAGGACTAACTAAAGAAATAGTAAAGAAGCGCTAAAAACCTCTAATAATATAATAATACTCCTAAGAGACAGGAGGTACAAATTAGCTATTAAAAGTAGACTAATAAATAGAGCTACTAAAAAGATTAATAGTAGAGCTTATCTTAAACTAAGGAAGAAGCCACCGCCCTAAAATTTTTAACTTATCCTATTTTAATAATAAATAATAGAATTACTACTCCTTTAAAATAGTAATATAATATAAGGTCCTAGAGGATAAGGACGACCTTAAAAATATACCTAAATATATTATTAGTTAATTAATAAGACGTGTAGCGATAGTAAGAATTACATACCTAGACTACTACCTAGAATACACTAAAGCTAACCTCTAAGAGCTACTAGACTATAACTTTTATAATTACCTAGTAAAAGAAATTACGCATAACTACTTACTTATAATATAATAAAAGAACTAGACGCTTCGTGACTTTAACTTTAACTTTAATAACTATACTATAGAAGCTAAGGAGTATAGTTAAGAAATTTTAAAAAACTTATACCTTTAGAGCCTCCGTAAGGACTAATAGGACTAAATAGTTATAGTAAATATAAATAATAATTAGAACCTGTAAGGGGTCTAAAAGAGATTTAAGAAAATTAAAGAAAACCTTTTCTAAAATATATTATAACTACTAAGGTTTTCTGCTATGAACAGGGCGCTAGACAAGATAAATTAGGAACCCACCTAAGCGAACCCTGGAAGGATGTCTAGCTAACGAAGCTAAGATAAAAAACACTAAGTAATAGATAGAACCACGGGACACAGATCTAGCAATATCTAGAAACGAGCCACGTGGGTGTCGCGCGAGGTTATAGAAACCCGTAAGAAGAATAGTTCCTATTTTTATTATAAAAATATAGGACACCGCGTGAAGTAGTATAAACTTTTATTTATAATAAAGCTAGCATAAATTCGCGACACTATACTTATTACTAAAGAATCTTTTAATAAAGAGTTTAATATATCTTCTATTAATTTAGAAAACTAGGTCCTCCTAGTAATAGTTAACGCCAAAAGGTAGAAGTAAAAAAAGGATAAAAGGTAAGTTTTAATAACTTTTAAAAGCTCTAGCTAGACTTAATACTAATAATAATACACTCGCTTATTAATAACATTATATTTATATTAATAATAATTAATTCGGGTTATTTAACCTTTAGATTTATATTAAAAAAACTTATAATAAAAGCCTACCTACAGCGCAAGAACCTCCCTATCTATAAGAGGTTATTAGTATTAGAGGCATGCGACTCTTCGTACGCGAAGTAGTCTAACTAAAAGTAAATATTAATAACTATATAAAACTAATATAGCTATACGTTTTACTCGACGACGGGTTATACGATCTAATCCTTAACCTAACCTAAATAAAGAAAAATAGGGTTAAACTAGCCCTAGCGAAGAAATTAATCTAGATTAAAAGTTTAGGCACCCGTATCCGTGACTAAAAAGGTAAGAAACTATTAATAAAGCCCTAAGGGATATTAGCTATAGTCTTTATAGCCCTAAATTAGCGTAATTAACGCCTAGGAAATAGGGCTAAAGTATTTTTTTATTAATAAAAAATATATAAAAGCCGTTAACCCGCAAGCTAAAGGTAAACTTATAAAAGTTACTACCTAAAGCTTTTAAGGACTTGTGGCGTATCTTTCATAAGAAATAAACTAATAAGCTCCCCTTGCATTATAGACCTAGAGTAGATCTTTTTATCCCTTTTATAGAAAAAGATAACAAGACTCTAAAGATCCCCTATAGCTTTATTTAATATATCTCGCGAAGAGTTACTCGTCCTTTAGAAAGAGCTTATTAAATACTTAAATAAAGGCTTTATTTAAGCAAGGAAGTCTAGCGCTACTACCTTAGTATTATTTACTAAAAAAACCTAATAAAGGACTACGCTTTTATATTAATTATTAAGCCTTAAACACTATTTTAAAGAAGGACTAGTATCCTTTACTATTAATTAGTAAGACTTTTTAGCTCCTTATAAAGACTAAATAGTTTAGTAAACTTAATATAATTTAAGCCTTCTATAAGTTTTAGATAGTAAAAGGTAAGGCATAGAAAATAGCGTTAAAAACCTAATTTAGTTTTTATAAGTAGCTAGTAGTTCCTTTTAGCCTCGCTGACGCGCTAAGTACGTTCTAATAGTATATTAATTAAATACTAAGGGAGCACCTTAATAACTACTACTTAGTATATATAAATAACGTTCTTATCTTCTCTAGTGGTAGCTAAGAAGACTACGAAGAGAAAGTACGTACTATAATCTAGAAGTTAGAGGCCGCTAGACTATACTTAGATATTAAGAAATCTAAATTCTACGTTAAAAAGACTAAGTACCTTAAATTTTTATAGAAGTTAATAAGGGCGTAAGCATAGACTTAAATAAACTTTAAATAATTTAAAAATAAAAGCTACTAACTTTTGTAAAGGGAACCTAGAGCTTCGTAGGCTTTGTAAATTTTTATTAAAAATTTATACAAGACTTCTTTAGCATAGTAAGCCCCATTATAAAGTTTACTAGTAATGTAGCCACGTGACTGACGTTAGAGGTGGTGTGTGTAGAAGGTTCCATCTAGGTGCACAGACCACTTACTTTAAGATAAAGCTCTCGCCCACTCCTTTCTTCCTCGATAGACTCCTCACTCCACACACCCTTTGCAGATAGCAATACAGCTTGTTGTCCTTATTTGCCCGCCCACAAGTAAAGGAGTAGAATTTATTTAGAGATAAAAGTAGTAGCACGTATTTAACTTTTTAAAAATAGCGTTTTATATAAACTCCGCGCTAGCCTACTTTAATTCTAAATAAGAATTAGTACTAAAAGCAGACGCCTTTAGCTAGTTAATTAGAAGATACTTCTCTTAGTATAATAATAGAATTCTGCGCCTAGTAGCTTACTTCTTAGTAAAAAATAGCCCGGCAGAATATAACTACACTATCTATAATAAAGAAATACTTGTAGTTATTAAATACGTAAATAAATAAGGCTATATATATTAAGTAGTAAAGCACCTTACGGTCTATACTAATTATAAAAACCTTACGTATTTCGCTACTAAATAAAGATTAGATAAACGACACGTTTAGTAGGTAAATACACTTAACTATATTAATATAACGTTTATATATAGACTAGGATTAGTAAACTCTAAGGTAAATACTTTTTCTTAGAGTGACTAAGACCTGCTAAAGAATAGTAGAGATAATAAATTAAAGTTAAGACACTTTACGCTTTTTTAAAAAACTACTAAAAGAAATAGCTTAAAGTCTTTCGTCCCCTAAACACCTACTACTATAGAGGAACCTAACTATACTAAAATAGATAAGAACCTAGTACTCGCTTATCTAACATACCCTAAACTACCTATATTAACCCTTTAAGGAGGCGATAGCCTTGCTAAGCGACGCGAACTAGACTTTAACACTATATAGTAAGAGGTAAAACGCGATAAAGATAGCGCGTATAGTAAAATAAAGGCCTATATTAAGAATAGGGTTAGGAAGTTCGAACCTAAGTAGAAGTTATTTATTAGTATATTAGAATATAGTATAGATAACTAAGGGTACCTATACTACAAGTTAAGATAATAAATACTAAAATTAAAACTTTTATAAATAAAGCTAATAATAGTCGCGCATAGTTTCCTAGCTTTAAAATATTTAAAATAAAATAATACTTATAAAATTCTTACTTAAGACTGCTTCTTCCTAAAGATATCTAACTAAGTAAGGCAGTATATTAAGAACTATAATATTTATAGAAGAACTAAACTATAAAAAAAAAGCGAAATAGGGCCTGCTAAAGCCCTTACTACTACTTAAATAAGGATAGAAAAATATTATAATAGACTTTATTACTATTTTACCCAAAAACGATAGCTGCACGAATATTATAATAATTATAAATTAACTTAGTAAGGACCCTAAGTTTATTAGTTTTTTAAATTTTAATATACCTACGGTCACGATAGTATTCCTTTCATACTAGGTAGTAGACTACTTTTTTCCCTTCTCTATTATTTTAGACCGCGGGAGATAATTCGTAAGCGAATTTTAGACTATACTTTATAAATAAGTAGGTATTAACTAAAGACTATATATAGTACAGCGCCTAGAGATAGACAAGTAAATAAAATAAATAAACTTTATCCTTAAAGCATACCTCTAGGCGTACTATAACTAGTAATAAGATAATTAGATAAAGTAGCTTCTTATATCCTAAATAGCTATTAAAGGGCGAGAAGCTATATTAATAAAAGTTAGCCTATTTTTTATATCCTATAGCTAGAATATTAAACTAGTTAAGAACTTTAGGGCACGGAGATTAGCCTTAGAGCTTAAAACTAACGTAAAGAAGGCCGCGAAGGTAATAATAAAAAAGTTTAAAAAGGTTTTTAACTTTACTTAGGTAAAAATAATAATAGTCTAATAAGAATAAGAGCGCTTAGTAAACTATTAACGTAAAGACGCTCTAATCTTAAAGAAAGGAAATAAAATATAACTAAAATATAAGAACTACCTCTAAAACTAAAGGCTAAGTAAGAAGCTCGACTAAAAATAAAAAAAGTTTATTATAAAGAAGGTAATAAACTTTTAGGTAGTAAAACTAGATATCCCGCCAAACATGCACCTAAGGTTCTACGTAGACAGGCTAAAGTTAGCCTTGTTAAATCCTCTCCCTAGCTAAACCACTAATAACGCCCAGCCGGAAGCAATTATAATAAAAATAGGGAAAAGAAGTATATTATAATTAATATATATAAAGAACGCTAGTCCTGTAGAGGTAAAAGGGTAAAATACCTAGTATAGTAAGAAAACCACTTTTAAAGAACTTAAGAACCTTATAGGAACCTTAACTAAACTATTACGTTAAACTATGAAAAGAAGTTTACTAAGCTATATTAAAATTGTAATAGAAAACTCTTAATAGAATTCTATTGTAATATCTCCTAAATTAGCTTCTATTAGGGCCTAAAGGAGGCTCTACAATGCCTACCTTACTAAGTTAGGGAACCTAGCTAAACGAAGGTATTTAAAAAAGGGTAAGAATAACATTATTAAGAGATAAATTTAAGTATTAGGGAAGAAAGTTAAGAAGGAATTTTAAAAAAGTAAGAAATATTATTTACTTAAATAATTAACTATAACGAAGATATTATTATACCCCTTTTTTTAGGCGGGAATAATTTAAAGTCTATAGAGATATCCTACTATACTCGCTCTAGTATTAGTAATAACTTAAGTAGTCCTAGGGTGCGATCGTGAGGTATATAACTCTCTTAGTAAGCCTTATAGGCGGTAATATATATATTAATATCTTTACTTATATTTAGCTAGTAGTATTAATCTCTAAGTAGCTTAGCGGTCTTCTTTTTCCTTAGGTAAGTAGTAATCTACGTAGTATAGATAGCCTAGATAAGGTAAGTACGTAGGCAGTAAACTGCTAGAATAACTAGTTAGCTCTAATATAGGAGTAAACCTTAATTATTTAGCTTCTATAGTCTCTAATTATTAGTTATAGCTATATCTCGTAGTTTTTTTTAGGCTATAATAGTTTTAGTTTACCTAAATTAATTAGTCGATAAGTATATAAGGATCCTCTAGAGAGGGAGAGGCTATAAAGGTGTCTAATATAGCAATCTTAAGCTCCTAACGCTACAGTCCCTAAGTAGCGAGATTAGTAAGCTAGTTTAAAACTATCTAAATTATATTAATATCTATCTACTTAGCCTATAAAAAGGCTCTTATATAAGCGGCCTTATCCTTATCCTTCTAGGTCTATAGTTCCTCTTACTTACGTAATAGTATATTAGCTACTATATTAGCGGTACTAAGTTAGTAGGTAAGCTGTAGGTGGAAGTTAACTATTATTATAGCCTAGTATATCTATTATAGCATTAGCTCTTACTTAGTTAAAAATGACTTAAGTGCTTAATAGTTAGTAATAGCGCTAAATAGCTTATTTATCTATAGGCCGAAAAGCTAGGAGTGCTACTCTTTAAGCCTATAGATAACGACGAGTATTTCTTTATTTTAAATATCGTAGTTTATCTAGGGGCTACTTATTATTATAGAGTAAAAGGTAATAGGTTACTAAAGACTGTCATCCTATAACTAAGAGAGTACACTAGCCATAACTCTATTACTAGCATCTATTTCTATATATATCACGCGGTAGGGCAAGTAGTAAGCAAGGATATTATCTAATAGTATAAGGTCTTTAGCTTACTAGAAGGCTATAAGCTCTCGTTCCCCAAAGGCGTGCTAGGCGCCCTTCTTAAGTAGCTTAGTAAGCGGCCTAACGATACGTCTATAGTCTTTAAGGAAGGTATAATAGAAGTTATAAAAGCCTAGGAAGGACTATACGGCTTTAACTAACGTAGGCAGGGGCTAGTCTTATATTATAGCGACCTTTTCTAAGTTCTTCTATATACCTTACGTGCTAATAATAAGGCTAAGGAACTTTATATTCGTTACTACAAACTCGCTCTTCTTAAGATATCTGGGGTAGGATTAAGAAGCGAGTAGTGCGAGATCGAGTTATTAGTGTAGGCGTGTAGTGGTTAGAGTCCGTTATAGCCTATTTAGCGAGTTAGGCTTCTAGCTTATCTATATTCTACTATGCTTAGATTAGGGCTCTATATAGTTCCTCGCCTTTGGCTAAGGCGTCGGTAGCGATCTAGCGATATATATATAGCTATTATCGATCTATACTATATAGTAGTATTTAGCCTAATAACTCTTTAGTAATTATTACTAAATCCTTCTTAAAGTGCTTTATAATAGCTTTAGGCGTAGCCTTAATTTAGTTATTACTAGCGAAGGTAGGTAACTAGGGGGATAATAAGAGGCCCTTATCTATACCTTATGTTACGCCGCGACACTAACGCGCTACCCCAACACCAGCACCGCAGCCAGCAACATAAGGCTGTAGAGTTTTACATAAAAGCTTTTATCGCGAAATTTTCTAGAGTTGAGATTTTATAGAGCTGTAGAAGATTGCTAGCTAGTTAAATTATAGATATCTACTTAGTGTTCTAATTATTCGGCTACTGCGCGATGCTGGCGCTAATAGCGTAGATATTACTATATTAACGCGTATAGATGCTGGCGTAGGCTTCTTCCTCTTTGTAATTATATAAGTAGCATTTAAAGCATTCTGGCTTCCCTTTTTAGTAATTTTAAGACGTTTTTAAAGTTGTTATTAAGCCTTGCGAGCCTATTAACGGAGGCGTTGCTTAGTAGCCTAATTAGCTTTCTCCTTAGCGCGCGTATTTCTGGCTGCTACACGCGTAATACGCTTCTCCTATAGTAGATAAGCTTTAAGCTGCCTATTTGCTATCTAGATCTCTCTCTGCTTACTTTTCTGGAGTTGTAGTTGTTACTTTTTAGCCTTTTGTTGGCTGAGAGAATCGCGCGCCCTCTGTACGCGGGCAGGTGACTAGAAAATAGATCCTCTATGCCACTTATCTAGCTGCTCAAAAGGTAGAGTCCTGCCCTTTGTTTAACGCTGTTTCTGGTTTGTGAGGGCTTCTTGTAGCCCCTAATTCTCATGTTCTAGGAGCTGCTTCTGTATAGAGATTAAGTGTATAGTGCGACTCAGCTTCTTGGCCTCATCACCTCCCCCTGTATCAACAACAACCTTCAAAAGCCGATCGATTTTGCGCTAATTAGACGCGCTAAGTACTAAAGTAGAGCTTTTACGCAATCTCTGTTCTTGAGACTTATCTCTGTTAAATTAACTAAGGATTAGTGTAGGATCTAGCGGCGAGATACCTATACACTTAAAAGTTTTAGTAATTAATTACGGCGTAACTAACGTTGTTTAGGCCCTCTAAAATAGTGTAAAGAAGTCTCTTTTAGCAATTGTTAATAGCCCCTGACTCCTATATAGGTATGCGGAGAGCTCGTCGGAGTAGGCGGCAGAAAGAGACTTAAACACACAGACGTCTAGAGGGTGCAGCGTATGAGTGGCGTAAGGGGGAAATATCGCAAGGAGGATCTTTTTCTAATCACAGTAGTTAATAAAATCCATAGTAACGTGAGATCCATGCCTATTAAGGACTAGGAGTCGCCACTACCGTCGAGCCTTCTCCTTAGTATAGCGATCAAACACCTGTTTTAGCCATTAAAGCCCTATCTCGTTGTTTAACTATCCAGAGGTTAATGAGGTAATAAAGACTCTATAAGAATTAACGTTAATTTCCTTAACCTAGCTTAATTGTAGAGTCTCAGCGTCAGATCGATAGATTAGTAATGGATTAATAGTAGATCCATCGGCGCATATACATGCAATAAGCGAGATCCACTTATAATTATTATCCTGAATAGCTTGCCTCACTTGGCGACTCTTATATATAGGCCTGTCGAAGATCCTTTTTGACCTGCCGGTGATGCCGAGTAGGAAGCCTTTTTCGTCCATATTGTAGGTATGTGTTAGAGTGGAGTACGGTATCACATGATATAAACCTGATGTAGACTAGTTGCTGATCACGATTCTGCTACTTAAGCAGTTTCTCCGTTTAGCCTATTACAATCAACTCAGTCTCTCATTCCTACTTGCTACCCATCTTATCCCTTACAGTATGCTAAGGCTCTATGCCATACTTTATAATTTTCTTATGTAGAAGCTTAAAGTAGAGCCTATATCTTGCGCCTAAATTAGCGTTATAGCAATTGCTATCTAGCCTAGTCGTCCATCGCGAGATTAAGGAGTCGGGGTGGCGCCTAATAAAGCGATTAACCCATCGCATAAAGATATCCTTTTTAGCGATAATTAATGCAAAGTTTTAGATTATCTAACGCGTAGGGGGTAGACCTTTCTAAGTAAGACGCTGTATATACTATAAGAGCTTAGATTCTTGTTATTAGTTAAGATTTTAGCAAGTCTATAGTAGCTGTGTACGCGCCTGCATGGCGCGTCTATGCCAGCGCGTTAATGTTGACCGCACAACACCAAATTCTTCTGCAATTTTTCTATATGAGAAAGTTTCTCCAGGTTCTCGTGAGTCGATAGCGATGATTGCAGCCTCAATCGGATCCATATTGGTGGAGATGCGGCGCGTCAAAGTTGAGGTGCTACATCTGTTGGGGTGGCGCGTTAGTGTCGCGGCGCACTGACTGTCTCGGCAGGGTAATGCTAAAGAACTTTATTTTTATTTCTATAAACTCGCTTTTTTTAATATTAACTTAGTAATCTATATTATGGAGTTATTTTAGTACTTAAGTAATATACTCCTTATATTATAGTAGGTTGTCTAAGTAGATAAGGATATTATCTACGTAGGCTATATAGAAGTTATTAAATAGGACGTATATGATTCTATTAATATAACACTAGAAGGTTATAGGACTATTATAGAGACTAAAAGATAATATATAGTACTTATAGTTACTATAGTATATATACACGGTAGTTAGATCCTTAGCATCTTTACCTCACAAGATATAGTAGAAAGCTTATCTTACGTCTAGTTTAGTAAATACCTTAGTATAGGCAAGTTATATAAGAGTCTCTTAGATTAGCGGGATAGGGTAGGTATCCTTCTTGATAATAGTATTAAGCTTATAGTAGTTATTATAGAAGCGCTACCCTCCCCTTAGGCTTTTTAGTAAATAGTACTAGCGAAGCGTATAAGATATTACACTATATAATAAAGCTATATTAAAGGTAGTTATGTAAATAGTCTCTATCTAGCTATAGCTATTCTAGAGATATACTATATATTAGACTAAAGGTTAATATATTTTTTATAGTTAGCGTAATTGTGGCGCATAGTCACAACGATCAAGGAGCTCGAAAACTAAGTCTATTAAAGAGAGGAAGCTCTATAATAACTAGCTAGTTATAAGTTTAGGGGATCGCGTGCTTAGCTACTTAGCTACTTAGCTTAACTTTAGCTAGTATAGAAAGCTCTAGTAAGGTATCTTTTATAATATACCCTCTAGCTTATATAGCATAGCATAATAAGCTAAATAGTAACTTAAAGTATAAAAGGTAGTAAACTTGCGTATAAAGCTTAAAAAGCGTCTAGCTTAGATCCTTAGCTCGCTAGGTAATTAGTCTAAGTAGCTAGTTTATATATAGTTCTAGAAAAAAGGTAAAGAAGAAAAGGGAGCAGCGTACTTTTACTATAAAGCTTTAATAAATATTTAAAAGTAATTATTTACTGGCAACGTGACCCGCGCGAGTACTTATATAAAAAGATAAAAAAATAAAAGGAGTAGCGTACTTTTACTATAGAGCTTTAATAAACGTTTAAGGGTAACTATTTACTTATAACGTAACCCGTACGAGTACCTGCGTATATAAATATAAAAAATAGGTAGCTATAAGATTATAGCGCCTAGCTAGTAAAGATTTACTTACTTATAGACTTATTATAATCTATACTTTAATATTCCCTAAAAAAACTAAAGGAGGGTTTACTACCTACCCCTTACACTTAAGCTTAGTTAATAATACTTTTTACTATTCCTTTTAAATCTAGCTTTTAATTTCACTAATCTTCTTACTTATAGGCTTATTATAAAGCTTATAAAAAGCTTCTCCCTAAAGCGCGTACTAAAGGTGGTTACACTTTATAGGCTCCTATTAATACTAGCTATTTACTCTATATAGGCACTTATAGCTTATATTAAGAGTGCGCCCTCTAAGCGTAGCATATATACCTGCGTACTTAGTTATTTAGTCGAGCTGCGCAAGCCAGCGAGCGTATCCTTCTAGAGATAGAGTTACTACTACGCCTGGTCGCAATAGGTTATTAAGCTCTCTCTAAGCCTACTTATAGTTATATCGTAGTGCTAAGCGTGGGAAATCCTTTATTAGCAGCGTACCCTTTATCTCTAAGAGATCTAGGAGTATAGCGTTGGCGTGTGCTCGGTTCCATTCGGATAGCCATTTAGTTATGTCTGTTATTCTGCTGCTCTGTGGGCGTAGGGGAATCTCTCTATATATATATCGTACCTGCTCCTTCTAATTATTATTGCTTAGATAGAGATTATTCTTAAGTTCTTTAATTAGCGCCTATAGCGTCTACTACTTACTTAACTATAGCATTATAAGCTTTAGCCTTTATAAATTAACTATAGTATAGACCTAGTTCTAGAGTGCCTAAAGCTTTATTATAAGCTAATTATAAATAGTAAATTCTAGCTTATACCGCTTAAGCTATTATATATAGGGCTTACCCTTAGTATTTATATCTAGTAGCTCTAGAGCCTAGTCGTGTATATTTATTTACTTAGAAGCTGTTAAGATCCCAAAGGGGTAGCTGGTCCCTAAGGGGCTAAGGTTGGTTCTCGGGCAGGAATACTGTAGTAGGACGAGAGAGGGTCGTAGTGATAGCTTGCGCTTGTCACTGGGGCGTTAGTATTAAAGGTGGGTATAACACAATTAAATCAACCAGGTTGCTTATTCAGATCCAAACGATAGATTAATAAACAGGTTAAACACGATGATAGAAGACTATCCTCGTGTCCCTATATACATGACTCGTCCCACGAATCCCAGGTGTCCCAAGAATCCCAAAGTCCCATATGCCAAGATACTTCTGGGACGCCCGATACTTCTGGGACGCGTGACATGGTCACGTGATCTGTGGCTGAGTCAGGAACCTTGGCTGGTCGCACGGATAAGTGGCCATGCCCCGCCTCGCGTCATGTTGGGTCTCAACGGATCCTAACAGAAGCTTTAAAATTAATATAATTTTATATTCTTTAAGCCTTCGCGTGGTACTTAAGCTACGCGTACTAAGGTAGGAATAAGTTATAATTTATAAGTTAATTACTTACTAGAAGTTTTATAGTAGTTATTATATAATTTAGCTCTATTATAGGTTATAAGCGTTAATACGTAAGCGTAAGAATAATAAAGAGTAAAAAATAGTTTACTATTATAATTATTAGCTAGTATAAAGTAAGTATATTATAAAATATTATAAAAGTACTAGGCTTTTAACTATAGCGCACAGGTATAATAATTAAAAAGCTTAAAAATAAAGTTTATTAAAGAGAGGAAGCTCTATAATAACTAGCTATTTATAGGTTTAGGAGATCGCGTGCTTGGCTACTTGGCTACTTGGCTCAACCCTAGCTAGCGCAGAAAGCTCTAGTAAGGTGCCTTTTATAACAAAAACACGGTACCGTGTCCGTGCGCGTAATGCGCGGATTCGCGTAATGCGCGGGTAACACCAAAATAACTTACGCAAAAATAAGGCTATAAAGCTACCTATAATAGATATTATTGTAATTTTTTTTTAGTAGAGAGCTCTATTAGTATTTATAATTAACTTATACTACTTATATCTATCTAGAAGCTTAACGTTATGGCCGTGATATATTAAGAGAGTTAGGGTAGTAGATACGCCCTTTAAAGCCTCCCTAATATATATAGTATTAACCCTACGTTTCTAATACTTATTACTCTATAGAGATAGCTGCGAAGCCTTTCTCTTACCCTTTTAGGAAGATTGTAGAGCTTTTATAGTGTTGTGAGTAGACTTCTAGGCTGCGCGCTCTATAGCCTTCTTAGCATTCTCCTTCTCCTTTATCTTCTTAGCCTTCTCTCGTGCTATATGCTTCTCTACTATAATATTTTCTTTATATATCTTAGCTACGTTCTTTAACTTAGCTATCTTAGCTTTTTAGAGCTACTACTCCTTCTCTTCTTACTCCTTTACTAATTAACAAATATATACCTCCCTTACCTTCCTTAGTAACTAGAAGATAGCTCTACTATAATACTCCTTATACTATTATAGATCTAAAGCTTTGCTCTTCTTCTTAGGCTTCTCCTTATTAGATAAGATCTACTTAATTCTATCTATCTTATACTTAAGTAGCTTATTTTAAATAGATAGGTGGTAGAGCGATTAATAAAGCTTCTATATTATCACGTTACCGGCTTAGATTATGTAACAAGGTGTATATGGCTTACGCTACTAGGACTCTAACTTAGTAGTAATTCGTTTCTCCCTAAGAATACACCTATTATACGTCTTATATATTTATACTATATTACTATAAATCCTATCTCCTTATATTTAAATTACTACCTACCTATAGAAGTAATTTAGTATAATATACCTCCTAAGATTACTAGATAGACTGCTGTCTACGGCACTTCTAAGCTTTCCGAACTATAAGTAATAGAGACCTACGACGACCTTTGCGCGGAAAATAACTAGGCCTATAATGCCTAATTAAGGGAAGAAGCCTTATATCTAGAGCACTTAGTGCCTACTAGCGCTAGTTAGGCCCCGCCTAGTCTCTACGTTGCCTCGGGCATAACACTACCCGCTAGTGCGACTAGGAGCACTCTAATATCTTTAATAGAACTTTATCCTTAGGTAATAATTAAAGAAGCCTATAAATAGCTCTATAGTATTTAGGATAAAGAAGAGATAGCTTATATTATTAAGATACGTAAGCGCTATAAATAAGGTAACTAGGGCGCTATAATTAAGACTATACTAGTTATAAAGGTACTAGTTATACCTCTATTATTTCTAGTAATATACCCTCCGCCACCTAAGTCCCCCTATAAATATAAAAAGAAGGATTATTTTAATTTTAATCTTTAGAGGGACGACTATAATTGTTACTTTTACTAATCTATAATCTATTTTCCTATAGAAGAAATAAAGATTAAATTTACTATTACTTATATTAATAACGTGCTATAGACTATTTAGAATACTAAGGTTATATTATAATATAGCTAAGGTCCTTATTAGTGGAAGACTTAGTAAGTATTAAAAGATAAAATACTAAATACCTTTAGTACTCTAGCGTAACGCTCGTAGAACGCCTTTAATACCTTAAAGGCTTATATATAATATCTAGGATAGTCGCTATTAGAACTTCTAGACTATATTTAGCTATTTTAGGACGAACTTAATATATTTAATAAGAAGTAAAAGCCCTAGCGTGTATTAAGTTATATTAGATACCTTAATACCTAAATATAAGAGAAGCTCTATACCCTAGAAGAATCCTAGTATAACACTATTGCGAAGGCGTAAGAGAAAGCCATCGTTTTCTAGAAAATTTAGAAAACTCTAAAGGCGGACAAGCCAGCCTCGCTAAAAGTAAAAGGCTCTAAAATATTACCTCTAGAATTAGGAGAACTACTAAAACCTCTAAAATGCGTTAAAGGAAGCTACTAGGGATAAAATAGTATAAACTAGTATACTAAAATGTAAGCTAGTGCTAAGAAGGTACCTTTCTTAGTAATATACTACTATTATAGCTAATTAGGCTACTATAGCCCTATCTATCCTAATAAAGGTAAACTGGTAGCTATAGGTTCTATTAAAGTAAAGAATTAATCCTTCTTATTAGGAAAAGGTAAGGGGCGAAAGGAATTATAGCCACCTTTACTATTTATATTAATATTATTATTAGCTATATAAGTCGCCTTTTAAAGGTTAAGGACGTTAGCTATCTATTTAACTAGTTATATAACTCGCAAAAAAATATTATTACTATAAAGACTAGAGTTAAGAATAGTGGCAGTGTTAACGTTCTTATAAATATAGGCTTAGCTCTTAATCTTATCTTAGGTAAGTTAGCTAAAGAGATAGAGCTTAATGTCCTTTCTTTAGAAGATTTACTAGTAACTACTATAAATAGGTCTAAAATTACTATATATAGTACTACTATAGCCGAAATAGAGTTAATAGACTCTTAACACTAAAAATAAACTTAACTAATTCCTTTTATAGTTACTAATCTCCTTTAGTATATGATCTTCCTAGGCTTATTTTAGTTTAACTAAGAAGCTTTAAAGGTAAACGTTATAACGCATTAGGTACTCTTTAGGGGTAACCTAGATAAGTTAAAGATTCCCTTTAAGAGGATAGCTATAGAGGATATAGAAGAGTTTAAGTATACTATATATAATCCCTACTTATAGGTCTTTACCTATTTAATTAGTATAGTTAAATAAAAGATTTAAAGTAACCCTAGTAGGCGTAATAGGTAGTTATTACTAGAGGAGTATTCTAATTTTATAGACTTTACCTCTAATAAAGACTTTAAGGTACTAGTAGACTATAGTCTAAATAACTTAAGGATTAATATTAAGTCTAGAGCGTCCCTACTATACTTTCTTAAATATAATCTTTTAATATTAGAATTAGAGGTTATTAAGAAGTATATTAAGGGATACCTTAAAAGAGGTTAGATCCGGAGATTAAAGTTACCTACTAGGGTGCTAATTCTCTTTTTAAAGAAAAAGGATAGTGGCCTTAGGCTTTATATAGACTATTGCGACTTAAATAAGATTATAATTAAGAATCGGAGCACTCTACTACTAATTATAGAGTTACTAGATTGCCTTATTAAGATAAAGATCTATACTGAGTTCGACTTACGTAAGGCTTACTATAGGGTCCGTATTATAGAAGGTAATAAGTAGAAGACCGCTTTCCGTACACAGTATAGCTATTTTAAATATATAATTATATCTTTTAGCCTAATAAATGTACTTAGGTAGTTCTAGTGGCTTATATCTTAAATAATAATAAAACTAGTTAATAAGACCTATATTATATATTTAGATAATATCCTAATCTTCTTAGAGACTATGGACGAATATAAAGTATATATTTAGAAAGTATTATAATATTTATAAGAAGTAAAGCTATTTATATACCTAAGAAGTATAATTAGTATACTAAGTTAATAGAGTACCTAAATTTTATTATCTCCCCTAAAGGACTCTCTCTTAATCTATTAAGGATAGAAGCCATCTAAATACAGCTAATACCCTAATATATATAAGATATAAGGGTCTTTATTAACTTTATAAACTACTATTATTACTTTATTAAGTACTTCTCCTAATTAGCGCTGCCCTTAACTAGGTTAACCTAAAAAGGGCTTAATAGCGCTGGAGGCGGGCTAGATATAAGGAGGGAGGAAAGCGTTAAAATCGATATCGGCGCTAAAGGCAGAGAAGCATTTTAAGTCCTTAAGGATGCCTTCCTATAGGTCCTAATACTTGTGTACTTCGAATACAGGAGAGACACTCGCGTAGAAACTAACGCCTCTAATAAGGCTATTAGCGCTATTTTAAGCTAGTTAGTCCCTAAAGGGGATAGTACGTCCTAGTAGCACCCTATTAGTTTCTTCTTAAAGAAGATAAATAGTGTCTAATTATATTATAACATATGTAATAAAGAATTGCTTACTATTATAAACTATATAAAGTGCTAGCGATACTACTTTTAAAGTTAATATTTTAAAGTTCTTATAGACTACTATAACCTTAATAGTTTATAGAAACGAAGACCTTATTATTATAATAAGTATAAATATACCTATTCCTCTCTAAATATAACTTTATTATAACCTATTAAAAGGGGTTAATAAACTTAGTAGATACCTTATCTTACTACCTAGATTATATACTTAGAATAAAAGGAGCTAAATATAAATATAATAGAGTAGTTATAGAATCCCTTAAAAATATACTACGGCTTTTAGTAAAGGAGATTAATAGGATTATAGTCTTTATAGTATCTATATAGGCCAAAAGTAACTATAAATAGAACTTAAAGCTTATAAAAGAAATTAGAGAGTTAAGGGAGTATAATCTGCTAACTTTAGGGGACGATTTAACCTTAAAGAATCTAAAACGAGCTAAAGAGGAAGTACTAGATCTTCTAGACAATAGTAATGACGATTTAGCGTAAGATGACCCTAATAGCTCTTCCTTACCACCGCCTAGGCTAATACGGCCCTACATGGTAGAAGAGAAGGTAGCTACTATTAAAGAGTGCTATAACGGCCTCCTTTTAGGAAACTTTAGTATTACTAGAATCCTTAAGTGCGTATAACGAAGTATATATAGACTAGGATATTAAAGGATATTACTAACTATATCTATAATTATAAATAGTGCTAATATGCTAATACGAAGGTATATAAGCCCTATAGTCTTCTATAGCTACTACCTATTCTAGATAACGTGTTTTACAAGCGAGTGCGTATTACAAGCGAGTGCGCACCCCACTAACTTTTCGTAACGCGTGAACTTCTACCTACTATAGGGCCCCTAACTAAAGCCCAGCCAGCTTCTTATAAGGCTAATATATACCTTACTATATTAGCTCTTTAGTAAAACTAATTTTAGAGTAAGGTAGTCGCTATATAAACGTTTAATATCTCTTAAGATATACTCTACTACTAACGCGCTAGTAAGTGTTAGGATCCGAGCGACCTACAAGTGTCGAGGACCAACGATGGGCAGCCGCGGGGTAACCATCGGTGGGACTGCACTACCGAGGTCACGTGATCTACCATCCCGCCAAGAATACCATCCCGGATGGCACAACCCTCCTGGATGGCACAACCCTCCCGGATGGCACAACCCTCCTGGATGGCATAACCATCCAGGATGGCACAGGATTATGGGATGGCAGGAAAAGGATTAAATATATAAACCTACATAAATACCCTTACAGCATTCGTGTTCAACCTGTTTATCAATCTATCGTTTAGATCTAAATAAGCAACCTTGTTGATTTGATTGTGCTGTACACACCTTCGATACCAACGCCCTAGTGACAAGCGTAAGCTATCACTACAACCCTCTCCTGTCCTACCAGTATTCCTGCCCGAGAACCAACCTTAGCCCATTTAGGACCAGCTATCCTAGATGGAACCTAACAGTAAGGCTACCTAACGTAATTATTAGCCTAATTTAAAGAAGCTTACCTAGCTAGAAGAGGAGGTAATTATTAGGTATATACTTAGCCTAGACTAGCGTGGATTTGCGCCTACGTACGCGGCTATACGTAATATGGCTAATAAGCTACTCGCTATGTGCGACGAAGGTTAGGTTGGCGTCTACTAGCCACGTAACTTTATCAAGCGTATAGATAGCATTACGATGCAATTTAATTAAATGTACAATAAGTAGAGAGCTCTATATAAGGATCCTATATTAATTAGGAGCTAGTTCAAGCTTATAGAGTAGATAAAGGCTAAATATAGTATTTATAATAAGGACGTTTATATCTTTAACGAGGTTAGCTTTATAATAGGTAAGATTATAACTTAGCTTATTATAATAGGGTTAGAAAGAAAAGGCTTACTAAAGGCTATTTAGCTAAGTAATCGCGAGTATATAATAGTAATTTAGGGAATTAACGCTAGTAGCTAGGCTATCCCGCCGTTTATTATCTTTACTAGCTAGCACTACCTATCTATTTAGTATAAAGAGGATATCCTACGCGACTAGGCTATTACTATTAGTAATAATAGCTAGATAACTAATAAGATTAAAGTTAAGTAGCTAAAGTACTTTATTAAGTATATAAAGGATAAGGTAGTTAGAGCGCGTTAGCTACTTATTTTTAATAGCTATAAGAGCTACTACTCTCTTAAATTTTAAGAGCTTTATAAGGAGAATAATATTTATACGCTCTATATACCGCCGTACTTATCTTACTTACTATAGCTACTTAATATTAGCTACTTCTCGCTATTAAAGCGCGCGTATAGCCGCCAGATTAAGAGCCTAATACGCGACTATATTAATTATATTATAAAGCTTAAGTTTTTACTAGCCTTTAAAGTAGCCTTTGCGCGATTGTTTATAGTAGCTAATATCTACTTAGCCTTTTAAGGCGTAGGCCTTATTCCTCTCTAGCTAGACGTTATTCTATTAAAGCTAGATATATAGCTCCGTACGCCTACTCCTCTAGCTACTATAATAGAGGCTCTCTAGGAGGCTTAAATACTAAGTAACGTACGTAAGCTTAATATTTAATTAATATTAATACGTAATCGCGTATAACGGTATAAGAGCTTATTACTAGCCTTAATTATTAAGGCGATTAGCTAGCTTAAGAAGGGGGTAGAGGTAATAATACTCTTAGCTAAGCTAATACGCGATTAGATTACTAGCCTTAAGAGAGCTAATAAGGTAGTAATAAAGTATAGGTAGTATAAGAAGAAGTAGATATAAAGGTAAGGGACCTTAATAAAAGAAGAGGGAGAGGATATACTCGCTTAAAAGGAGGCTAACTAGTAGATAGAGCGTGAACAGCGTTAAGGTGAGGAGTAATTAGGTCGTAGCCGCTAGGCTCTGGCGCGCTATAAGCGGTGTAGAGAGACTAGGCATAACTTACGCTCGTGTAAAAAAGATACTTTAGATATTACTTAATCTATCTTATTAATATCTATATATTATCTCTTAACGTGGTTGAGATATTTACATATAGAGGTGTATAAAGTTGGTGGGGTGCGCACTTGCTTGTAATACGCACTCGCTTATAAAATACTTTAGTTCCTAGTAATACGTAATTATAGACTTTATTACTAACCTAACCCTAAGTCCCCTTTCTAGGGTTACTTATAATTCTATCTTAGTTATTATAGACTATTTCTTAAAGATAGCTTATTATATACCTATAAGGATAGACTAGGAGAGCGTTAATCTAGTGTAGGCCTAGATCTAAGAAGTTATACGACTTTATAATAATTTAGACTTAGTATTATCTAATAGAGGTCTAATAATATAAGTAAAGTATTAGGATAATTTCTATTACTATCTAAATTTAAGATATATCATAACGTCGGCCTTTCACTCCTAAATAGATAAATAAATAGAACACTAAAATTAAACGCTTAAGTAATATCTTCGTATTTTCTATTGCCTAGAATAGAATAACTAGGCACTATAGGTCTTATATACTGAGTTTATCTATAATAATAGTAAATATTTAACTATTAAGTATACACCTTTCTAAGTTTACTTTAGATATAACCTAAAGGAGCTAAATTAGCCTTAATAGCTACTAGGGGACGGTAAAAGCTCTTATACTTTTAAACTAGCCTCTAAGCTAAATAATATCCATGTAACAATAAAAAGGAAACTAAAAGTAGCCTAGCGCTACTAGAAGGCGCTCTAGGATAAGAAAAAATTACCTCTTAACCTTAAAGTAGGCGATAAGGTCTAGGTTTCGAATCATTATATAAAGTCTATAAGGCCTAGTAAAAAGATTAATTAGAAGTGGCTAGGGCTAGGCACTATTACTAAGTGTATTAGTAATCCACCTACGGCTTACCGAGTTGAACTCGCTAACTTAGGTAAAGCCTATCTAGTCTTTTATCTATTCTTATTAAAACTATAGGCTCCCCGTACCTCGCTACTATATAAATAAGAGCCTATTATAGATATATTACGCCTATTTAGCGACGATATTTATAATATAGAATAGATTATTAACTAAATATATATATATATAGTTAGAATAGTAAGAGTATTTTATTAAATAGGAAGGATACTGTAAAGAAGAAAATACTTAGGAGCTAGGCGTCTCTATTAGTGGTAAATCGCTAAAAGAGTTTTAGAAAAGATATAAAGTATCCCTAAGACGCTCTACTATTAAACTACTAGCGGAAAACTACTAAGGCTAAGGCCGTCCTCCTAAGAAAAGGGGGGGATAGCTAAAGGAACTACCCTCTTTCTCCTACGCTACTTAAGAAGCTTAGATTATTATTCTAATAAAGGTACTATTGTTACCTTTTATCCTTAATTTTATACGCGTCTCCTATAGGGAGTTTAGTAATAAAGTAGCCTTAAGTAGGCTAGGATATTTTAATAGTATAATGTAAAGTATTTTATATCTATATAATTAAGCTTTAGGTATATATATAGAGAAGGAAATACTCCTCTATTTATACTATAATAAGGGCGAGTCTGAGATGACGGGGTCTAAAAGGGACTCTCTAGCGCTAAAATAGAGCCCTAAACCGCCTAATAGCCGCTATACTCGCCTAAGAGCGTTAAAAAAAACCCCCTTACTTTACTCTTAAAAGTGACCTACTAGACCTAGGGGTATAATGCTATAAATGCCGAGATCGAAAAAGACATGCTATAACTATGGAAACACCTTACTAGGGCCAAATAGGACCTAGTAGCGCCCTATAGTACTACTTAGGGCCAAATAATCGCTAATGGTTACCTCCTAGCCCTTCTTATACTAGTTCTTACTAAGAGCCTTTATAATATCGTTAATAGACCTAAATCTAGCCTTATTTTTAGTACTAATTTAAGGAAAGTCCTTATACTAGCGAATTTAAGCTTATTAGTTCTACTTAGCTAATAATTTCTAGGAGATAGTGGCCTTATCTTAGGGACTCTTATAGCTATTATAGGGTAAATTAGACTAGTTAGGAGAAAGGTAATTAGTATCTATAAATACCTAATAGAGTTTAGCCTCCTTATAAGTGTGAGAGGCTTTAAGTCAAGAGACTTATAATGCCAGAAGTAATACGAATAAATTCAGTAAGGCTTAAAGTTAGGCTTCGAGCCTCGAAGTTATATATCTAGTCCTTCGAAGCTATTCTGAAATTAATCTAGTAAGGCCGAAGGCTACCGAAGTTCGGCCTTGCTATGCCGAGGACGAAGCTTAAGGACAATATATAGGGCTAGAGCCTATTATAATACCCCTCCTTATCTTAAGCGTCTATCTCCTAATCGTTTAGCCTTCCTCTATTAAGTTTTAGGAGAGATTTCTTTTTTAAACTTTAGTCTATTTATAGGTTTAGTCTAGCCTACCTAAAGGTAAGCGTATTACCTTCGCTAAGCTTATTATAAAGCATTATTAGTACACGAAGGTCCTAATATACTTTTATAATTTTTAGGAACTATATTAATAATAAAATTATTCTTAGGAGGGGATGCGTCTTTAGTTTAAAGTTACCTTTAGACTATTAGAGGGAGTATTACTCCCTATTAGGAGGGTAGGGGGTTTAATAAGCTCCTTAGACTCCTATAGAAGTCCTTTAGGAGTTTATTATCTAGGCCTTATATACTTCTAGTGTACGCTTCCTATCTATCTAGAGCTACAGTAGCGGCGAGATTCTTAGCGGATTCCTAGGTAGGGTTTATATCTCCTACCTATTTTACCTAATATAGGACTTATACTCTCCTATTCTATTACTAGAGGCGTTTTTCTCCCTATATATCCTAAACGGTGTATTCTTCTTCGCTATTTATAATTATAGCTTTAGGATTCTATTCTTTTATAGTTTAGCTAGATAGGGGATTATTAGTAGCTAGATATAATTAGTTTATAAAGAAGATAGGATATAATCCTAATAGGATATTTAACTCTATATTATATAAATTAATAACCTTCTTCATAGTAAACTTTATATTTTTCTAATTAATCTTTTTAATTAGTTATAAATTTAAGAGGTAGTCTTTATACTAGAGCTATACCTCATCCCCTTCCTTTAGTTAGGGGGCGTTTTTCTAGTATCTATTCTCTTACTTCTCTTATTTCTATTATACTATTACTATTTTAGCTTAGATATAGGAGAAAACTTTTTTAAACTTATTAAGCTACGCCTCTACTAATTTTACTAGTTCTATCCTGTATTAATAGTAGTTAATAGCGTATTTTTCTCCGTTAAGCTATATAGGGTCTATATTATAGCTATACTATAGGAAGAAGGGGGTTACTCTAGTAGAAGTTACTTCTTAGCTATTAATAGCTATTTAGGCAGTAGGGTAATAGTCTACATAGTCCTTCTAGTCCTATTAGACGAATACCTATAGGTATACTTTAATAGTAGTATTTATTCGTTAAGTGTTCCGGTCTATTTTAGGGTGTCTAGCTATTAAGAGTTAGTATTATGTCCTTATCCTTTTATATAGGTGTTTCTAGAAGTCGCTTATAAATTGCCCCCTATAGTTTAAAATAATAGCGTTAGGAAGCTAGTAATAGACTATAACGTTCTTTAGGAAGGCGTCTACTATAGTAATAGTCTCTAAGTTAGAGAGGGGAATTAGAATTACTCTCTTACTAAGGCAATCGTAGACTACTATTAAGTTTATATAACCTCTACTATGTAAGAGCCCTATAATAAAATCTATAAAGATTTCCTTCTAAGTATAATTAGGGAGAGGAAGAGGTTTTAATAGTCCTTACTTTAATTCTTACTAGGTTTAGTGCGTTCGTATATATTATAGTTCTAAATATATCTTTAAATAGTATTAGATATCCTAAGAAAGAAGTAATCCCTAGTAATAATTTTATAAGTAACTTTATACCTAGGGTAACTAGTTACTAGGGAGTTATATACTATTCCTACTAGGGCGGTGTAAAGGGACTCCTAGTCTAGTACCTACCTTTATTTTTAGTAGTAGAGGTAGCCTACGATAATAGTATATTCTTAAATTATATTGCAGTGGAAAAGATTGTGGAATTCTCTGTCTGTCTGTCTATGCTATCTAGAAGCTGCGGAGTATGTATGTGCACGAGCGTAAACATCGCTAGTCCCAGATAGGTGTAGCCTTCTTAGAAAGGTAAGTGGCAACTAAGCAAGGGTAGGAGTAACCATCCTATAGGGTAAGAGCTATTAAACCGTCACACACCCCCTTATCCTGTAGTTAATCTATAACGTAAGAATAAATCTTAAGTGTCCTTCTCCGTCTTAAGAACCTTTGAACGAATATCTACAAGGTGTAGTTACTATACGAATTTAATATACTTTTATTAAGGAAGGATCTTCGTTATGCCGTTAGTAAGCATCTAGTTTATAGACTTCTATTAAACGTGGAGGCGATTCTCCTCGACCTCCTAGTAGATCTAGTTCTAGTAGATATTAACGTGTTTAAGCTTAGTGCTAAGCTTGTCTATCTCTTTTGTAACTATACCTACAGTCTATGAGTTATTACACTAAATAATAGTTGTTTAGTTAAGCTTTAAAGATAGTTTTTTAAATAGATAATACTACTCCTCTATTTTTAATTTAGTAAGTAATAAAGCGAGCAGCTCTACTTTAGTTATTAATTTTATAATAGTGCGTTATAGTATTAACTTCTAGTTAATAGTTATGCTAAATAGCTAAAAGACGTATCCTTAAGAGCTTTAGCGCGTCTTAATATTATTAGTAAAGATAGCATTAGATGCCCTAAAGAAGATTAGATCGCAATAGTCCTACGGTGTTATAAGGTACTTTTAAATCTTTGTTTTATTAATAGCTTGCGCTTACAGAGCTCGATATTTCGTCTTAAGAATATAACGCCACACCCTTTAAATAGATTTAACGTGTGCTTAACTAGGGTTTATTAAATATAACGCGTGAATAACGTAAGCGCGGGCTAGATTAGGTTAGGTATACTAAGTTAGGTAGGCAAGATAGCTTATAAGCTCTTAATAGGTCTTTGTCTAAGCTTTGTTCGGTTCTTTAAGAGATTATTCCAGGTAGTTTATTAGCATAGGCACCTCTAAAGGGCGATTAGTAGAAATAATATTATACTTAGTAGTAACCTTATTAATATAGGCGTCTTATACTAAGTAAATCGTACGTGCGTTAGTGTCTCGAATAACGCGTATACCTAAGAACTACTTAAGTTCTCCTAGGCATTTTAGGCTATAATACTTATTAAGTTTCTTTTTAAACACTTAGTTTAGATATTTATTTAATAGGTGGAAAGCCATCACGATATTGTTAACGTAAATAAATATAATTAACTAGCTATTAACGTAGACGCATAGAAATCCTGGGATAAGCGTTAAGCCTAAAGACTTTAGTATCCCTCTTAGGTTCTTATACTATAGAAGTAATAATTCTTTTAGTCTGTACAGGGCTCTTAGCACCTGTAGTAGCTCTCTATCCTTTTTAAAACTATCTAGTATCTAAGCGTAGAGCTTTTAATTAAGTATCGCGTTTAGAAACGCGTTTAGTACGTTGTACTAGAGTAGCTTTAATCTAAATTAATTAGCTATTATAATAAGTACTTAAAATATTCGGGTAGCTAGTGTGGCTGCGTATATTTCTTTATATAGCTATTATAGGTTGCCGCGGACGACGAGTTGTGTCTTAAATTAATAGAGGTAGCCATCTTTATTAAACTTATATATAAATACTTATATTAGGGGTAGCACCTCTGCATTAGCAGTCTCCACTATTTATATTATCTTAGTAAAGTAGCCTTTGCCCTAGATCTCGCGATACTCTTGCTATGCAGCCTCTTAAAACTACTCTCTAAACTAATAATAATCTAGCTCTTAAAATAATTATAGAGCTCTTGGAACCTAGGTACGATGTATTTTTATTATTATCTTAGCTTTTAAAATAGTTAAAAAAGCCTTAAGGTAGTCGCTAACTAATCCTTTATACAAGACGGCGTGAGAATGCTATCTCTCTAGTCCTTAGAAATTAGCGTTTCAACGTGTGCGTTATAAGCCTTTAATAATATTCTTTATGCTAAAATTAAGGTTTTAACGTCTAAGAGCGTTGTTCTAATATCAATCTAGTATATAGCCTTTAAGCTGGGTAGCTAAGAGCTCTTATTAGTCTAATAGACCTAGCGTTAACTATTCTAGAGTTAACAAGCCTCTACTAAATTATTTTAGTTAACTTAGTTTAATCTCCTTAGTATCCTTACCCTCTACCTATAACTTAGAAGGCGTAGGTGCGTCTTAGGTTCGTTATTAATATTGTTAAGTTATTAAAAGATCTTTAATTACTATATTATTAGGTTTAAACTCCTTTAAAAATGCAAGAAGCTTAATAACCTCCTTAATTACTAATTCTTAAGCGTAGCCTTGCAGTCCTTTATAAAACTTAATAGGTTTAAAAACGACATCTTAAGTGCCTATAACCTGGTCCTTCGTGGGTAGCCAGATCCTAAAGATGTTGGTAGAGTCGTAGCCAACGAGGTGGCCTATTAAAGCTCTTAATTCGAGCTTGTCCGCACGCTTTAGCGAGTGGTTAAGTACGTAGGCTTAATAGCCTATTAATTGCATGTGTTAAACCTTTAGTTTCGTCCCCTATACGATTTCGTACGGTGTTTTCTATTGTAGTGCTTCTGTAGGGGTCTGATTTAGCACATATGCTGCTGTTCGAATCAGCTCGTAAGTTAGAGACTTTAGTAGTCCTGTCTAAATCCTCATAGCTCTTGCTTAGATAACAAGCAGCAATCCCGCTCGTTCTATAAGTCCGTTCTATTCTTCTATGTATTCTACTCGTGGCTCGTATCAGATGCCAAGGTCCTTGCAAAGGTCCTCTAGTATATTAGGCGATATACTAAATCCTTGGTTGTTATTAGTCTTAATAGCAGTTACGTCTTAAGCAAAGACGCGCTATATCTTACGTATATTTTAAATAATTTATATTTTTAAGAAAGGCTTTAATTAATTCGGGAAAGTAGAGACTTTATACCACTTTAGGTATTAGTTAACTAAGTAACTAGCCTATTAATCGTCGTTTAAGCAGGCTTCTCCTTGCGGTACTAATTAAATTACGTTAATTATAATTTAATAAAAAGGCTTCTTTACTTAATCCTCTTATTATTTCTAAGATATCTATTTTATTAATTTTAACTCTATATAGATTGCATAAAAGTTGTTAGCGTCGCCTTTAACGACAATTCTATTAACGTTTGCTATTAGGTATTTCATAGCCTTCTTACTAGGGTAACTTTATATCTAATAAGCTATCTTTGGGTTAACAATCTGGTCTAGGCGCGGAGCCTTCGAAGGTCTATAGGTGGTTCCAAAAGATAATAAAGGCGTAGGCTTCGGACGGCAGGATGCATCGGCATCTACCAGCCAGTGACCTCTATTGTATTCTAGGTAGGCTAGAGTCGTCTTTAGATTGCTTCTATATAGTAGGTCTTGGCCTAAATTAAAATATATGTTAATCTTGCGGCAACGTGCCAGGCTAATAAGATGAGTAATAAATCCTTAGACGTAGGTAATATAAGTAAGTTCTAGCGTTCTAACTCTTATTATCGTCTTTACCTTAAGCTTTATGCTTCCCTAGGTAGTAATCTAAACACGGCCTATACTAGCGCCTATAAAATCTATATTACTAGCGTTATACTCCCTTATCCATCCTACCTAGTCTTCGCTGTTAATAACGTAGGTGTTAGAGCCAGGATTAAGTATCTATCGATTACTTAGTTTGTTAATATCTTCTTCTATGCTAACTATTGTATATAGACTATCCTTAGGCTTTATGCTATTATCTATAGTTAACTAAGCTAAATCCTTATTAGCATCATTATATAGAGCGCAAAGCTCTTAGTTCTTATATAGAGCGTAAAGCTCTTAGTTCTCGTGTAGAGCGCAAAGCTCTTCCTTTTTATATAAAGCGTAGAGCTCTTCGTTCTTGTCCTAAGATATAAATAGTACCGTGTTTGCCATTAGTCTAGTAGGAGGGCTACTATTATCTATAATAATATTCCTGTCCTATTGCTTTGCGCGCTATCTATTAAGTGCCTTATTAATCCTTTCTCTTAGGCTATAATTGGCGGTAAAGGCGGCATCTAGCTTCTTCTGGCCAACAGCATTAGTGTAGGCCTTTGGCCTTCTTGGGTGCTTGGCGTTGATCAACCAGCATTCGGTCCAGTAGTGTTTTAGGCCGCATGGGCATTGTGGCTTGTCTTTGTTGCCATCCTTCTTCTTCTGCTGCTACCGCTGCTGCTCAGGCTTAGCAGCATCCAGTTCTGCAGCCATAGAGCTGAGTCCTGTCGATATCGGTTAAACACGCTTAAGGTAGGTTGTGAATTTGCTAACGTAGTCTTCTACTAATAGAATAGCGGTGCTAGCATCCTCTAGTTTAATTAAGACTTGTAGGCCTAATATACTATACTTAGCATTAATTGTCCTGCAGGCGATAAGAAAGTCTTCTTGTGCCCTAGATCCTATTATCTCTAGGACCTTTGCGGCTATGCATATGTTGGTAACCTCCACCTAAGATCGCAGCCATTCTTCGACCTTCTTGCCACGCGGTGGCGTCTGTAGGTTCTTGTATCGTGCAATAAGGTCTCGTTAACGTGTAGCATTAGATAGTGCAAGGTGCTTCTTAAGGGTCGTTAATTATTCGTGCGGGGTATCCTTATTCTTAATTAAGTAAAGGTGTCTCGTAGTAATCGTTTTACTAATCTCTAAGTTAAATTCTCCTAGAGCTTTTTTCTAACACTTAAACTTAAGGTCCTTGCGTTCCTATCGCTCGTATTCCCACTAGTATAGCTTCTACTAAGCAGCAGTAAGGTAAGCCATTAATATAGCTTCCTTATTATAATCCGTGAGTTGTGGTTTAGTTAGTGCTATTAACGTAGGCAGGTCCGCTGCCGTTGTAGCAAGGTCTACGTACTACTAGAGGTTGTTCTTTTAGGTAGTATCCTTTTAAATAAACAGCCATTTATGCCAATTGTTAGCTCGATCGAGGACGATGGTCACTTGGGTGACTGCAGGGTCTGACTCAGTAGTTATTATATAGGGTATTGGTGATGTGGCGGCTCCGCACAGTATAATCAATCGTGATCTTAATCATGGGTGCTAATTAGTAAGTCGTGAGTACGCAAGCTTTAGTCGTGCGATCTTCTTCGCAATCCGTTATAAGCTTAGTCGTAATCCGGGCTCATAACTATTGCAGTGGAAAAGATTGTGGAATTCTCTGTCTGTCTATCTATGCTATCTAGAAGCTGCGGAGTATGTATGTGCACGAGCGTAAACATCGCTAGTCCCAGATAGGTGTAGCCTTCTCAGAAAGGTGAGTGGCAACCAAGCAAGGGTAGGAGTAACCATCCCATAGGGTAAGAGCTATCAAACCGTCACAAATTACTACCTTAAGCCTTAACTCTAGTAGAAAGTTATAAGCTCCCTTAGTTATATATTTTGTTATAATCTAAAGTATTATATTATACTTTAAGCCTTTTATATTTTATTAAGGCTTAAACAGAGGTGTATATTCTTTACATAGGGAGGGAGATTTATAGTATTACCTATTTAAGGTGAATTACTACGGAGTATATAGATTATAGGAGCTTATAAGGCTCTAAGTTAAACTTTACCTAGTAAGACTTCTCTTATTAAAGTAGTTAGAAAGTTTAAGATATTACCTATTTATTAGAAGTATCCGCCAGTAGGTCCTAATCCTTTCTTAATAATATATTAGCTCTAGAGTTAACGCATCTAGGCTAGTATATAAAAATAAAATTATACTTACGTAGTATATCTACCTATTTTATATACTATTTATCTAACTAATAGGAAGTAGTAAAGTATATTAAGTTCTTATAGTTAGTATATACTAGAGTATGGGGAATAGCTTATAGGAGATTATATTATTCTTTAGTATATTTTATTACTATAAGGAGTTCTTTATCGTAGATTATATAATTCGATTCTACTAGGGTATACTTAGTAGAAAAGTATACTATAGGGGGGAGCACTCTAGTATCGTCGTATTAGGAGAAGCACCCTCCTATAGCCTAGCCTAAGGCGTCTACTTTAAGTATCCCTTCTTTCTCTAAGTTAAAGTAAGCTAGGACTAGTTTAGTATCAAATATGTCTTTTAGTTTCTTAAAAGTTTATATTTATTCTAGTCCTTAGGAGAAGGGTATATTTTTTCTAGTTAGTTTATTAAGTGGTGTTACTAAGTCTAAGAAGTTACTAATAAATCTTTAGTAGAAGTTTATAAAACTAAGGAAGCTCCTTACTCCTTTAACTAATAAAGAGGACTCCTATTTCTTAATACCCTATATTTTATCTAGGTCTATACTAATCCCCTTTCCTATTTTAATAATAAATTATAAGTACTTTATTCTTCTAACGTTAAATTCGCTCTTTTTAATATCTAAATAGAGGCTAGCTATACCTAGCTTCTAAACTACTTTACGTACTTTCTTCTAGTAGTCCTTTAGTAATCTACTAAAATAGATAAGTATATCGTTAATATATATAGAGTAGAAGTTGTCTAAGTACTCCTATAGGATATAATTAATATATTATTAGAAGGTACTAGGCGCGTTAGCTAACCTAAATAGTATTACTAATTATCTAAAAGGTAGTTTTCTATTCTTCGCCCTTAGTAATACGTATTTTATAGAATACCTAAATTATATTAAGTTTTATAAACTACTTCGCCTTCGCTAGTAATTATAGAGTCTCGTTAATTAGGGGGAGTAGGTATTAATTTTTCTTTAATAGGGCGTTAAGGGTATAATAATTAATATAGAACTATAAGCCGCCGCTAGGTTTTTATATAAAGAGGACTAGAAAAGCGGCGCTAGACTTACTTATACGTATAAATCCCTAATCTAGGTACTCTATAAGTTCTTTCTAAAGTACTAGTAGTTCTTTTCTAGATATATTATAAAGGGGGCTAAAGGGAATTTTAGGCTTCCTTCCGTCCTTAGTTATAAGTAGTATTAAGTAGTCTATACTAGGACCTTATAGAGGGGGGAGTCTATTAGCTTACTCTTTAGAAAAGACTTTCTATTAATCTTATAAATAGTTAGGTAGGAGCTCTCTTAGGTTAATATTTAGTTTTAGCTCTAGAGCTTTCTAAATATCCTTTAGTAATATAGTGAAGGCTTAGAGGCCGTTTTAGTTATATATATTATATTAACTTAGTACTAAAAGGGCTACTACTAAAACCTCCTTAGCTTTAGGGAAAGATTTTTTCTCCTAATAGTCCCAAATTCTAACCCTAGTAGATCTAATATAGATAGAGCGCTTCCCTATAGCCATAGTTACTACGTTCTTTTTCTACTATATATTCCTAAGGATTAGATTATATTCCTTCTCCCCTTTATTAATATATACCTAAAGGTTTTCCTCTACGTACCTATTAATATTAATAGATATCTCAGGTACCTCTAAAACATAGAAGTATTACCCTCTTATACTAATTATAGGATAAGGGTCCTTAAGGTTAATATACGCTGAATAGGCTTTTTAGGCGAACTTACCTAAAATAAATCTAGATATAAGGTAACTAGAGTTAAGTATAGTATTATTAATAAGAGTATCTATAGTTATTAGTATTAAATCTAGCGATAATAGTCTAATATTATTAAAGTCTTCTTTAAGCTTTTTCCTATTTAGTATTCTCTTCCCCTAGCCGCGACTTTGGTCGGAAGAAACTAGTTTTCCGATTAGTCGGAATCTGCGAAGCTATTTTTATTATTATTACTTTCTTTCGTTAATAAGAGACCTGGGCGCGCTTATATAGGCCTTTAGGTAGGAAGGAGGGAGTAATTTTTTATAGGGTGTCTTAGCTTTCCGTAGCAAAAATAGGATCCCTTCTTTTTCCTCTTTTTTAACTTTCCTTTATTAACCTACTTAGTTCTTTTCTTTATTTTTAAGGTTTCTATTATATTCGTCTAGGCCTAGTAGGCGCGTATAGGTTCCTAGTCTATAGCGTCTAGATTTTTAAGGGCTACTATAGTTATAGTAATAGGCCTACTAAGTTTAATTTTATAGAGATTTTCTTCTACTCCCACTACATAGTCTATTGGGTCTTATATTTTCTAGATTTTAGGGATATTAATAGTTACTATTTTATCTTAGAGATTAGGTTAGATAGCTATCTAGTAAAGGCTCTTTAGTATTTTATAGTTATTATCTTCTCCCGCTTTAGTAGCTAGGTAGAGGAAGTTAGAATTAAAGTTTTTAAGCTAATATTTCATTTATTAAATAATAAATAGCCTATTCCTAGCCTATTCTCTCTAGAGGCGATTTTCAATGTTCGAGTTAAGAAACGTCTAGAATTCTACCTCTATTCGGGTCTAGGATTCTACGAAAGGTAGTCCGACAAGCATTACCCGTCTAGCAAAGCGGCTTATAATATAATTTATTATATCTCTTATAATATAGTAATCTTCGTAGATCTTACTCTTTATCTAGTACTTCTATCCCTAATATTTCCTTCTCTCTCTATTAAAGGTCTCTAAGTTAGGAAGTTTAGCACGAGTATACCTATAAAGTATAGGTTCTTTTATATTATCTATAGTAGGAGAGTTCGTCGTTAGGGCTATAGAAGCGAAGGAGAAAGTATTTAGAATTATAGTCCTACTCTCTCCTTATTTAAGTATAGCTAGTTGTCCTAATATCTAAGTTATAATAGTACTTAATTACTCGATCTCTCTTAATAGGGCGGGGTTTATTATTATCGGCGTAGGTATATAAGGTTAGTATTCTCCTAAATAATATTATACTAATTTAAACTTTTACTTATATTTAGTAGGGTTATAATGTCTGGCTAAGAGTTCTTTAGTAAGGGTCTAGTAGATAGTATCTTTTATTATACCTTAGCTACGAAGGTGCACTATTCTTTATATAAGTTAGGGAATAAGGATAGCTTCTTCCTTATAAGAGAGCCCTACTACTTCTTCTATTATAGTAGTATAATTTTATTACGGTTAAGAGATCTCTTGATCTTTTAATATAAGATTATAACTAAATTTACTATAAGGGGCTTTAAGTTAAGAGACTTATAATACTAGAAGTAATATAAATAAATTTAGTAAGGCTTAAAGTTAGACTTTAAGCCTTGAAGTTATATATCTAGTTCTTCGAAGCTATTCTGAAATTGATCTAGTGAGGCCGAAGGCCACCGAAGTTCGGCCTTGCCATGCCGAGGGCGAAGCTTGAGGACAACATATAGGGCTAGAGCCCATTACATTAAGTACACTTATTCTAAGCTTAGGGAGTTAAAAAGGAAAAGGAAAGGTTTAGTACTATATTAAAAGTAATATACTTATCCAATAAAGCCTCGCGCTAACTATTAGCGCTAACTTCTACCTTTTAACTATTAGCCTTACTAGATATTACCCTTTATTACCTTATTAAGAGTATTAGAGCGTTCTTAAGCCTCTTAATATTAGTTAGTACTAGTTAGCGCTAAAAAGGCCCCTAGTAGAGCTACTTACTTTAATAGGGGATATATTAGACGTATTACTATAATATATATATTTTATATTCCTTCTACACTCTACCTCGTTATTAGCGCGCGACCTACTACCTACTATAATACTAGATTAAGCATACCTATCCTCCTAAATACTAAGAGCCCTATTATATAACTAGAAGTTCGTAGAGTACCTACTATAACGCTAAGTATAATACGCGACTACCTATAGATTCTTTATAGGATCCTAGATATTCTCTAGGGCTAAAACTCGAAGCTGCTTACTATTCTCCCACTCCTTATAGGCTATAAGGGCGGCCCGGCCCTCCTTAGAGTCGTCGCTAGCGTCCGGGAAAGTAGGTGTCAGATAGAACGAGTGCGTTGAGGTCGGATCTGCACAATCGAGCAGGGACCACAGCGCTTATCGCACTGGCCCAGGGGTTAAAACCAACCTAATAGAGTTAATAGAAAACAATATACGATTATCACCTATTATTATACCTTATTATATATAAGTATCTTCTCTAATAATTAAGAGTCCTACTACCTTAACTAATATAAAATAGCGTAATAACCTTACCACGATTATATAGTAACGCTAGGAGATTACACTAACTATATAGGATAGATAACGCAGCTATAAGCTAGATATATTATTTATAATATCTAGGATAAAGTTAATCTAATGGTAACTATCCTATTAATAACGAAACTAGTAGCTATTAGAGCCCTAATAATTACTAAATACGCACTAGCCGCGAACATTAAAATCCTAGTAAGATAGACTAAACATAGTAGTAGGATAAAAGGCGTTTAAGGAAGACCTTAAATACTATAAGATCCTTATTAAATAATATAGGAACAATAGATATAAATACGAGAAGGAGTAAGTAAGCCTCTAATATATTATATCCTTTATCTAGTCAACTATATCGCTATACCTATTACGCACGTACTGCCTTTTAAAGAAGCTACTACGCTAATAGATTACTAACCTAAAGTTAACGGTTAGAGTCGATAAATAAATTAAATAAGAAGAAGCCTACGATTAATACCTTACCTTACTTAGACTAATAAGAAGCGCGTCGTAATAGGATATATAGCTAGCTAAATATAACTAAGTAGCTACTAAGATAGAGATATATTAAGTCGCTAAACTATTATAATTAAATATAATTATAAAAGACTTCCTAACAGCCGTAAATAAAGTTGCTCCTATAGTCTATAAATTTTTAAGATAATAGTTAATTTGCAGCTAGTATAAGCCGGAAGGAGATAATGAAACGCTTTTAAGAATATATAATAATAAACTATCCCCTTAGATTAGGGAAATATAAAGTAGCCTTTATATCTAATAATATATTATATCTTACTAAAGGTAGTATAACCACCTAGAGCAATAGTAGGGATGCCTTCTATACTAAAAGCGCACTATCTAATAGAAACTGGGGTAGACCCTATAATTAATATATAGCTAGTAAAAATACTAGGCTTAAGTGGCCTTTAGATTAAGAGCCAGCTATAATAGTAGGAGTAAAATGCCCTACCTATAGATAACGCTATAGTATTAGGGATTACTATTATATTAATCTAGACTAAGCTCCTAAATAGTAGAAACTAAATAAAACTATAAATAAGCTTATTAAATTTAAGCATAAGAACAATATAACGTTTTAAGGACTAATCTATAGATAGTGTAGAACCTAATTATAAACGCTAATTCTTAAATAATTATATACTCTAATACTAGAGATCCCTAATAAGTTACTAGAGGGGCGGAAAATATTAAAAGTTAACGCCGCGTTTACCTTAGCGCCTATTAGGATAGAAATTAATAATTACCTATTAAAGCGATCACTTATCCTTAACTTAGGATTAACTTATTATATTATAAATAATCCTAACTATATTTATAACTTCTCTCCTCCTATATCTAGAGACTATATTTAGGCTAGGAATATAAAGATATAAATAAAAGGATACGGCTCTATTAATCTAACCCTAAAAAGTTAGTCTAGAATAACTAAATTAGTCTTATATAATATAGTTATCTGCCCTAACCTACTATATAATCTAGTCTCTTCTTAACTACTAAGATAGAGAGGAATCTAGTAGGATACGTAAATAAACCTATCTACTCTAAAAGGACTAGATAATATAATTATTAGGAATCTTACTAAGATCTACGGCTAGTAGGTACTTAAGTATAACCTACTACCACCTGCCTTATATCATGCACGCAAGATTACCTCCCGAACGAAAAGAGCACTATAGAGAGCGTCAGCTATACTCTAGCACAAGAGACTAGGACACCCTGGACTGGCAGCGATTAAGCACCTAGTGCAGCAAGCTAAGGGGGTGCGCGTGAAAGGGATCACGATAGTGAAGTGTAACTTCTGTAGTAGAGCGAAATTAAAATAATAGATTAGCCGCGCGCTATAGATTAATACTAAAGAACCTAGAGAGAGGCTAATTATTAATTTCTATATATATAAAACGCAAAGTGTTACTAAAGAAAAAAATTAAATATTAATTACTAATAAATTCTTAGGACTATAATAGGACTTTTACTTTATAGATAATAGAATAGTAAAATTAATTATTAAGATTCTTTTAATCTTCCTCCTATTCCTTAAGAACTACTATAATATAATAGTTAAGACTATTAAGGTAGATAATAAAATTACTATAGTTAAACTAGAAGTAGAACGTTAGTTAGCGACCTAAGGAATTATTATTAAGCCCTTAGCTCTAGATACCTAAGCTTAGAATAGAGGTACTAAACGCTTAGGGGGTATAAATAAAGAGAAATCGTACGTAATACGACTCGATACTAACCTGTCCTAGAAACTATAGCCTAAAGTTATAAAGGCTATAGTATACCTTAATAATTAAATACTAAATTACGTAAATAACTAGAAGACGCTATATAAAATATTTTTTATATAAGTCGCGTTTAGTAATAGGATTGTAACTTTACAATAGAAACCTAATCTCGCCTACTTAAAGGCGTATAGCTATAAAGCCTTTACGATAACTAATAATACTTACTAAGGTAAATTACGTTTGTAACGCCTTAATCTAAAAGCTTAGATTAGCTATCTTATTAAATACTAATCCTTAAATATCTATCGTATTTGGATACTATTACTCGCTAAGTTAATTAGCACCTAAGACGTCGTCTTTAATAAGCAGTCTATATTTAATAGGAAGACTAAAGATCTAATAGATAACCTTATATATAATATGTTAGAAGAAATAGCTATATATATAAGAACTATTAAACTACTAACTCCTATTTAGTAATTAGAAATAGAGTCCTTCTATAAGGATAATATCGCTAAGGACTTATTAGACTATTAAGGCGAAGTAGACCCGCTAGGCTACTATTAAGGGAGGAAAATTAGAGATAATTACCTAACCCCTCTATCTATACCGCCACCTATAGTATTACTTACTTAGTTAATAGCTAGAAACTAATCTAAAGTAATATAATATAGGTTACCTAAAACTGCCCCCTAGGTAGTAGCTTTTTATCCGATTACATGGTCCTTTGCATCTGCAAGGAGGCTGGCACACTTACGCCCGTACATTCCGCCCTTACATTCCGCCCTCGCTTAACGCGCAAGGAATAACGCAAGAAATAAAGTAAGAAATAAAGCAAGAATAAAGTAAGGAATAAAGCAAGGGATATCTAGGCAGGCAACCTAAAGATAAAAGGCAAAGTCCCAGACCTCTTATAGAGAAGCACACACAATTTATACCTTAATTTATCTTAATTAATTATTATCTTTTTATCTTATTAGATTACCCTTCTAATCTAACAATTAAGAGTCTCACTGCCTTAACTAATACTACCTTATTAAGCCAATCGCAATGGCCCTATCAACACTTAGAGATCCCACAGTAATCCTGACCAACTACTCGAATTACACACCATGGCTAAAACAGCTTAAAACAAGATGCTAATTCCTTAAGGTCTGGAACATTATCGACCCAGCGCTAATAGATAAACCAAAGCAGAAACCCGCCATGCCGATACCGCCGTTAATAGGCAACTACCAGCCAAACGCTGTCTACACGAATGCGAACCTAAACAACGTACTAATATTACTATCTTATCTATTGCCGGCAGGCGCGAAAGCATATAAAGACAATAGCGACTACTATAAAGGACAGCTCGAGATCTATAGTAGTAGTAGTAGTATTGATTAACGTCCAGGAACATAATGTTCTAGCCTCCCATGGGGCATGGGGACGTGCTAAGCTGTATTTACAGAAAGCATTTCGTGCCTGCCGGCTGGCTACCACAGTAGCCTTGTTGTACATAGCCCATCCTCCCTTTAATAGGTCTACCTGCTACTACAGGCACCTAGATACCTATAGTAGCCGGCCCTCATCTGTGAGGGTGTTGTTGTTCTGCCCCTCTCTCCCTCGCCCTTGTAGCTCTGCTCCCGTACTGTCTTCCTCCCCCTACCTCGTACGAAGTAGGACCTCGTACGAGTTAGCAAGCTGCCTTGTACCTTGAGTAAAAACCTCGTAGGGGAAAACCTCAAGCTTGAACAAGTAGTAGTAGTCGCCTGAGCGGTACTTAGTTTGGGTGAAAGGTTTTGACCAAGTCTTGGCAGAGCGAAAACTCTACATCTTGGCTTTTGGTCTCTTTATCGCAACAGCGCCAGCTTTTTGCGGATAAAGAACGTGATTCTAGTAATCAGCTTGTTCAGGCGAACAATTTCATACTACAGGAACCCCCCACACGGTCGTGTGGGTGGAATCACGATTTTGGTGTTCCTGCTCGAGATCTATAAGGTCATGGATCGAGCCTATTAAGAAGAAAAGGTAGACCTTAATAAGGTAGTTACTTTTCTTTAGTTAATAATCTCCGCGCATCTCTAGAACAACTACTATATTCTTAGAGAAATAATTAAGTAATAGATAAATAACCTTATAATCACAATTAGGGTTAACCATCAAGACAAATATAGACAATCAAGAACAAGGTATTAAGAAGCGCTTAAGCTAATAAGAACGGCTAGATTATAGGCTACATAGCTCTCTAAGTACGATCACGCAGCCATAGAAGCAGAGACTAATTAGGTTTTAGAACTTTAAAGGCTTAACTTAGTGAAAGAAGACTTTATAAAGGCAGTTATCTATGTCGCACCTATGTGGGTAATGACTTTCTAGTAATATAGAAGCAAGGATGCAGCTGTCTTACGGAAGCACATAATAAAACTCTTCTAAGACTATATAATCCTGCAGCACCCGACTAAGGGCAAATAAAAGGGCACTTTTGCTACTGTAGGGTTATCTCTCGCTAAAGGTGGTGAACCCACCTAGGCCATAGACAAGGACGCCTCTCTTGTGGATAAAGCAGTATTATCTAAAAGTCGGGGAAGACCTTAGAATTATAAATAATAAAATAATAGTTAACGTACCAGAACTAAGCGGTCGCCTTAGAGCCTTAAGCTAATAGTAGTTAGTGGCAATTACTACCTTGCTTATAAACTACGCTATAGTCTTTAAGACTGTTTCTATGCCTTTCTAGACAAGCAGCTAGACTGGTTTATACTAAACCCTCTTATAGTAAAGCTAGTTAAGCTTAGGCTAGAACATGATACTAACTTCTAAGAGAAGTTAAAAAGAATAAAAAAGGCTAAATTATAGGCACCTAAAATTAAACAATTACACACTCCTACTCCACCTCGAATCACTAAGGCTAATAATGAATGACTAGATGGACGTAAGATTACTAAAATCCTAGCGAGCTTTAACGCTGTATTCTTCTACACCAACCTAAACATGTACCCATTACAACGCTTAGCCATACTTAATTTAGGCACAACCTGCCATATCTTTAACAACATTAATCGCTTTGTCTCATACCGTCCACCGGCGCCAGGAGACTTTATATAGGTAGGGAATACACAAATATGGATTAAAGGATACGAGAGCGTCTATCTTAACGTATAAAGTGTAAATGGCAATTAATTAATACGGTTAGATAATATAGCCTATTGCCCTAATCTGCTCTGCAACCTTATATCGTTCCGATTACTCCAGAGGCAAGGCCTTTAGTGGGATACAAGAGTAGACCTAACAACTCTAAAGAGAAGAGACAATACTATGCTAGTAGAACTCCAAGAGCTGCATAAATAGTGAGTCTTAGAACACAAGACAAGGCTAGTAGGTAGTATTCCTATTAATGCTGCGCACGCCACTTACAAGACTAATACACGCACTAAACAAAGACCGCAGAAGGCAGATGCGTAGACCTGGCACTAATAATTAGGCTATCTAGGCCCTTAGGCCCTCGAACACCTCGTGCAGCAATCTAAGGGGGTAAGAATTAAAGGTCTCCCTATAGTCAAGTGTAATGCCTGCGGTAAAGTAAAACTAAAACGGTAAATACGCTGGCAAGCCAGAGATCTAACAGAAGGTCCCGGCGAGCGAGTCGCAATTAATTTTCACGACTATAAAGTAGATAGCTCAACAAGAGAGAAGAGCTAAATGCTAATTACTAACTAATTCTCTAGCTTTGCATGGGACTTCTACTTCAAGGATAACCACCTAGCATGGTTAATTATTAAATTACTTAGCACCTTTATGCGGTTCATGGAAGTATAATATAATATTATAGTAAAAGTAATTAAATCTAATAATAAGATCTTCTCTATTAAGGCAAACGTTAAGAAGTGGTGCTTAGTATAAGGCATTAAGATTAAGCCTTTAGCACCTAATACTTAAGCACAAAATAGAGGAGCTAAACGCTTAAGGGGTGTAATTAAGGAGAAAGCGCGCGCGATGCGACTTAACTCTAACCTATCTTAGCAGATATAGCCTGAGATCACCCAAGCCGCAGTCTACTTGTACAATCAAACGCCAAACTACGCTAATTAATGGCAATCTCTATATAAAGTGTTCTTTACGACAGTAGCTTTTCAGAACGGCATTATTACCTAACCAAAGAAGCCTAATTAAGCTTACCTAAAAGCATATAGCTACAAAGCTTTTGCGATAACTAACGATATAAAACGCGGCAAGAGCAGGCTTTAGAGGCTTAACCCTAAGGCATAGATTAGCTACCTTATTAACTATAAATTAATAAATATCTAGAGAATATAGATTCCCTCTCTAGCAAAGACAATTAGTACTCGCGACGTAATATTCGACGAGGATACTATGTTCTTAGGCAAAACTAAAGACCTAATAGAAAACCTTATACACAGCATATTAGAAGAAATAGTAGCCTAGGTGCGATTAGTAGAGTTACCTCCCTTACCTCTATAAGAGCATGCCACTAAGTCCTTCTTTAAGGATAAGACAATTAGTAAAGCGCCAGAGGAAGAGGTTAAAGGAGCTCCTAAGTATAGGCAAGGCAGGAAAGTTAGGTGCAAATATCTAACACCTCCCTTAACGCCGCTACTAGTAACACTCCTTGCACAATTAATAGCAAGAGGCAATTAAGCTATACTACCCTAAAGAGTGCAAATAGGGCAGTGGCAAATAAGCCCATAGGCCGCAGCCTTTATAGCAGGCACAAAAGCCGGCAGTAGCGGTAAATACAAAGGTAAGGCTCTTAATAAGGCGCAGCTTTAATAAATAATTATATTAAGTAAGAAGCCACATCGAAGCGTGCTTCTAGAGCTACCTACATGCCGAAGCAAGCTCGAAGATCACCCTCTCTATAATATATGGAAGGAAGCAGAACGTTCCCATCTACAGAGCCATAAGGAAATAAAGTCCTAGAGTGAGGTTGCAACCGCTCTAGTGAAAGTGGCAGGCCATCAAATCCTCGACTACATGTGGGTATATACCTACAAATTCGATAAACACCATCGATTGCAGAAATGCAAAGCAAGGCTGGTGGTACGAGGCAATTAATAGTAGCACCTTACCTCGCAAGAAACCTACGCTGTAACACTTGCAGGACAATTATTCCGCATGCTTATAGCAATTATAGCTTAGCTTAACCTAGAGCTTATCTAACACGACGTTACTAACGCGTTTGTCCATGCAAAGCTGGACAGAGAAATCTACATGAGAATGCCTCGCGGCTACTCGCGAGCAGGCACAGTTCTTAAACTACATAAAGCACTGTATAGACTGCGCATATCTCCACTGCTCTGGCAAAGAGAATTCACATTAACGCTCCGTGATATTGGCTTTAAAATAGTGCCCCACGAGCCATGCTGCCTTATTAAGGACAGTATTATTATCTTCTTCTATATAGATGACCTTATTATTACCTATAACAAGTTATAAAAGCAGGCTGCTGAAGTTGCTCTCGTAATAATAGGTACTAAATTTACACTTACGGGTGGTAAAGACCTGCAGTGGTTTCTAGGAATTGAAATTATTAGGGACTGCTTAAGCAGAAAGATCTGGCTTTTATAAGCTTTATATATTAATAAAATATCGCGCCTCATTAATCACCATGAGATTCGCCATAATACCCTAATAGGTTTAATTAAATTACTTCTAAGGACAGGACTGGCTAGCAAGGGTGAGATTAATTGATACCAGCGTAAAGTTGGATTAATTCTTTATACTATAGTTATATCTTGGCTAGATATCGCCTTTATAAGTTCCTGATTATCACGATTCCTGTCTAACCTAAGCAAAGAGCACTAAGTGGCTGCTAATTAAGTTTTCCTCTACCTTGCTAATACCAGATCACTAGGTCTTCAGCTTAGGGGTATAGATACTTTAGAAGTGGCAAGCGACGCATCCTTTGCTAACAATACACTTGACCGCAAGAGCTCACAAGGATACATTATTAAGCTGTTTGGTGGCCTAATCGCCTGGAAAGCAAACAAGCAAGATACAGTCACTATATTAATAACTAAAGCCGAATTACTAGCACTATCGCAAGTGGCTAAGGAGGCACTATTCACATCCCGATTACTAAAGGAGCTAAAGATTAACCTTAGCAACTCCCTTATTATAATTAATTATAATAATTAGCAAATAATCCGACTTGTTACTAAAGAAATATTAAGTTACAGACCAAGCTCCGTTATGTAGATATCTATAATTATTAGCTAAGATAAGAAGTCGCACTACGAATAATTAAGGTAGACTATTAACGCTTAGAGGACATAGCTATAGATAGACTTACAAAGGCCTTGCCTGTAAATAAATAGAGCAAGTTTCTGAGTAAACTAGGACTTGAAGATATATTAGACAAGATTACTAATTAAGAGGTTACCCTGCAGGATCTACAGCAGAGGATAGAGGTCTTTAAGTTAGAATAATGGATAAATGCGAAAGGTCTAGCTTAAGGATAGGCCCAAGCTAAGGGGGTGTGTCTAATTACATGGTCCTTTGCATCTGCAAGGAGGCTGGCGCACTTACGCTTGTATATTCCGCCCTTGTATTCCGCCCTCGCTTAACGCGCAAGGAATGACGCAAGGAATAAAGCAAGGAATAAAGCAAGGATAAAGTAAGGAATAAAGCAAGGGATATCTAGGCAGGCAACCCAAAGATAAAAGGCAAAGTCCCAGACCTCTTAGAGAGAAGCACACACAATTCATACCTCAATTCATCTCAATTAATTATCATCTTTTCATCTTATCAGATTACCCTTCCAATCTGACACTTTTATAGCAGGAACCTAAGCTAGCTATATTAGGAAATATAGAGGGGACGTTATAGATAAGATAAAGATAATAAGAATACTTACTAAAGGCTTAAAGCCTTATTAAAGTTAACTCTTACCTCTACTAACGTGTTATACGAAGCTTAAGGAATACCTAATAGGTAAACTATTTAAAAAAGTAGAATAGACCTATCTTATAAGCTATTAATAAATAAAATTATAGTTAGAGATACTAATAAAGAAGATTAAGTTAATAGGATAATAGATCCTTAACTATATATAGGTATATACCTATAAGCTTAATAAGTACTATCGCTTACTAAAGTATAAGGCGTAACTAGTCGTCTATAGTAATTAATAATAGAATATTACCTCGTAGGATACTTACGCAGCCACGCTCGCTAGTCGGTCATTCCGAATGCTAATAGTAATTGCAGTCCACTACGACTTAGAGCTTAAATAATACGACGTCACGAACGCCTTTATCTATGCAACGATGGATCGAGAAGTATATATAAGAATGCCCCACGGCTATCGAAAACCTAGAATAATCCTTTAAGTTAATAAGGCTCTATATAGTCTATGGATCTTACTACTCCTCTAGTAGAGAGAATTTATTATAATACTTAAAGCTCTTAACTTCTAGACTCTATCTTATAAGCTATACTACCTTATTAAAGACGGAATTATTATCTTTTTCTATATTAATAATATTATAGTAGCGTATTATAAGTAGAAAGAGTAAGAAGCCTAGTAAATAATTAAGCGCCTATAGGAGAAATATATCTTTACTAAAGGAAATAAATTTTAGTAGTTTCTTAGCGTAGAGGTTATTAGGGACTAAAGTTACTAGAAGATCTAACTCTCTTAAGCTATATATATAGAGAAGATTAGTTAACTAGCTAATAGGAAAGATATCTATTATAATACCCTAATAGCCGCTACTAAGTTAAAGCCTTAAATAGGCTTAGTAATATCCTTAGAAATTAATAAATACTAACGTAAAATCGGATTACTTCTATTTATAGTAGTAATAACCTAACTAGATATCGCCTTTATAACCTTAAGACTAGCTTAGTTCCTATTGAATCCGGGCTCTAAATATTATAATACCGCCGATTAAGTACTACTATACTTATCCAGCACTACATAGAGAGTACTATAACTTAGAGGAGGTAACTACCTTTAAGTAGCTAGTAATACTTTATTTACTAATAATATACTAGATAAAAAGAGCTCGTAAGGATACGCTATTAAGATATTTAATAGACTTATTACTTAGAGAGTAAATAAATAAGATATTATTATAACCTTAATAACTAAAATAGAGCTTCTCGCCCTATTATAAGTGGCTAAGGAAGTAATCTTTATATTAGGACTATTAGATAAACTATAGATTAAACTACTTTTATTATTAATTACTATCTAATGCGATAATAAGTAATCTATTCAACTAGTAACTAAGGAGATATTTAAGCTCTAGACTAAACTATAATATATTAATATTTATAATTACTAGCTAAGATAGGAAGTCTCTACTAGAACAATTAAGGTAGAGTATATATAATTAGTAGATATAATTACTAATAGCTTTATAAAGGTCCTCTTAGTTAATAAATAGGAAAGGTTCCTAACTTAACTTAGACTAGTAGAAGTAGAGAGACCTAAGGCAATAAATAAAACACCTCTTAAGGAGATTTTGAAATAACTTAAAGACCTTACGCTTATATAATAAGGAACTATAATATAATCTAGCTTATAAGGATTTCTAAGCTAAGGGGTATATTAGATAGAATAAGTGCGTTGAGGTCGGATCTGCATAATCGAGCAGGGACTATAGCGCTTATCGCACTAGTCTAGGGGTTAAAACCAACCCAATAGAGTTGACAGAAAACAATACACGATCATTACCCATTATCATACCTTATCGCACGCAAGCATCTTCTCTGACAGTAGGCTTAGGCTTATTCTAGTCTAAATATATAATATTATCCTAGATAATCTCTAGTAGCTTAGTCTCTTTTAGTCTAAACTATAATAGGATTAGCTAGGATACCCCCTTATAGATTATATATACTATATAGTAGGGCTTTAAACTAAAATAGTAGCCCTTATATCGGAAGTGCGGGACCCCGCTAATATAGTTAAACTTAAATACCTTCTAATAGTCCTTTTTTAGAAAGAAGTAGCGATAGCTTTTTTTTTAATAATATTACTATTTATATAGGACTTAATATACTTAATATATATAAGCTTAGTCTTAGCGATCTTCTTATCGCTATAGCTAGTAGCCCTCTCTACTTTAGTAGCTATTACGGATATAATAGGCTTATTCGGATCTTAAAAAGGTTAGTAACGAAGGATGGGCCCTAAGATACGCTAGCTAGCGCTAATAGACCTAAGTTCCTACTATTAGCGCCTAATTAGGGCCCTAGAGGGAAAGAGAGAGCTAAAATTAGTATAATACGTACGCGAAGTAGGGGGGTATTAAAGGTAAATTATTTTAGAATAGATAGTAGAGGGTTCGTGGATTAGAATAAAAGCTTAAAAGAAATCCTTATAGTTCTAAAGTCTTAGTATTAGAGCTATTAGCCCAGCGCTTACGTAATCTGGTATAAAGTAGGCTAACTAGCAATAATATAACGTAATATAATCGATAAGGTAATAGATAATTATCCCTCCCTGTGAGGACGAGCTCGGTTTTCTGCATCGAAAGGAGTAGATGAGGTAAGTTGGCTCTATTTCAGCTACACTAAGATGAGGAGACTGTAGGTACCTAGGGCTGCTGCGCTTTTGTGCGCTGCCGTTCGGCGCGGAATAACCTTCCGGGTCCTATCTAAGGTAGTTGCACCTCAACGCGAGGTAGTCGCACCTCGCACTAGGTTATGTGACCTATAATCTGTTGGGCCGTTACACTCCCTACCGAGAGTAGTATAAGTACCTATTATAGGTATTAACTAGTTTATAGGCTTAGGAAAACTTAATATATATCTTATAGGGTCTAGTAGAGCTAGCTAGCACCTATTTAGATCATTTAGATGCCTTTAGTTATTCTTAGGGCGAGAACACCCCTAGAGAGTGGATAATATTATATTACTAGCTTAGATTATATAACGAGGGGTATATAGCTTATACTACTAGGACTTTAACTTAGTAGCGATTTATCTCTTCCTAAGAATACACCTGTCACACGTCTCACATATTCGTGCTATATTACTGCAAATCCTGTCTCCGTATATATATATCTTTACTACTCTAATCCTTTACTATAGAGCGTATAAGCCTATCTATCTTCCTTTAATTAGACTTACTAAGTCCTAATAAAGGGTTTACTCTTAATTCTTAATTCTTAATTCTAGGTATTAGGAGGTAATAAACTAGTTACTTTAAAAGAGCTAAGCATTATTAATTCCTTAAAGGAGGCTATCCACGCCTTCTAGAATAGAGGGAAGAAGTTATCTTTAATAATAGAAAGTAATCCTTAGCTTATATAAAGGTATTATAATAGCTTTATTAAGTAGGTAGTTAATAGAGGCTTAAATATACTAACGGTAAAAGGCTAAAGTATATAAGTTAAATAAGGAAGTAGGATAGTAAGGAGGATCTTATTCTAATTATAATAGTTAATAACGTCTATAGTAATATACGATCTGTAGCTATCTAAGATTAGGAGTTAGCAAGCAACCTTAGTAAGGAGATAGGAGCACTTGTCCGTATGAGAGTTTAACGCGTAATATACGGTAAGACGCTCTATGAGCGAATTGGTCGTATTGTCATCAAAACGAATGGAAAGCTAGTTCAAGAGTTTGATGTTGGTCAAAGCTTGCTAAGCTGAACTACGGCGATCCATCAGCAGATTTGGAGTCGAATGCCCACTGGCGATCATGGAAGGGAGAAGTTGTTCGATTTCGAAAAAGCCGGGGCTTGAAGGTAGTTCAGTCCAGCTTGAATTAGGGAGAGGACGTTGAAGCCGTGACCGCCCGATGGTACCTAAGAAGCGTGCGCGATTATTAGTAGTGGTACAACAGGGCCATGTTCACAGTAACTATACCCTCCCTCCAGTTCATGCGTTCACTCACCCAATACAGCAAAACCCTATCTTATTCGGGACACCGATGTAACAATACTGAGTTTCAATGGTATCTCACACCTGCATAATATATCATTGTCTAGCTTAGCGGCAAGATCTAGCCGAGCTATTTGGCCTCCGACACATACGGGGTCTCATAGGGTCGTTCTGCTTGAGGCGTGATCCTTGCGAGATGCCTACGCTCACCAGTCACCCAATCTACGATAGCAGAATGCGAAGTCACCCTGTTATCCCAAACAACGACCGTCTTTGGCGCCCAGCGCACACGTGCTTGATAATCGATGCCCCGAGCAATGTGATCCAGCAAGAACTTAAGCAGGTACTCGCTTTCCTCCTTCTTCAATCCATCGATGGAGCGAGTGACTAAAACAGATTAGCTAACTCTAGAACGAATATCGAGACGGATACTCACAGCCACCATTCACGAAGAGTGCCTTCTCGCCGGTTGCAGGATGCGTTCGTACAAGCGGATGAGAATGCTTGACCGGCTCACGCCGAACGACACCTCCACGGCTCCTACTGGACTCAGCCTGTTCAAAGCCAGAATGCACAGCCGTAAGGCCGTGAAGGCGTTCCTTAATGGCAGGTGACAGGCGGTTGTACGCCTCGACATGGTTTACAAAGGCCGTATCTCCTCCGACTTCAGGCGTATCGAGAACGATTAAGAAAGTGGTTCCTGGGGGCTGTTCTTCGTACGTCACGTCTGAGTGCCATGATACGCTGCTATTTCGGTTGGCAAGGAAGCTTTCAAACTCGCCGCTGTTGCTGTTGCGGTAAACAAGGTGGATTTCGGGATAGCCTTCGGGTGCGCCGCTGGTCTAACATCGCATCCACGTTAGCGACTTCGGTACTCAAGATTATTGCTGCTCCATAGAGTTTGCTTACTGGATGAATGTGGTGCCTTCCAAAGTATACACCAAAGTTAAGAGCCTCCTGGATGGGAAGATCCGCAAGATCCTGGTCTCTGAACGCAACAACCTTACGCTGTGCAACAAGAAGCGCGAGTTGATCTTTGCCGGCGTTGCTAAGCTTGCTTAACTGGACGCCAGTGACTTCGGATCCGGTCGTGGGAGTCAGGTGCTGGAGTTTCGAACCTTCAACGAGAAGGTCCTTGAAGCTGGGATCGGCGTCCTTGCCATGTTCGGTGTGGGTGAAGGGCTCCCACGGGGGATACTTCTCTCCGTGGTCCCAGACCGGCAGGTAATGAGGGTACTTCGAGATATCAGTCACCATAGCATATTTGCAGTCATGAAGCTTACGGTCGCGGTTGTAGTGCCACCCTCTTCGTCGATGGTACGGCGGACCTTTGGCTTATTTTGCTCAATAGGTTTTTCCTTTTCGGCGGACTCCTCTCTCTTGGCCGGCTCCTGCTCGACAGGCTTCTCCTGCTCTGAGGTCTCTTCTTGCTCGACTGGAGAATCCACTCGAGGAGCAGCTCGCTCCGGAAGCTCTTCTGTCACAATGGGTGCCTTGATGGCGGTCTCGGGCTGGGTGATTATTTCTGTTGCCATTTCGTCTGCACGAAGATTCTGCGTACTGGCCAGCCTACGATTCAAGTTGCATTTATATGAAGATGTATCCTCCAAGCGACGTTCGATCACCAGACACTCTCAATGCATAGCCGATGCCAGCATATACGGTTCTCGGACGGAAACGCGTCCGAATGGTTCTGGGTACATACAAGCGTAGGGCTTGCAGCTGTGAATAATCGCGTTCATGCTGGACGTTGCATGCGTTTGTGGACAAGATTTGGTAGACTCGCATGGTGTTGTTGCGCAAGGACCAGCATGATATTCGCAATATCGCGTATTTCGGGGGGTGGATGACGACCACCTTAAGCGTACTGGAGCTAACGCGAGCAACCCCATACATGACTTTCGGCGATCGGCGACAGACACTAGGAAAGGGGCAGACCCTTGGATATTTTGTAGTCCACGATTCTACCAGATACATTGGACCTCACCGCGGGAATTGAAGTCGCAGGTATGCAGCAACTCTTCTTTGATTCCACGTCCTGACGCTGCGTGTCCGAGCAAAGTACAAGGTACTTCGTACCCCGACTATTTACCGAGCAAAACTGTTCCCAATCCTTATCGCGATAGCACAATCAGATCTAAAACGACGTGATACATCGACTATGCCTACGCGTGGGGTATGCTGGCTTTTGGGTCGCCCCGAAAGCACCCGCGAAACGCCGAGCCAGGCCATCGGCGCCTCTGGTCTTGAAGCTCGGTCATAAAGCCTATCAAAAGCTTAACGTCGCTAATAACGACATAGCAAAGCTTCCGTCGCAGCTCTGGGCAACTCTACATGGCGTCCCAAACTAGCAATAACTCCTACATGACGGGCCGATTGCGCTTTGGAAGCGTACCTCAGGACTATTCGCCTCTACAATGACCCATCTTCGAACGTAATGGAAGCCTTCTACTATCAGAACGACACGCGTGGCTGAAGAAACTAACCATGGCCTGGAAACTGATACTATCGCCTCGGTAATTGGGTGCTCTAGAAGTTTGTCGACATGCATATATGTATACATCTGGAACAACTCGACTGGACGCCAACTCATTCGCGAACATTGCACTTCCTCGATCGTTATGGCGAGCGTTGCGGTCGAAGACGCGCTTCCAACAGCCCCTCAGGCGGACACAGTTTCTATTCAATCCATTGAGAAGACCGGCAATAAACCCCCTCAAGGTATCGCGAAAGACGCTGAACTGGTTACTGCAAGAGGCAACATCATATCCAAAGATGGTGTTGTCTACTCATCGAACGATTCCGACGACAGTCTAGCTGGGAACATCTTCGCCGACCCTGAAGTTGCGGCGTACTACAGAGCTGTCTACGAGAATGCCAAGTACGAATGCAGGCATGTTTTCGACCCGGCAGCTACTTGGAGTGAGGAGGAAGAAAAGAGGGTGATACGGAAACTAGACCTCCGGGTCTGCTTCTGGGCATGCACCATGTTCTTCGCTCTGCAAGTTGATCGAGGCAACTTGACTCAAGCCGTGTCTGGCACTTTCCTGAAAGATCTGCATCTCACCACAAACGGTACGTTTCCATGTGCCAACGCAAACTATCACTGACACATGGCCAGACTACAACTGGGGTAACACTGTCTTCCTGTTCTCGTTCCTATTGGCGGAGCTTCCCTCGCAACTGGTGTCAAAGAAAATTGGCCCAGATCGATGGATCCCAACGCAAATGGCAAGTACACACACATGATACCTAAATAGGGAGCCATTCTAACTAGAGATAGGTGTTGTGGTCTATCGTCGCTATGAGTCAAGCTGCATTGTCAGGTAGGGCGAGTTTCCTCGCCACGCGTGCTCTCCTCGCCGTTCTCGAAGGCGGATTCATCCCTGACCTCGTCCTCTGGCTCTCCTACTTCTACACCGGCCGCGAGCTACCGATACGATTGAGCTTCTTCTGGACTGCTTTGAGTGTCACTACGATCGTTACCTCACTGCTCGCTTTTGCAATCTTCCACCTTGAAGGCGTACACGGTCTGGCGGGGTGGCGATGGCTGTTCCTTCTCGAAGGACTCATCACCCTGCTCATCGGTATCGCGTCTTTTTTTCTTATGCCTGCATCGGCTGTACAGACAAAGACCTGGTTTCGTCCCAAGGGCTGGTTCGCCGACCGAGAACTCACCATTGTCGTCAATCGCGTCCTCCGTGACGATCCTCGCAAGGGCGATATGCACAACCGCCAAGCCATCACTCCGAAAAGACTCTGGAGATCAATATATGATTACGATCTCTGGCCCATTTATGCATTGGGTCTCATCTGCTTTATCCCACAGTCTCCTGTGACCTACTACCAGACCCTAGTTCTCCGCTCCCTCAACTTCAGCACCCTCAATGTCCAGCTTCTCGTCATTCCCTCTGCCGTCTTACACATCATCACTCTCCTCAGCATCACTTGGATAAGCGGAAAGCTCAATCAGCGTGCTCTGGTCGCCGTCTGGCAGAACTTTTGGACACTACCCTGCGTCATCGCGCTCTACACCTGGCCCGACCTCATCAAAAATCAATGGGGTACCTACGCGCTGATCACCGTTCTCCTCAGCTATCCCTACTGCCACGCCATCAACGTCGCATGGGTCTCTGCGAATTCTAACAACGTCGGATCGCGCTCGGTTTCAGCCGCGTTGTACAATATGATGGTGCAGTGCGGAAGTATCATTGGCTCGAATATTTACCGCGACGACGACAAGCCGGTCTATAGGCGCGGGAACCGGAATTTGGTCATCATTAACATCATATCGATTGCGTTGTTTTTTTTTACTAAGGTGTATTATGTGTGGAAGAACAAGATTCGCGAGCGGAAGTGGAGGGCTATGTCGCACGAGGTACGTTTGCAGCTGCTTGGGATCATTGATATGAAAGGTAGACTGACAGAGTATAGGAGCGCATTCACTACATTCAAACAACTACCGATACGGCGAGCAGACGGTTGGATTTCAGGTTTGTGCATTAAGGCAAGGGGGACGCGAATGAAAAGAAGGTAGTTTTTCGAGCAGTTACACGGGCCATGCTTCGCAATTCGTCCGTCGCTTGTTTGTGAAAAGTACATTGCGGGTCGAGTATCGAACGAAGAATTGACTCTCAATCCTAAAAGTTTTTCATCATTGCAAAAAAGACCAATAATACTTCATGTCGTGATCCTTTCGCGTGCCAACATAGGAAGTATATTTTCAATATCACCTATACTTGGACACCTTCTGTTGGCCATCGGCTTTATTTGAGTTATTCCAATCTTGCCGTTCAAGTTGCAAGTTCGTCCAATGGTAGCTGGCGTTGACCAATGAGAGATGATGTAGCTACAGCTTTACAATTAAGATATACAAGAGTAGAGGCGCATGCCTTCGTATATCGTATTGATTTTTATACGCCTCGCTTTTATACTTCTGTAACGGGTTATATGGTGCGGAAGGAGCAGGTGGACACATGACGTTAATTCACGTTGTATGGAGCAGGCACCACTAAGGTACGCTTACCCAGAGGCGGGGAAGAGGCTCTCACCCAAAAAACAAGACAACAACAACACGCAATATAGCAATACAACTAAGATCAACGGCTGTACAGCCTACAGATCACGATTACCTTGACAACTTCTCTAGTGCGAACAACATCTATCAGGATTACATCCTACTCTGGAAATGTATCCGACTTTTACTATCTCTGAGGATGAATATGTAACGGTTCATGGAGCTGGAGGAGATGAAGGAGACGTTCTCGTCTCATCAGATGTCAGATGTCATGTAACAGACAAGGAACCCCTAACACCTCTAACACATGCTTGTGACCACACACTATATACAAATAGAGCAACCTGACCTACTTAATAGAATAAGTGTTTTCCCGACTTTCGCCTTGCAGCAACAACCGCTACAGTTATAAGCCCAGATTATGACGGGATTTCACTCACTAGATTTACCGACTACTAGGATACTATCCTAGTAGAGAAACAATAGCGGTTTCTCATGAATACCATGTACAGCAGAAGTTGAAGGAGCACTGTGCTATATTCTAAAGGGCGAGGAGCCCCTTATCTATACGTGCTAGTAGCGTGATCATTAGGGTGGTTGAGACAGTACTGAAATATAGTATACAACTATCCAAAATCGTTACACACCCCCTTATCCTATAGTTAAGTAGTATAAAAGGATAACTATCTAGTATCTCTCTATATATCTTAAGGATTCCCTTCTCCCTAAAGCTTATAGTACTCCTAAATAGTCCTAGGCATTAGTCCATCGGATAGGACGGAAACCTCCTATTAGTCCTACTACTGTCAGATTGTTAGGGTTATCAAGGATGGATGATAATTTTGTGTGTATCACAGTATGGGGTCTGATGAAGAAGTGATGAGATTAATAGATTGGATAAATGATCTTTTTTTTTATGGTGTCCCCGGAGCTGGTTGACCCCTCCTATTTAAAGTTCCTGTCTGTACGTTATGTGTAATAGCCCCTAACTTCTTCTAGCCTAGGTTCTCTCCTACGTATAATCTAATATATCCCTTTAGCTGAGAACGATTTATTAATTTAAGCTGCATATACTAAGGTTATAGAAAGGAGAGGTTATCTAATTAATCCTAAATCTCCTCTAGAGGTGCTTCATATACTACCTTTCAATCTCTTATCTCTACTAGTCCTAAATAGTCTAAAAAAGCTAGCCACTTATTTACTAGGAGTTCCTTTATAGGGCTATCTACAATCATATCTTCAGATCGTATATACTTTATATCGATTCTATCGTCCATAACTTCCTATCGGAGCCAGTAGTTATAGATATCCACATACTATAGCTTAGTTTATAGCTTAGAAACTTCCTAAGTTACTAATCTAATAGTCTGCTAGTTGTCGCATTTAATCGTAATTATTAGGCTAGGTAGTTAAACCCCTAGCTCTTTAATTAATTAAGATGTAAAGATAGTTTCTTTAGCCACTTATAAAAGTGCTAGGAGTTCGGCTTCTATAGTTAATATTATTATAATACCCTATTTACTAACTCGCTATATAATAAGTCTATTAAATAGCTTAATAATATATTCTTATAAGCTCTTATAGTCTAGTATATTATCGACGAATAAGGCGTTACTAGCTACTTATAAGGAATCGCCTCCACTAACTTAGAATGTTATCTAATTCGTATTGTTAAGATATAACAAGACTTAGTCGGCAGTATAGTAGTGCTCTAGTCCTAGGTTTATAAGGAATCTAGTTGAAATGGGCCAGATTATGTAATCATAATAAAAGGGAGACTATACCCTACTATACCAACCAAAAGGTTTATACTAAATTAACTCAAACAGAGTTACTTTAGCAATAGTCTAATATTTATAGTAGATTAGGTATATAACCTTAATAGCCTAGTAGGTACTCGCGTAACGTACTAGACTAATCTAGTGGCTTGGCAATGCCGTATAGCCGAGGGCGTAGCCACGAGTTTTACTACTAGGCTCTAGCCTATCACACTAGCTAGTTAAGACATTATAAAGGTGATATCTAGTCGCGTGCTAATAGCTATATATAGCAATAATCTAATCTTACGTTAATACTTATTAATTTCTAAAGGTAAAACTAGTCCTTCTCTCGGCTTAAGCTCTCCTATTACTATTAGAGTATCGTGCCGGATTATTTAGTTATTAATTAGGCGGCTGATTTTGTCGTAGTATAAAGCCTAAAAGAGTTAAATAAGTTATTTCTAACAATTTTAGATTACTTTAATCCCTAGGAACTATTATAGGCTTTCTCTACCTATTATTAAGTACTTCTACTTAAGTTACTTTATAGCTTACTACGCTTTATAGGTTTTAGATTTATAGTACGTGTTATGAGGCTCTCACACCTTGTTCCGATCCGGGTTAGGGCGGTAAGGTATCGTGGTGCTTCACGGATTATTTAGTGGTACAAGTTGATGCGACACTTAGTGCGGCTGGACAATGTAATCTTATAACGAATAAGATAACTATTAGTCTGTATAGGAGAACGTACTCGCACAGAAGATATATAAGTTAACTACGAGGAAGGAAACAACAATAGGAAAGTCGCCACACTATATACTAGCCTATTCCTTCTTCGTAGTCCCGCCAAGGCCCTGTAGTCCCAGGGACTACGGTAGTCCTATGGGACTTCCCTTTATGCGGGACTTCGTCACGTGACTGCTAACTAAGCTGCCCCGCGCCCCGTTGGGTCCCGTTAACTCTGCTACTTCGTCTACAGTTACTCTCTTGGCGTAATTGTCTGGCTTCTTCATCCTTGTGGGGTTCGTGGTCGTAACAGTACGTAAGGATAATATCGTCTATATAGAAGAAAATAAGAATTCTATCCTTAATTATATAATAGGGCTTATAGGATATAATCTAGAACCTAAGTTAAGTAAGCGTTGCTATAAATTCCTTCTACTAGAGTAATAGAGAGATTCTTAATCTATATAAGGCTTTTTAAACTTTTAAGATAGTGCTAGGGTTTTTATATCCTTATAGTATTTATATATATACTTCTCTATCTAGTAATATATATACGAACGCGTTAGTAACGTCGTATTATATTAGTTTAAGACTATATTTAGCTGCAATAGCTATAAGTAGTTAAAAGGAACGTCCTACTAGTGTCGCTGCGTAGGTATTATATAAGGTGATATTATATTATTAATCTCCTCTAACTACTAGTCGTGCTTTATACTTAATAAATTAGTAGTATTTATTAAACTTATATATATACACCTATATATAATCTAGGATCTATTAACCTATCGCCTTTACAGTCTTATATATTACTTATACCTATAATTTTATAATTTTATAACTATCTAGGTGCGATTATTATACTTCCTTAAATAATTCTCCTATTAGGTGTTTATTAAGGTTTATTTTAAATATAGGCAGAGGTAGTAATTATAATTAGTCAATTTTAACGCCTTTTATAAGTAATCTCTTTATCCTTACTTTATTAATTAGATCTCCTTAGTACTTACCTACGTTTCCAGCTTTAGTTCCTACTATAAAGGCTACTGCCTAGGGAACTGTCTTTAATAAATAAATTTTAGAAATACTTAATACTTCCCTAGTTATTAACTATACTAGTAAGGCTGCAGGCGGTAGTATTATTAGCAGAGTTTAGTAATAATCCCTAATCTTCTATCCTTAGTAGTGTCTAGTAGACCCGGCTCTTTATTACTATTTATATTATAGTGAACGATTTTATCTTTATAAAATAATTTAATTTCTAGCTAGTATATTAGTGGCGATAGCGCGATCGTCTATATATACGTAACTATCTTATCTAGTATACTATATATAAGGTTATCTATAAGATTCTTAGTTTTATTATTAAAGATTATATTTTTATTAAAAATTACGTCCCGCGTGCTAATAACTTTTATAAGCAAGGGAACCTAGATATAATAGATATTAGATAATTAGTATCCTACTAGATATCTAATCTATGCCTTTAGATCTAGTTTCTATAGTTAAGACTTTCCTTTATATATATCGTTCGTTATTATAAATACTTTATAACTATAGGCTTTTAAGTAAGCTAGATTTAGTTTCTTAAATAATATAACAAATCTATTTACTAGTAATACTTGTATAAAGAATAGCTCGTATAGCGTCTTCTAGTTATTCGAGTAGTTCAGTATTCGATTGTATAGGTATACTCCGGCTCTTGTAATTTCTGGCCAGAGCTCCTATAAAAGGTTCGCGTCTAGGCGTATTGCGCGCGATTTCTCCTTATTCACATCCCCTAAGCGTTCAGCGCCCCCGTTCTAAGCTTATATATCTAGTGCTAAAGGCTCGATAGCTATACCTTATCCTTATAACTAGCGCTTAACTTTAGGCTTAACTATTGTAATCTTATTATCTAATTTAATAATTTTTGGGGTGATATTATATTAGTTTTTAAGGAATTAGAAAATTTTATTAGTTTGTTAATAATTAACTTAGCCGTTTAGTTATTAGTAAAGTAGAAATTCTATTAGAACTTCGAGTACTTATCTATAATAAGTATCTAGCTCTTCTCCTTATTAAATATCTATAGTTTATATAAATAGAAATTAATAGTAAGCCTCTCTCTAGGTCCCTACTTATCAATCCTTAGTATATAGCTAATTTATCTATATATCTTTACTCGTCTATATAAGTTATACTCTATTATTATAATTCCTTTAACGCGTACCCCCTTAGATTATTATACTAAGTATTTAATTATTATAGGTCCTAGATAACTAAGCCTCTTATACTCGAGAAGGGCTAATACTTTTTAAGTTTATCTTTACGTTCAAGAGTTATAGGTTTATATATAATAAGCTAAGTAGTATATAGGCTAGTATTCTAGGACCTATTACCTATAGATCTCTTTAAGTTCGTTAATAGTTATTCTATTTAGCCTCTTAAGGGTGGTAGGTTCCGATCTAGTATCCTACTAGAATCCTTACTATCTTAATACTTGGAAGGAGATAAGGTTATATAGTAGGTCTAGATAAATAGCTATATTATATAGTATTAGTCTTTTAGCTCCCTATTCGTGTTATAGATTTATTATAAGTAATCTATACCCCTTAATCGATATTTATATATTACCTATCTATACAAAATCTCCTTATATCGGTAGTTGGTAATTATATATCTAATTAGGATCGTTTATAATATAGTAGGTTAAGCTAGAATCGAGGATAAATAAACGTTATAGTAGATAATTAATTTAACTTATTCTAAAAAACGCTGTAAATACTACTTATATAGTGAATATCTATCTACTATTTAATTACTATTTAGTAATCTCTAGAGTTAGAGTATAGGAGTTCTTTATAGCTAGAGTTCTAGTTCTAGGCCTATTTTAACCTCTTAGAAGTCCTTAGAACTCTAGATCGTACTCTTACTTTAGTGTAATAAGTTCCTTAATCTTCTTATTTAGCTACTACTATTCTAGGGCTTTTACTAGATTTATATAGAAGTAGTTTCTAATAGAGTACTATATTCTATATATATAGCATTTTTACCCCTCTATTTTAATAGATTTTAGACATCCACCTGCTTTAATAGGAGTTAAAAGATCTAGTAGGGAGTCTTACTTAACTATCTACTAGCCTATATATTAATATTAAGGTCTACCCTATTTTCTAGATAATAATATTTTAGTACTATATATATCCCTACTTTATATGCTCTAGGCAGATTTACCGTTTTTACTAAGCTCTAATAAGTTACCTATTATAAAGATAGATCTTTATTTTATTTATAATATTAGGTTATTTAGTATTATATATTCTTAGAAACACTTTATTATTTCTTTCCTATTTATACCTAGTAAAAACTATCTATTATCCTAAAAGGTCGTTAACTACGTAGGAACGACTCTATTTATAGTAGTTAAGAAGTCTTTTACTATAGCGTTAAACTATATTAATTCTAGGACTTTATACGTCTCCGCTTTAGTAGCTACTTAATTATATTCTACTAGCTATATATTCTATATATTTACGGTTTATGGCGGCTTTAGGGATAAGTAATATCGGTCACGTACGCGTTCTTATTTAAATAGCGTATTAACGCTAACTACAGCTTTTAGATTAATAATATACTATCTAAGTAGTTAATTATGTAGATAGTACGCCCTTTAGAAATACTAGCTAACTATTAATTATATAAAGATAATAATTTACTAAAGGCTTAACTACTCCTTCTTAAATATATATTAATTATTCTTAAATTCTTTAAGTACTGTCTTATAGTACTTAAGATCCTCTTTAAAGGCTTTAATACCTAATATAGATAGTTTGAAATGCGTATTAGCGTTATAATATTAGCGGCTAGAGTATAGTTAGCTAGTTTTAGAACTTATAGGATTATTAGCTTAGGTTTTGGCGCAGTCGTTAATTCTGGATCTAGTAGATCCTAGATACGATAGAGTACGCATCTTAATTAGATTTGTGTAACCTACGCCGTGTAGTTGGTGTGGTCGCGCAGCGTAATCGTTGTTGCGTCGCGTAGATATTGCGTCGTTATGTTAGTGTTTCGCACCACCCAATGCACGCTACGGGCCAATGCACGCGGAACACCAAATCACTCTCACAATAACAATGAGTTTCTGAACCATGCACGATAGCTGAATTGTTTTAATAATTTATTATATAACTAAACAAACTGCTGCGAAAAAGATATACTATTTAAATTTTGACGGAAGCTTAATGTTGCGGCCACCCTAGGTCGTGATTACGTGTGAAGGATTCTAGGTCTCCGTATCCTTAATCTTTATAATAACCTAAACCTAGGCCTTTTTCTTTTGTTATTTTAAGAAAGGCTTTAGGGCCTTCCTCTTTCCTTTTTAGGAAGGTTGTATAGCCTTTTTAGAGTTATCTTTCTTAATTCTTTAACGTTCCTGGGTAGCTTATTTCTTAGTCTTAATCCTCTCCCTCTTCTCCTTTTTTTTAACTCTTAACCTTTCTCTTTCTTCTTTTTCTTAAAGCTTAAGAACTTTTTATTAAGCCTTTTCTGCCTTTGTACGAGCTCTCTTAAGTTATTGCTCTTTTTCTTCTTATTTCTTAATCCTCTCACGGAACCGGGCCTTTTTTATTTTTAAAGGTGACTAGAACACTGCACTACTATAGTATTTCTTTCTCTATTAAAAGTTAAGAGTCTTGCTCTTCTTCTTGTGTTTCCTTGTTAATAAAACAGCCTGCCGCAGGCCTTCTACTTTAGTGTAGAGGAGGTTATTTTAAACTATAATATAGTGGAGTGAACGTTGAAGCTTCTAAACGTCTTTACTACTCTAATCTTTAACTTAAGACTGTATAATGGTTTTGATTTTATGCTAGTCCTTTTTACTAAGTACTAAGGTAGAGCTCTCTCGTGAATCTTAAGGTTCTAGAGTTGATTTAATAAATTTCTTAAGGATAACCTCTCCGTTGGTTGGCTATATACTAGTGGCCTTAAAAGCTTTAAGAATAAGCTCTTCTCTAAAGGAAGAGGTCTAGGCCTACTAGAATAGAGGAAAGAAGTCTCCTTTAACTATTAGGACTAGTCTTTAGGCGTTATAGAGGTGTTTTGTAAGCGCGTTGGAGTAGTCTGTTAAGAGAGGCTTAAATATTACTACATCTAGTGGTTAAAGCCTGTGAGTTAAATAAGGAGGAAATACTATAAGTAGAATTTGATTTTGGTTGCAGTAGTTAATAAAATCTATTGTGATGTAAGATCTATAGCTATCTAGGATAAGTAACCTTCATGCGCGTCTATCCTTTTAAGCCTTCTCTTTAGTGTATTAATTAAACACCTGTTCTAGCCATGCAAGGCCTATATCATTATTGCTCTATCTATTTGGAGATGAGCTAATAAAGGCCTCATGTTTTCTTGCTTGTACGCCTTCTACCCAAGAGGATTGGATAGATAAGTTGGCTGAGGCAAAAAGAAGCCTAGGCGGGAGAGAGGATCTATCACTACATATACATGCTAACAAGGTTATCTACTCTTGATTCCTATTTTGAAGAGCTTCTCTTACTTTCTTTCTATCCTATATTACTTTACTAAAGATCCTTTTACTTCTTCTAATGATCCTAGTAAGGAAGCCTTTCTTATCTATATTATACAAGTGCTGAGGCTGTATCTTGTATTTCTCTATCTTGTTATGCAGAAGTTGAAAGAATTGCTAATATTTATCCCTTAAATTAGCTCTGTGTCGGTCACGGTCTATTCTAGCAGTCTAGTGTGATTTAATATTGTTCTTGTGCCGGGCGATAAATCGGGTAACCTAGTTCTGGCCTACGTCTTGTTTTGCTATCGCAGAGGCGAAATTTCGTACTATCTCCCTTGTAGGTTGTAGCCGACGAGCTGTAAGGCCTTCTATGTACTTTACAAGCTCTGCCTCTTGTTGTGGGTTGAGCTTTTGGGTGTTAGAGATACGTGTTGTTCTTAAGGCTGTAATCCCTTTGTGCCGGCGCATTAGCGTTGTACGAATAACACTATACTTTTTCGCAATTGTCGCGTAAGAGAAAGTTTCGCATGGCTCTAGGGATTTAATTTCTTTAATTACTTTGTTAATCGGATCTATATCGGTTGAGTTATGAGGGAGCGAAAATATGGTGTTGATTAAGGGGTAAAGTACTAGCGCGTGCATTGGCCCGTAGCGTGCATTGGGTGGTGCGAAACACTAACGTGCACGGACAGCTCATGCCCGTAGACACCTCGTGCCCCGCCGAACACCATATCCACCACTTCAAAAGTGAGGCTACTGAGCCACGTACAATAGCTATTATCATGAGATTTTCTAGTGAAGCACTATATCGACTCTTGCGATTAATCTAAACTAATTATATTTACTCGGGAGCTTAATGTTACGGCCACGTAATATAACTTTAGGTAGAGTAGTAAATAGCTTATTTTAAGCTTAAATACTAGCGTAAGCAGCGCTAGCGCGTTTCTAACGCTTATTACTTAATAAGATTACTTGCAAGACTAGTCGCTTGCGTTTTTAAGCTTATTAAATAGCTTTTTTTTAGTATTAAGCTTTAACTTTACGCGCACGTTTAGCTACTTTCTTAGCTTACTTAACCTCCCTTATCTCTTTAAGCCTCTACCTCTCCACACGCTTTTCTTTAAGCTTAACTTAATGCTATAGTTAAGCCTCCTCGCGCTACTTCTTAGCCTATACTTTTTAGAGTTTCTCCTCTGTCTTATCTCGCTCCTGTACTACTTCTCTAGCTCGAGCCTCACGTAGCTTACGAGGAGACTAGTGGATAGCGCTATCGTGATATTCCTAGCGCTGTTAAAGGTTAAGAGCTTTGCCCTTCTTCCTATACTTCTTTTTATGTTAAAGAGCCTCCTTTAAGCCCTTATTCTCATGCTTTAAAAGCTTATTCTGAATAAAGAGATGGTAAACGCTTAAACGCAGCTTTCTTGCCTTATACTAATAGCTATTAGTGATAGTAGCTTAAACTAATTAATCTATCTTTCTCTAATCATGATTAGAGAGCCCTGATAATGAGCTTTTCTCAGCTTCTGGCGTGCTAGCAAATCTACGGAGGATAACGTTGGCATCTATAGGCCAGATCTTAGTAGCTTCGAAGGCCTTTAATATGAGGCTCTCCGTGAAGGAGGATATCTAGGCGCTCTAGAAGAGTAGGAAGAAGTCTCCTTTCTTAATTAGAATAAGACCTTAAGCCTTATAGAGATAGTTGGTGAGCTTGTTAGAGTAAGCTTAAGAGAGAGGCTTAAATAGTACTACGTTAAGCGGCTAGAGCGTATAAGTTAAATAGGGGGGAAGGATTATAAGGAGGATCCTGTAGCGATTACAGTAGTTAATAAACTCTATCGTAACATAAGATCTATAGCTATTAAGGATAAGCAATTGCTATCTCCCTAATTACTACTTTATATAGCAATTAAACACCTGCTCTAGCTAAGCTAGGCCTATGTCGTCGTTTAAATAGCCTGTTAGAAATAATAAGATAAAGACCTTATATTCTCCTGCCTTAATATCCTCTACCTAACTTAATTATATAGCTCCTTTTTTAGCTGCGTAGATAAGGCTTAGAGGCAGCGAGCTCCTATCAGCGTAGTAGTAGGCTAGGAGTGTCAGGAACTCGCGTGATCTATTCTAGAGAGATACTTAAACCTCCTTCTTCTCTTATTAACGCCTGCTAAATATCCTCTTGCTTTTACCTATTAAGCCAATCAAGAAGCCCTTCTTATCCATATTATATATATCTCGAGCCTTAAGGTGATATTCAGTGATCTTTCGATGCAGTAGCTCGAAATAGAGACAGTATTTTGACTTAGAATTAGCCAGGTGGCGAACACGATCTATGGCGGTGGTCCACTTTAAGATTATATAGATCTAGTGTCTGGTGATAAAGCGAGAAACCTATCGATCGCTCAGCTGCCGATAGGCTACTTTAGATAAGAAATTCCTAATTATCTCTCTCGTAGGAGGAAGGCCTCTCTTTATAAGCTTTATAATATATTGTATAAGCTCTAGCTCTTGTTATTAGTTAAGAGCTTGTTAATTTAAGTATCTATCTTCCCGAAACGCTGTCACGCCTCTCTACCTTCGCCTTAGCGTTAAGTAGTTAACCTCGTATTTCTTAGCAACTTCCCTTAACGTAAAGTGTTCTCCTAAATTACGCGATTTTAAATCTTTAATTGCATCGTCGATAGGTGCCATGGCTGTAGCGTTATAGTCTGTTGAAGTTGTGGTGTTAAGACGCGGCTTGGTGTTCGGCGGGGCACGAGGTGTCTCCGGGCATGAGCTGTCCGTGCACGTTAGTGGTTAAGGTAATAAGACTCTTAATTATTAGATTATTAGGGTTATTAAGAATAGTTGATAATTTTATATGTGTTATAGTATGGGGTCTGATAAAGAAGTGATAAGATTGATAGATTGGATAAATAATCTTTTTTTTAATAGTGTCCCTGGAGCTGGTTGACCCCTCCTGTTTAAAGTTCCTGTCTGTGCGTCATGTGTAATAGCCCCTAACCTCTTCTAGCCTAGGTTCTCTCCTGCATATAATCTGACAACTACTCTATATTCTCACCCCCTAGATATAACTTAGTAAGGGCGGATTTATCTAGGTGCTGTAAACTAGGCTTCTTATTAATATAGCCTTCTAGGCTTCCTGTTATATAGAGTTTAATATTCGTGTCTATAACTATCCAAGATCCCTCCTCTCTAGTATGTTTAGCCATCTCTAGTAGAGCGTAGGGCTTATTATCTTTAATATCTTCGTTTTCTTGCTGTATTGTATATTATACTACAAAGGTTATAAAAGTCGTAGGTTAAGTAGGAGGTTGCCTATTATCTAGAGTAATTACCTCTCCATTATACTATTCTGCACGCCACTTATTAAGTGTCTTATAAATCCTATCTCTTAGTATAGGGTCGGTAGCAAGGACGGCATCTAGCTTCTTCTATCTAATTATATTAGTGTAGTCCTTTAGTCTCCGTAGGCATTTAGTATTAATTAAACTAGTAATCTATCTAGTAGTATCGTATACTATATAGGTATTCTAGCTTATCTTTGTTTTACCGGTTTATAATCTTAAGCTCTATAGCTATAGAGCTAAATCCTATTATTATTAGTTATACGCATTTTAGGTATGCTATAAATTTACTAATATAGTCTTCTACTAATAGTATAGTTACACTAGATTCTTCTAGGTTAATTAGGGCTCGTAGGCCTAATATTCTATACTTAGGGTTAATTATCCTATAAGTAATAAGGAAGTCCTCTTATACCCTAGATCCTATTATCTTAGATACATCTACAGCAATATATATTTTAGTAACCTCTACCTAAGATTATAGCTATTCTTTAACTTACCTATCTTATAGAGGTATCTATAGATTCTTATATTAGGTAATTAGATCTCGGTAGCGTATCTCGTCTAATAGTATAAGGTACTTCTTAGGCTTTATTAATTATTCGTATAGGGTATAGAAGTAGAGAGCGATTATATCTCTAAGCTATAGAGGTTAGGCTTAGGTAAAGAAGACTTTATAAAGGTAGTAATCCACATCGCACCTATATAGGTGACGATTTTCTAGTAAAATAGAAGTAAGGACGCAGTTGTCTTACGGAAATAAATAATAAAACTCTTCTAAGAATATATAATCCTCCAGCACCTAAACAAAGGTAAATAAAAGGACGCTTTTACTACTATAGGCTTATCTATCGCTAACGGTGGTAAAGCCACCTAGGCTATAGATAGGGACGCCTTTCTTATAAATAAAGTAGTATTATTAAAACTAAGAGGAAGACCTCGTATAAAACGATCGATTAGTAATAGTACTAAATCTAAGTAGCTTCCGATTATAGAGAATAGGCTAACAGTAGCTAGTGGCCATACGTACCCTATTTATAAATAATGCTATAGTCTATAAGACTACTTCTATACCTTTCTAGATAAGTAACTAGATTAGTTTAGGCTAAAGTAAAGCATAATAATGTGATAGGCTAGAGCCTAGTAGTAAAAAAACTCGTGGCTACGCCCTCGGCTATACGGCATTGCCAAGCCACTAGATTAGTCTAGAATGTTACGCGAGTACCTACTAGACTATTAAAGTTATATACCTAATCTATTATAAATATTAGACTATTGTAAAAGTAACTCTGTTAGAGTTAATTTAGTATAAACCTTTTGGTTGGTCTAGCAGGGTATAGACTCCCTTTTATTAAGATTACATAATCTGGCCCCTTACAAATAAGACTAGTCAAATACAGACTAGAGAATAATATAGAGTTATAGGAAAGTCTAAGTATAATTAAAAGGCTAAGATACTATATAACGTATTCTACTAGCGAGCTGATTAAGCTAACGAGCTGGTTAAAATTCATTAACGCAACCAATTTATGTTATATATCTTTAATTTATTCGCTATTAAATAAGGAGCTTACGTACGTCGTGCTAGTATTAGATTTAGAAAATATCTCTATATTCTTTTTATATGTTTAAGCATTTTACCTAGTCTCTCTTTTGTTCCTATAGCGCTATAGATCTAGTTAAGCTATTTCGTAATTACTACTACTATAAACTTTCTTTAATCGCTAAGGCGCTGTAGACGCCTTAGCAGCTACCTACGCTGCTATAGTACAATACCCTAGAGTACTGTCTTATTAAATCCACTTCCTTTTATATACTTTTTGCTTAGTTATTAGTAATAATTACTCTTTAAGCTTATAGACGTGAGTAGCTAGTAGCGCGTTCTAATATAGTATAAGCTTACTACCTTTAATAAGCTAAGAGAAACTAGCCTACGTAGTAATAAGCGACTAAGTAAATAACTTATATATAAGTTTTAATGAAGATCTAAACTTATACGTATTACTTAAAGTCTTTAACTACTATAGCGTCTCTAGGAGGAGGAGTTTTAGCGGGATATATAGCCTTATTTTAAAATAATCTAGTACTACCTATATATTAATAAGAATAAGCCTTAAAGCCTTAAAGGCCTTATAATAGTTCTCCTTTGTAAATATATTAAAAAACGCATTTTTAAAGACTAAGAGAAGGCCTTTTTTATTAATATAAAGGATGTATTAGTGTACTAAGTCTTTAACGCGTTAGGAGTACTTACGCTTTAATAGTAAGATGTAGACTATATTAAGTAGCTAGAGAATATATAATAAATAAGGTAGTATATGGAGGGTAAGAATCTTATTTTCTAGCTAGTAGTCCTTAAAATTCTAGTTAAGATAGCTCTTATAGCTATCTAGGATAAGTAGCCTTTATAATTCTACCTAGCGCGCCTTTATATACGCGTTAAAATACTTTAACCACTCTAGACCTAGCGTATTATTTATCTAGCTATTCTTAGAGACTAAGAGCTTCTAATTATATAGTATATCTACCTCCTTATCCTAGATAGAGATATAAATGCACCCTTTATAGATAATAAATAGTAGGATTATATACCTAGTAGTATAGATACCCTATATAACTATAACCTACTCGTAATCGCCTAGCTAGAAAAGCTTAGGTTAAGTATATCTTTCTACGCCTATAATAACCTTTATTAACCTAATTATACCTATCTAGAGGCTAGTCTTATAAAAGTTATATATATTATTATAGATGCTATACTTAGCTTTAGTATCCTCTACTAGCTTAAACTACGCGCTAATTATTTTAGGATCTTCCTATAGTATCCTCTACCTATTCTTAGCTTAATTAAAGGCTATTTTAAGCTTATCTAAGTATATTACGAACCTCTTAGCCTAGTACTTATCTATAGGTATACAACTACACTTAGCTAATAGTTTATCTACTATATCTACTATTTTATATAGCTAGAGTACGAATTCTCGCAAATTAAAGTTAAGGATATACTAAATAACTATTTACTTTTTAGTTATAATAAGCTTATATTAGGTATTATGAGTTTCTAAATAATATATAATTCCGTCATATTAGCTAATTAATATTAAAGGAGGTATATTAAACGCGTTAGTAGCGTATCGGAGATTTTAAAATTATTAGCTATTATAGGTAGAAAGGGTAAGCTAAATTCTATCTTCTTTTTTAGATAATTGCGTATTTTATTATTAAGACATTTTGCGATAATGGGGAGGTGGTCTTGGCAGAAACTTACCAGCTCGCTGGTAGAATACGTTAACTAATAAGTAATAATAGTATCTAGCTTAAAAATAAGCTTAAGCTAAAGGGGTATGTTAGATTATTATAGTACTCCGTATAAGATGTATCGAGGCGCCTAATACATAACTAAAATATAACTAAAAATATGACTAATAATAGGACATATAATAGGATATATAATACACGTAGTCCTACATACATAAAAGGAATTAATTCTTCAGACACATATATAATTATCACTTTCTATTAGATATACCCTTAAATCTGACACCTTTAAGGGCGGTACAACTTATAGACTATTATTAAGTATATAGTCTATAATTATCTACTCTTCTAGCGGACTTAGTTATTTTAAGTTTAGTTTATAGTCGCGTCGAGAGCGTCGTCCAGCGCGTTAGTAAGTTACTATTAATCTAGTTATATTATAGAGCTCTATAGCGCGTATATAATTTTTAATTTCGTGTATTTAGATAGTAGTAATAGTAAGCTGTAATGAGCCTTCGGTACATATTTATGGAGTATTTCGCTGTGGTGCCATTACGCATTGTCGTGATGGGGTCGGATCGCTGGCGTCTTTGGCTCGCTCGGTGGTGCGGCTCGCTCGGTGGTGAAACACGTTACTATTAAAGCTTAATATTAAGTTACGTACTCATTTACCCTTTATTCTTATAAATAAGCAGTACTAGTAGTTATAAAGACTTAGTAATACCCTAGAATTTAGGTCGTAATTAACGCTAGTAAAATAGGGGATTCGAATATATATAGATAGCTCCCTACCTTTAATACTTATGGTAGTTAAAAAGCTTATAAAAGGCGCTAAGCTAATATTATATTCTCAATTATTAATAACTAAGTATAATATTAAGTTTTAGACCGTTAACAAAGCCGCTACGTAATGTAAATTATATATAAAAAAAGTATGTATAATATAGATTTTAATAGGGGCTTAGTAACGTAAGCCACTCGCCCCTAGGATAAGTTAACGTAGATATAAGAGTAGGAAAGGTTATTCTTGCGTTGCTAACTATTGGATAAGGGGTATATAACGGTCTTTTATAAGGTCCGAAGGTGATATAGTTAGTATAGGATAATTATCTAATTATCTAATAACGTATTCGGCAAGTGAGTGGTTCAGGCAAGCGAGCGGATCAGCCCCATCGTGCGTCGCGTACATCACTTGCTTTTACTACCCATAATGTATATAATAAAAGCTGTAATAGTATCTATCTAGTTATTTGACGCCTAAGGCACGTACGGGCATTATACTTAGTTAAAGAGTATATATTGCACTTGCGTAGTGTACGCTTTTACGGTTGTGTGTAAGGCGTACGTAACTCGGGCGGCACACCTTCATTATAGATTCGCTCCACCAATCCGCGGCTCTGTACAATATCCTAGCCATCCTAAATAGATAAAATACCTTCCTGTACTATAGTTCTACGGCGCTGTACTTGTTTCTATTTTTAATAAGTATTTTTAGCTTAAAGCGCGTTAACCTTAACCTTAAGAATTACCTTCTCGTATACTACCTTCTTAAAGCCTTTTAGTAACTACCTAAACGCGTGATCTATTGGCGAGTGGGATATATTTATACGAAGCCTACGTTGCTCTTTAATATAGCTTACCTAGTGTTTAATTTTAGGTAGCGTTTAAGGTATTTTAGACTCCTACTCTAAGTTATCTGTAGGATAGGGACTAAGTATTTATATAATAGGGTTTAAGCCTTAAAGAACGCGTTTAAGGTCGTATAGAATAAGCCCTATTACTTAGAAACTACTCTAAATATTTCTCAACGTTATAGCTATCGTATAGGCTATATAGTAGGCCTCTAAGAACTTATCTTTTATAATATAGTTTATACTAAGCCTTATCTTCCCCTCTACTACTTTACTATATACTCTTTTAAGAGGGCTAAAGTAGCCTATATTAAGTGATTGTAGTAGATAAGACGAGTAGGCAGGTAGATAAAGCGTAATAATAGAGTTCTATACATAGAACTCCTTAAACTAGCCTAAGTAGTAGCTACTATACCTATCTATTATAAGAAGACGCTTTACGCCCTTTATACGAGCCTTTATATACTTATTAAAGTACTAGATCTATTCGTACCCAATCTTATTATCTATCTAATCGTTCTTACTTATAGTAATCGCCTAATCGTGTGGTAGGTTACTATTAGTGTACTAGATTACTTAATAGAGTTTCGTAGTAAGGATAACTAAGGGTAGAAGTGCCTAACCTTAAGTATTAATACTATATATAATAGTAACCTATTTATAATTACTAAGTTAAATAGTCTTTTTATAACTTTTTCTCTCTACCCTTATAATAATTTTTAAGGCTAATATAATACTTATTAAAACGCTAGTCTCGTTAAAATTATAGGTATCCTTATTAAGTATCCCGTGCTTTGCTTTCGTGTTTCGTACGAGGTCGAACCACTGCTAGACAGTAATAGGATCCTCGTAAAGTACGCGCTAATAGTCGTACCTACGATTATATATTATGTAAAGCGCCTTATTACGTTTAATATAGTTTTTAACCTACTTCTAACTAACTACTATAGGTTTTAGATCGCCTTAAGCTAAAAGGATAATATCTGCAATTTCTTATATAGTACTAATTTAGGGAGGGAATCCTTATACGTGAAAATTAAGGATACGTTAAAATAGGACTTCCTCCTTAGTAGGAGTTAGTTTACGGGATACTGGCTGAGTATCGCGTTATAGAAGGACACTGTAGGCGCGTTTATATAAGGTAGTATAAGGAACGTTATATAAGCGAGATACTACTTATAGAGATTTAATTTAACCTAAATTATACGCTTAAATAGCTAAAGAGTGCTTTCCTTTAAGTTTTAGTTATTAAGAAGAATTTATATTTTATTATGGCTGCTAGAAGGTGCGCGTACGCGACGCGCGATGGGGCTGATCCGCTCGCTTGCCTGGTCCACTCGCTTGCCGAACACGTTAGTCTTTAGACTATTATATATTATTTAGTCGACATATATATACAAATAGCAGAATCCCTCCTACTCAATATGGTTAGTGTTTTTCCCGACTTTCGCTTTACAGCAACAATCGCTACAAAGAGTTCCCGGATCTTAGCAAACTTTGGCCATGCAACTTTTGAACTGTGTCTCCATTACCATCATCAGCTGGGCGTTGCGAGCGGTCATACGGCACGTGATATTTGCCACTACACAGATGACCCCCTTCGCAAATACTTTTCCAGCGTCCATCTATCTCACAACCCTGCGATGCCCCCCACACCTATAACAACCCCATCTTGGCGCCTCTGCCATCCCTCTAGCAACTTCCCCCCTCCTCACCATGGCGCACCTATCTGTGGTCCCCTTCAACTTCGCCAACAAACATCACGAAGTCCTACCGGGCGTCCCGGATCCGGAGCTCTTCTGGTCCATTCTCTTCTCCACTCCGCCTACCTGCCCGTCAACGATATCACACGTAGAATTACCTACGCCAGAATGACGACTACAGAAGCTTTTCGCATTTTATACACACTCAAAAACGCACATAGAGCAGAAACGAGGCTGGAGGGGCGAGGTTGTGCTTGTAGGCGGGGTCCTGGGAGGTGCTGTTTAAGTGGAGGGCGGAGGGCGTGCACGACGTGGTGCATCTGGTGGCTGTGTTGGCGATGCAGGCGCAGTCTGAGGTGAACAAGCATGATGTGGTGGACTTGGGGTGGGATGTTCGTTCGCGCACGTGTTGTAACTTTTTGTAGGTCTGCCTGGTAGTCAGCACCAGCGAATAACCGCGCACAACCTGCACCCCAAGAGTCTTCGGTCCCATCGAATACGAAACACGAAATACGAGCTGCCTCACAACTGCACCTGCTCCCTTCCACACCCTACCTCACCTCACTTCGCCACTTCTCATTCCTATCCTCCCCGCCACTACTGCGCACAATCACTTTACCCCCTCGTCAAATCAATTAACTTCCCTCTGCACTGTTGCCTTTGCGCACGTTTCAAGTCACCGCCTGGAAAAGCGCCATCATTTCCATTTCATAACAATACGCCAGCGCAGCTCCCGCCCAAAGTGCTGTCCAATGCACCCCACGCTCCTCCTAGTCCTCCTCCCTGCCGTCCTAGCGCTGCCGATAACGCTGGACGGCGCGAAATGTACCTTTAACTGCAGCGGTACGCGTAACTTTTACTAAGGAGGGACGATGCTAACGCAAGGCAGGGAGGGGACCTGAGCTGGGGAAAAGGACGCATGATATGTGGTATAACAAAATCGAAGGAGATGCGGTTGAAGTAGCGACGGAGGATAGTAAAGGGGGGTGAAATGTAGGGGACACACGTGGGTGAGTGGCAGACTGGGAGACGGGGTACCATGGGCCGGGAGTAGCTGCGTGGAGACGCGCTCGCATTGCGAGTAGAAAGAGTGGAAGAGACCAAATATACAAATAAGAAAAGTTTTTCTGGTGGTCTATGCAAAGGGAGGAGTGGGAGGAGACACGGTATTTGTATTTGGTATTTGAATAGGAATGATATTTTATATCTTGGAGTCGGACCTTGATCTGGCTCTCCAACCCGTCAGATTCTGCCCGCCGTCGAGCTCAAGCACGTTGCCTGTCATGTGCGCGCTTGCTGGATGGAGTTAGTACAAGCCATACTACCAACGACTTCCCCGTATCCATTCCACTCCATCCTCCCCGTTGCTATCTCTATTTTCGCCACTCTGCCGAACTCCAAGATTGTGGAAAATATTAAGAAAATCAGAGAACCACTTACCCACACTGCTCAGAAACAACACCACACCCCCAAAATCACTCGGCCTCCCAATCCTCCCCGTCGGCTGCCCACTTACCAGCGTATCCTTAAACCTACTCAGCCCGAATGCCGTCATGCGGCTGGGAAACACACCAGGACAAATAACATTGACCATGATGTTCTTGGGCGCGAGCTTGGAGGCTTGTAGTTTGGTGAGGTGGATGCACGCCGCTTTACTCGGGCCGTAAGAGAAGGTTCCTTGGCCGGGTTGCGCGAGCCCGCCGCTCTCACTCGTCGTTACGTCGACGGTTTGGATGCCGGCGATGCTGGCTACATTGATAACCCTCCCCGGAGTCTCCGGCGTCGCGCCGTTCAACAACAAGGGTTCCAAGCCAACCGTGACGTAGAAAATAGCCTTTACGTTGAGCGCCATCAGCTTATCCCACCCACTTTCCGGAAAATCATAATAATCCGCTCCCCATGTCGCCCCCGAATTATCTAGTACCTCGCGTCAGTCTGCTCCTTTCGTCCATAACGAATGGTACACCGGGAAAAGATATCGTGCTGCCGGAAAGTAGGACTAGGGAAAGGATAGCGGGGACGTACTCAGCAAAACAGTCAACCTCTCAGTTCTCCTCTTCACCTCTTCACACAGCGCAAGACACCCCTTCTTATCCTTCAAATCGGCGACGATGTATTCACACGTCCCCGGTCCTATACAATTCTGTTAGCAAATCATACACCCCATTCCCTCCATCCAACTCTCTGATCTTTATCAAAATGCTTTTCAAGGAAGGAATTTGAAGAGCATACCCAGTTTATTCAACCTCTCACTTGTCTTCTTCAACTCTGCTTCTTTCCTACTTGCGATGAAGACGCGGGCGCCGTTCTGCACGAACGCCTGCGCCGCCATCTCCCCGAGGCCACTCGCTCCCCCGGTAACGAGCGCGACATGGGAAGAGAAGTCGAATAGCTTTGGGACGGAAAGATCATCGGCAATGGCGAAACCGTCTTGTCAGCGCGAAATCCTCAATGTGAAATCTAACGCAGGGAGTAATGTCTTAAATTAGACAAAGAAATCCAGAGTCCTATTAAGAGAGCAATTTATGGGACGGTAGGGGGAAGAGGAGGGAGGAGGATGTTCGACGTGATCGCTAGCGTGATGTTTGAAGATGGGAAAGATACCTTGGCAACAGAGAGTATGTGGGGTAGCGGGGCGGCGATAACCCGGACATATCGCGCGCCGAGGCACGTTCCCCCTCCCGTCCACCAGGTAATAGTGTTGATGGACCACACGGACAAACGCGCCAGCGTCTGGAAGAGCTTCCGATCACGTGACTTCCATTCCAATATCAAAGGTATATATATGCACCCAGCTGTGCCTTCCATGCCATGCTTTCCAAGTCCGCCTCGCTCAGGTCGAGTATCCGACCGATCCTCCAAACACCCCACCAATTAAAAAAACCGCGCTCCAGATTGTCTATACATATACAACCCACGCGAATGGGTATGAGAAAGGACAAAAGGAAGATGTCGTATTGTGCCAAACCGAACCTGCGCCTTGCTATCGTGTAAGTAAACAGATAAGGGTATGTAGGGATCGAAGATTGTGGACACAAAGGAAATGCAAAAATCAGAAGCGCTTTTTGGAACCCCAAAATGCAAGTACAAAAATCTCCGATCTCTCAGACGTCAAGCCTCTACCGTCTGAGATTTTGGCCCAGTCAGATGGGCTGGTGACTCTTCCTCATCGTGCGAAGCCCTCCGCGCCCGCTCCTGGGACTGAGTTGGTGACTCCCTCTGAGACTCCTCCATGATTTCGCTCATTTGCGATGCTGAGTCGGAGTCTGTATCATGTCCATCAATCGATCTCTTGTAGCTGGCAGGTGTGATTGTCTGGCTCGAAGCGTGCCGCTGCTTGCGCGTTTCGCTTAATGAAGGCTCCGGTTCTTTACTTGCCAAGCTCGCAATCGCAACCGCAGTCCCATCACTGATGACACTTCCATCCTTTTCGTCCGCAGAGCTTGAATGACCGAAGCTTTTTTTCCGTGCACTGTGAAGCTCCCCTTGGTGCGTGCTAAACCCTCATTCTCCGATTCATTGCTCATGATCGTCGATGCCGAGTCTCTCGCTCGATGTCCGCGTCGGTGTGAAGAGCTGCCGTGGGAGTCTCGGAGCGTACGGTGAAGACTCCGTCGGACCTTTGAGCGTGATTCTGGAGATCCTGTCAAAGCTGCGGGAGGCTGGTCAACTTCTGATTCGGATTCGTTGTCTAGGCGCAGTCCATCCACGGACGGTCTATCTGGTGTCCGCGAGTCTGGTTTCTCTCGTTCAGCGGTCAGGGGTGGCGTTGCGTATCCGGCGTCAGATGCACCATCTGACCTGACTGCTATATCATCGACAGTAGAAACGGAGGGACGGTGGTCGTGCGGCATAAGCTTGGGCGACTGGGCCATTGAGCTAGCTAAGGAGGGCCTGTGCGTCGATATTCGGGGGCTCAGCGAAATCGGAGGAAGTATGAAAGGCGCCGGTGATATGTTGGGGCTAGAGCTGGTAGTTTCTGGCGGTGTCTTGAACATTTCATCTCCGCCGAAATCAGTGTCTCGTGATGACTTCGTCCCTGGTCGGGCAGAAGTTGGTGAGAGGGGAAGTTTGCTTGTATTGGTGAGAGAGCTTGTTTTCGAGCTGAGGCGCGCTAAGCTGCCTAACCTTGCTGTCTTCGAAGGTTGTTGACTAGATGTCTGCGACGTGGAGGGAGCGCGCTCGCTCTGTGCTGGAGCACCTGGGTGTGTGTGCTTCTCATCGTCGAGAACTTGGGCCAGGATATCTCGATGGCACTTCATGCGCCATATCTCGATGCGGGCCCACTTCAACTTGGCGGATAATCGACCTGCTGCGTGTATAACAAGTTCCCGCGTCTTTGGCTGGATAGGTGCTAGGATCTGCAGATGCCGGGCGTCTCTCAAGCGAGCCTCCAGTTGCTTAATAGATTCCGTGAGTTTTTCCTCGGATTCCGAAATGCGAGTTTGCATCAGATCTCTCCGCGCTTGCCGCATTTGTTGCTGCAACTCTCTGTCGATGGCTCCGCTTCGGTGCTCCACATTGCCAGTTGGTGAAGAGAGCGTCTTCGTTGACGCCGATGATTCGCCACGCCGGATGGCTCGGTTCCTCTGACCTTCATACAGATCCCCCTGTAAGCCACGCGGCCTAACACCCAGCGTCTCGTGAGTAGCAGTATAGTTGAGCATGGCTAGCCAGTCGTTCAGATCTTTCTCGCTGTCTGCCAGGAATGTCTCCTCGCCGACTCTCGAGAACATGACGAAAGAGTTCTTGTGCTTCTTGTACGTATTGTCTACAAGCGCCACCGCACCGTCCATAGGAATCATGTGGTCCTGCTTGAATTCCTGCAGAGGTGGTTGAAAATGGACCGGACTGGTGTCGCCATGCTTCTCATGTTGCTCGTGCTGATGCATCAGGTTTTTCGCCCAGCTAGAGTTCCGGAACAACGAAAGGCCTGAGCGAGTTAATATAGCACCCCACTCCTGCCAAGGAGATCTGGTTTTCTTTCACTTGTTGTCCTTTCTCCATAGCACCCCGACTTTGGTTACAGGCATCTCGACTATTCCAACTGAACTCTCCTGTGGATTGTCCTGGCTGCTCTGCGACATGAAGGCCTCCGGCCTTGAACGTGAAGATACGATTTGGATGATTCCAAATCTTGAGAAAGATTTCCAGAGCGTTTTGGTGTCGAGGGTTGGTGCGGTTCCAAGGTAATTGTAGGGATCGTCTAGGTTCATTACGTCCTTGATGTTGGGTCGGAGAACGTCCAGTTTTCCTTCCAGTATTAGGGTATACGGATCGATGGGTTCGCGAGCGGCTTTCTTCGCCGGATCATTCATAGAATTCATAGGACCCTTCAGAACGGCAGTTCGTTTGCTTCTTTTGGAAGAAATGGTTTTGAGATCAACGTCGTCTTCGATATGGATAAACGGGGTATACACAACGTTGTCGTAAATACATCCAAGCACATCTTCGGAGACACCGTCGGTAGACGAATTCTTTATGTAGTCATGCCTTTGCATCTTTCGTTTGTTATTCTTATTGACGAAGTCAGTATGTAAGATCACGATGGAGAACGAAATGAAGTAGGCTTTGTCTATGCGCAGTCAGTAATGGATGGCTAGAAGCCGGAGCGCAGCACAAACCTGGATTGATATATATCCCAGGGTTACATTCGTGGTACCGGTCGGAGAAGCCCTGGAGAACGCGATCGATCTGCTTCGTCTCCTTCGGCAGTTCCACCTGCATGAGCAGCTTTCGGATGGCCATGTCTATCGGATCCCCAAAGAAGGCGAATTTTCGCATATAGCTCCGTAGCACCGCAAGCAGGAATGGATCTTCGGTTTTGGTCAGATAGCTAGCGATCGCGCTCTTTCCAATGTTATTTGCCTCCATGCGCTCCAAGTAATGACCTGGAGTCTCACCCTCTTCTCGTTTCGGCATGACCAAAGCTTCTCGGCTAATGTTCAACGAATTCTGATGCGACCCAAGACCCGGAGTGCCTAAACCACCGTGAGCAGGCGAACCATGGCGAGGCGAATGCGGCTCGGAGTTCTGACGGAATCTTGAACTGAGCCCAAACAGATTGCTAATGCTGCTTCTGCCGGCAGTTGACGTCGAATTTCTCCCACTAGCAACATACGGCGGAGTAGGGGGTGGATCATCGTCGGACATGCCACCGAGCGAGCCCATAGTAGACGAACGGCCTCGCAAACCAAGTAGTTTTGGCCTGGCATTCGGAGACGATCGAGCAGATTGGATGGACCTTTGGGAGTCGTTGCGAAGGAGAGAACCTGCTTGGGGTGAGGCCAGATTCATGTTTGCAGCGGTCAAGGCCACTTGCGACGGGGAAGGCATTGGTGATGTTCTCGATCTATTTTCCACATCGTGACGATGGTGGATGGCGGTTAGAGGAGGGCTCTCAGCGCCAGGAGAGTGATGAGCAGAACCGCTGCTGATGCCGCTCGTTGACGCGCGTGGTGTTGCCGGCGCAGTGTCGGGGAACTCGGGCGGTGTGATCTTCATAGGAAGAGGAAATAAAGATGCGCGCTGTTTCTTGCGGCCAAATCCAAACCGGCCAGGGTTGAGCTTCTTGTCGTGCCGGGGCTTTGGAGTGTGTTCAAACGAGACATGGCCGGCTGAGCTGCCGTCAGATCGAGATGAATCAGACTGCCGTGGAACAGGAAGGGACAGCGAAGACGTGCCTTCCGCGCCTCCCTCATGGGCGGATTCGGCAAGCGTGCCCGGGCGCTGACTGGTCGAAAACCGCCCCGGCTCCTCGAGCAAATCATCCCAACTCTTCATGAAACCAAACGCCGACCTCTTCACGTCTATGCTGCTCTTCTTGTCCACGGATCTGCGAAGGATGCCGGGCCGATCCACCGACGTCGGGTCGAACGAGCGCCTGCGCAAGCTGAACTGCTGCAGCCGCCCTCGCTTCTTGGGCGTCTGCTCCTCTTACTCCTCGGATATGACCATGGTAGGCGCGGTGGTGATGATAGCGGGCGCTGCAGCAACATTTTGTTAGTACTGGCCGCGAATGAGGGGCGCCAGGGGTCAACATACTTCCTTGGGCATTCACGAGCAATGCGGGCACGGGCGGCGCGTCGTCTGCAGCTTGGGCTTGTTCCTTTGCGCGGGCGGACAATTGGGAGTCGGAAGCGTGGCGGAAGCGCATCAGACTGAAGCGACGGGTCAAGGGCGTGTGTTCCTGCAGGGGCGGCGTAGGTGGGCGATTCTCCATGGCGTCGTCGTTGGCTGCCCATGATTCCCACTTGTCCTTGGCGTGGCTGCTCGACTGCGGGCGCGCGCCGCCATCCTCAGAGGCAGCATGACGAGTGTCGGCCAGGTACTCTGCCGACTTGTTCAGACGTTCCTTGTCGCCTCGCCTGAAGAGACCACCGGGATCGAGGGTGCTGCGGCGCTTGAGGTCCTTCTCGCTACGGCCGGGTCGGAGGGGCCGCAGAGGCATTGCTGGAGCAGCGCTAGCAGCTCATGTACGCAGGCGATGGCCGTGCAGTGCTGGACATGGCACGCAGTTTCTTGCGGTTTCTTGCAGTTTCTTGCAGCGGGAGTCGAGGGAGACGGAAGACGGTGGGGTGCGGTGCAGTCAGGCTGATGCCCGGGGATCAGTCCGCGATGGATTCAGCTCGCTCAGGGCAGACTAAGCGGCGCGGGCGGATCGCAGCCGGGCGCGATGAACGGGAATCACGGCCTAGATTGTGGTGCAATGGGCACGCAATTATGGGGGACTTGAGAGGCTCCTCACGGTGCGGAGAGCAAGCTGATGCGTCGCTGCGGGCCAGGTGAACAGCGCCGCGCTGTTCCAAGTGCCTGGGCTGCCAAGCTAGTGGATTAATTAGGTGCATATATCCTACATTCATACACACCACCATACACACCATACACACCACCATACACACCATACACACCATACACACCATACACACCATACACACCATACACCATACACACCATACACACCATACACACCATACATACCATACACACCATACACACCATACACCATACACACCATACACACCATACAGGCACGCGACTGCACTTCACGAGCGTCGTCAGCCGGGCGCATTGTCGTCTAATTGTTCATTGCGTGTATTGTTCTTGTAATAATTTACTCTTTCACCATGCGCCAGCCGGCATTCACCGTGCTGAGCCTGCTGCTCCTCTGTCCGTCGCTCATCACCGCCGCCCCGCACGAGTCGATATGGTACGACGGTAGTCCAAGCACGGGCAACCACTCCCCGCGACCATGGCGGAAGCTGTCAGACGCCATTATCAGGAGAGTATGGGGTCTTCCGGATACGCAAAAGAGCTTGCGTATTGATAATGGACCCGCGAATGGGACACCCGGTCGCCACCTGGTTGCGCGATACGGCGGGGACATCGTACTGCGCTTCAATATCACCACCGCTGAGGAAGCCTCTGCCCTCGCGGAAGCAACGGATATACTCTTTCTAGATGTGTGGGAGTTCAATTCCGATTGGGTCGACATTAGAATAGCGAAGGACGTGGTATGTGACTCTCCACTTACTCAATGGCCGCCTGTTAACATACCAGGTCCCTTCCCTACTCGGTCTTCTGCCACCGTCCCTCCAAACCGCACATGTTCCTCTTATGCAGGATCTCGACCTTGCCCAAGCCATCTTCTCCTCCTACCCATCACCATCCGCTACCCAATCTCACCATGACGACCATTCGTATTCACCACATCTGAAGCCCTCACCCCGGCTGGGAGGAAAAGGCCACCCTTTCTTCCAAGATTACCAGCCCCTCTCTGTCGTAAACCCTTGGATGAGCCTCATGGCCTCCATGTTCACCACCCACGTGCGCCGCATCAACGTTGGCGTCTCCTACGAAGGCCGGGATATCCCCGCTTTGCGCGTCGGCGTCCACCCTACCAACAAACAGCAGAGACTTCTACCGCGAAGGACAGTGTTGATAGTTGGTGGCTCCCACGCGCGCGAATGGATCTCTACTTCCACAGTGAACTACCTCGCCTGGACTCTCATAAACTTGTACGGCAAAGACCGCGAAATCACACGCCTGCTCGAGCAATTCGACTTTGTCTTTGTGCCCACTCTGAATCCGGATGGCTACGTCTACAGCTGGGAAGTCGACCGCCTGTGGCGCAAGAACCGGCAGCCTACCTCCCTGCGCTTCTGCAAAGGCGTGGATCTCGATCGCAGCTACGGCTTCCAGTGGGACGGCGACTCCAAGTCCACCAACCCCTGTTCCGAGTCTTTCCCTGGAGACGCACCCTTCGATGGCGTGGAAGCCCGGCGTTTCTCCGAATGGGCGAAGAACGAGACGGAGAACAACGTCGAGTTTGTCGGCTTCATCGATCTGCACAGCTACAGTCAGCAGATCCTGTATCCATACAGCTACACCTGCGACGAGGAACCTCCTTCCATCGAAGACCTGCAGGAACTTGCCATGGGTCTGGGGAAAGCGATTCGAACGAGCAGGAAGGGGCACTCGTACAAGGTCACCTCCGCGTGTGAAGGGAATGTTGCCTTTTCCAAAGATGGGAAAAAGGTCTTCCCGCGCATTGAAACCGCCGGCGGTAGTGCGCTGGATTGGTTCTACCACGAGTTGGGTGTGAAGTTTTCATTTCAAATCAAATTGCGGGATACAGGTTCATACGGCTTTCTGCTTCCCAAGGACAACATTATTCCTACCGGGAACGAGATCTTGGATGCGGTGCTGTACCTGGGACGTTTCATGTTGGGGGAGGTCGGCGTGCTGGATGCAGCGCCTAATGCGGAGGAGATAGCGTTCAAGAAGGCCGAGGAGGAGGAGGAGGAGGAGGAGGATGATGATGATGAAAATGGACGGATGCAAGAAGACGACCAAATTGAGCTCTAGTCTGATTGAGGATCCATTTGCTTTTGGGTGTGGGGTGTTTCGTTTGTATTGATACCACGTCCGTTCTGACACAGTACGGTTACTTATAATGCACTTCACTTTGTCTCTGCCGCCTCTCAATCTCTCAATTTCTTGCCTCGTCGTGCTTCCAGCCGCATGACAATCGTCTGAGGGAACGAGGCCTTTGCATTGCTTATCCTATGGTATCGGTATACCGGAACCCTCGGCACAGCGCTGCAGGTCCGCTTGTCGGGCTCTGACCTCTCCGCCTGACTTGATCCGAGGGTGCTTCGGCGCACTTCCGGGGTATATAAACCCATCTCCCTCACCAAATTGGGTTTTCTCTTCACACAATTCCCAGTCTTCGCTGGAAGAGATTAAAAATTACCTAGCCGCGATGCCATGTGCTGTCTAAAAACGCCGCACGATCCGGTACATGGGTGCGTGGTGGGGAGGCGGGGACTAAAAGGACTGCTCGTAGAGAATGATGTCTTTTGGGAGCCGAGTTGGTGCTGGGCTAACAAACCTCACCAAACGTGTCGATGGGTGCGCAAATTTGGGTGTACCAAAAGCAACATACACTCAGCCCGTGACTGCGGATAGAGAAGGTGGAAACCTAAATGCTGCGTGGGATATGCTTGGTGTGTGATGATAAGTCCCGGTACGGCCCACTCCGTCCGTGTATATAGACGGTTGTCGATGTCCTCTGTGTTTCTTTCCCCATAAACGATGTTGGATTGGCTTAGATGCCTCCATAACTGGAGGTGTAAGCAGCCTAGAGCTCTATCACATAACGGTGCTCGACTCATGACTCAACTCAACCAACTATATAAGAGCCTCTAATCCACACATACATACAGAACACACAATACGTTCAATTCATCTCTATAATACACCTATCCACCCCTACTTACAGTTATAAGTCCGGCCTAATCCGTACTTATTATCCTACCTACCTACCTACCAATCGATTTAATCCTATACCGCTATTACTATATTAAAGACTAGCTTAATAATTATCCTTTAAGGTATATATAACTAGGAGCTATAGATCTATACTATTAAAAGGCTTATAGAGGCTAGAGACGTATAGGGATATATTAATCTAGATCTATTACCCCTATTAATACTTAGTAAGTCTTAGCAGTCTACACAGATCTATACTACTAATAAAGACAGATTACTAGTAATAGAACCTACGTCTAAAGCTTAAGCGTAGTATAATTAGGATATAGGCCACTATTATAGAGAGCTTAAGGAATATAGACGAACTAAAGATAAGATTAGCTAAATTAAAGTATATAACGTATTCCACTACTAAGTAAGTTAACCTACTAAGTTAGTTTCTACTAATACTACCTGCTCCCTTATTAATATAATATATCTTAACAATAAAACGTATAATTATCTAATAATAAAGATAGTATTTAGCTTACCCTTTCTACCTATACTATATATTAATTTTGAAGCCTCTAACGCGCTACTACGGTATTTAATATACCTTATATAATATTAACTTACTAATATAATAAAATTATATATCGCCTAGAGACTTACTATCCCTAATATAAGCTTACTATAACTAAAAAGTAGATAATTATCTAGTATATCCTTAATTTAACTTATGAGAATTTGCGCCTTAGCTATATAAGGTAGAGGATATAGCTAATAAAATACTAGGTATATATAGTAGTTAGCTAGTTAGTAAATACTACGCTAAGTAATTTATAACGCGTTTACATTAGCTTAAGATAGCGTTTAATTAAGTAAAGGATCGCTAGAGAATACTCTAGAAAGACCTAGAAATAATTAGCGCGTAGTTTAAGCTAGTAGAGGATACTAACGTTAAGTATAGCGTCTACGACGATAATATATATAACTTTAATAAGACTAGCTTCTAGATAGGTATTATTAGCTTAATAAAGGTTATTATAGGCGTAGAGAGACATGCTTAGCTAGAGCTTATTTAGCCAGGCAATCGCGAGTGGGTTACGGTCATCTAGAGCATTTGAGCTACTAGGTATGTAATCCCGCCTTTCATTATCTACAAAGGACGCGTTCATATATCTACGTAGTACGAGGAGGTAAATATACCCTATAACTAAAAGGTATTTATCTCTAAGAATAGCTAGACTAATAATATACTTAGTCTTACGTAGTTAAAGTATTTTAATGCGTATATAAAGACGCGTAAGGTAGAAATATATAGACTACTTATTCTAAATAGCTAAAAGAGCTACCTTAACTAAGAATTTAAGGACTACTACTTTTAAATATAAGATCCTTACCCTTTATATACTACCTTACTTATTATACGTCTTTTAGCTACTTAATATAGTCTATTTCTCGCTATTAAAGCGTAAGTACTTTTAATATATTAGAGACTTAGCACGCCGACGCCTCTTTTATATTAATAAGGAGGGCTTCCTACTAGCCTTTAGAGACACGTTTTTTAATATACTTATAGAAACTAACTACTAAAAGGCCTTTTGTAACGAGGTAGGCACGGTCGAACACGTGGCCTTCTCTCGCTTATAGAGGTTCCGGCTAGGCTAGGATCAAACACTAGCGCTAGTGGCTGACCCTAGCATATCCTATATATATTATACTATACGAGTAATACTTGGCTTAAGTATTCTCGTGCGTACCTTTTGGTGCAGGTGAGGAAGTCACATAGTATTGGCTTAGTAAGCGGGACGCTTACCTCATTACACCTTTAACGCGTTAGGACTAGTCCCTATTAATATATAGGTAGTATTAGATCGCCTTAAAATACGGCTGTGTACCCCTCCCCTACCCCTACTATAGGAAACGCTATAATAGTTAAAAATACTAAGTAATACATAAGTCGGGCACCCTAGTTTTCGACACCCCCCATTTTCCGACACCCCGCCAAATTTCGCCGCTGCCACCACTCTACGTTGCGAATGTGCTCACAGCTTCATTAAATAATTTTAAAAAAGTATTAAAAAAATTGTATTTAAAGGATTTTAATTGCTTTTTTTATCTACACTTAAATCACGATTAAGATACCGTCGTGTTAATTATTAATTCCGTACTAAACGTCGCACTAATAATTGCTTTGCTTCCTCCTTAGAGCTACTTTCTTCCTTTATAATAATAACCCCTTGCTCTACGCTTCTCACCTTGCGAACACGTTAAGTAGGCTCTTAATTAGTTTAAGAGAGAACTTCTATAAGACTTATAAAGAAATTATTTAGATTAGTTACGACTTTATAGCGTTTTAGTAGGTTAGCTTGCTCCACCTGCTCACGCAAGGAAGCAATCTTATAGTTTTATATAGTAACTATTATTAAGGTATAGTTAAACGCTGTGGTAGTAAGCTGAACGCATTATTATGTAGTTAGTAAGAAGTTCTTTCTAGAAAACAGCTTTATAATATTGCTGCCGCGTTTTGGCGTCCTAATATCTATGGTAGAAGGGGGTGGTGTTGACGGTCGTTCGCGCACTACTACCTAGCGAGAACCTAAGGGCTTCCTTACGCTCTTAGGGTATAAGCCTATTGCCTTCCACCTAGATCGGATGCACTGCTCTTAAAGGCTAATTTTACGTACTTTTGCATAAAATTCGAGAAACTTAGCCTTCCTAAGCTTTGTTTTATCTATCCAAGCTATATATTCGCCAACAAAGCGCCGATACGCCGCCTTCAGACTTAAGAAATAGCCTAAATCTAAAGGCTAGAGTAGATATGAAGTATAAGTAAGGAAAAAGAGTAAGTAGACATTATTTAAGTAATATATAGTTATAAATTTATCTAAAGTATAACTGCTATAGCCGTTAACGATAAGTAACCGTGCCTTAGAGGGATTATTAGGCTTAGTCTATAGCAAAAACACCTTTTCTAGCCACTTAATAGCGATGTTATTACTCGTCTATCCATTTTGCGAAAAGGTAACATGCTAGCCTAAGTTCTAAGCTAAAAACTCCTTCTTAAACCACTACTCCTAGATACTCTTAGCCTTAAAAATAATAAGGGGGTCTAGAGCGACGCTAAGCGTAAAGATATACTCTACTATAGAGGTCTAAGTACGGGTATTTATTATCTTAACTAGTACGGCGTTTAGGCTCTCCTGCGAGGAGCCTATAACAAGCCTATTAATACCCTAGCCCTCTATAATACCGCCCTTGTTGGCATTATACCTGCGCTAGGGGGGAATCTAGCTTACTATTTTGTACAGGTTAAATAAGTGCCTAATATTTTCTAGAGTAGCCTTATTTACGCGGTCCTAGCTAGTCTAGTAACTTAACTTTAACTTAATAGCTAGGTAGTGTTATATAAAGTGACTAGTCTACTTCTTCTCTAGGTTCTTATAGTTACCCTATTACTTAAAAATAATAATTATAATAGCTTATACTTGCGCGTGCGTTAGCGCATAACTAAAGGCCTTTTACTAAAAAATTTATTTCTTTAAAAGCTCTTCTTAAATAGTTATAAGCTATTATTTACCGTCGTGAGCGTACTAATAGGGTTAGGCACTATTAAAGTGGCCGCGAAGAGTATTACGTAGGACCCTATATTAGGTAGTAGTAGTAGCTAAAGCGACCCTAGATTTAAGGTTAATAAGCGCATTCTAGACATCTTCTTCTATATATCTAGCTATTTAAAGGTAGCGAAAATGGTGTAAAAAATATTTTTAAAATTAGCGAAGAATTAAGTTATTTAAAGTTAATATTTAGTCGTGGTGCATGGTGGGGGGCGAGGTTGCGGGGCTGTCGGAAACTATGGGGTGTCGGAAACTAGGGTGCCCGACTTAACGCGCTCCCCATAGGCCAAGAACTTCGAATAGTAGAAACTCAACCCACCACAAGAACAGGAGCTTGTACAATATATTAAAGGACTCAGAGAGAGACACATGCCTCCTACTAGGGAGATGATACGAAATTTCGCCTCTGCAGTAGCTAAGGAGGCAGTCAGCGAGAGGTGGGTTACCTGTAGATAAGCTATAGCAACCACAGCATGCCGGAAACAAAGAAATAAATTCGTGGTAGAGAAATGCAATTAGAAGCTATTAATCGTGGTTCTAGACTTATTTAGTTTTTAGTTTAAACACAATACATCTCTGCTAACATTTCTATCAAGCAGACTGGTTTACGAATCGTAAGCGGTTATGGAGCGCGGTCCTGCTCTTGATTGACCAGCTCCTACGGGACCTACCATATGTTGTGAGGTGCTGAGTCACCACATGCAACACCAAAATATATTCTTATCCTGCTTTGAATATGAATTTTAAAGTTTCTTGGTATTCTCTCGAGTCCGAAGCACGCGGGTATCGTTGGGTTGGTTTCGATGGCCATAGTTGCTAACAATTAAGCCGATCAAGCCTCAGCAGTCGGCTTGGCTTGAGGCTTGCAATAAGTACCCTAAGGCTTAGCTTAATTAGCTTAATAGAGGTTTTAGGGTTGGCTTAATTAGAAAGCTTAATAGAGGCTTAATGGCTTGACAATTAGGTGCGTATTAAATAAGGTTTATATTAAAAATTACTTGCTATAGCTATCCCTATCCTAATTACCTAGCTAGTATATTAAATCTAGCTCTTCGTCTGTTGTACGTCGCGTGGGGTTGTGGCCTTCGCTAAAGCTAGCCTTAAGCCACCTCCGTACGCACTGTATAGCCGCTAATAACTATAGTAAGATCGCGCGTCTTTAAGACTTAAGAAGGTCGCTAAGCTCGCTAAACATGCGCTCACACTTATAACTAGAGGCTGGAATAGAGATAAGGTCGAGGGCTATGCGAGCGAGGTTCGGGTAGCGATCACGTAATCCTACCTAGTATTTAATAGGGTTATTAGCAGCTTTAGAACCTTTCTCTACTCTTGGCTCCCACTTCTTCTATCGCTAATATTCGTCTAGGTCGCTATTATTAGCGACCGCTACTACTGCTGTTGCCTTAGGGTCGATAAGGGCGTTAATAGCGTCGTTAATATCGTTACTAATGACTGTAGGGCGTCTCACCGCGGTAGGGCGCGCCACTGAGCCTTTATACTCACCCTAAAGCGCCTAAAACGCAATGTTGTTACTAGTGATCTAGTTAGGCCTATTAGCCCAGACGGTCTCGCAGTAGTTCTTATAGTATAGGTAGAGTATTATGGCGGCGTAGTACGCAGGTAAGTAGTTAAGCTTAGAGTAGTATTAATTAGCTTTCGCCCAGGCGGCGCGTAGGTTAATTACGAGGTAGTCTTTAGGCGCTTCTTTATAGGCGTTATAGTTAATAGCCTTATAGGCCTTAACGCGCTGCTCGTAGTATAAAAATATATACTTAAAAATAAATATAATCTTAATAATTGCGCCGTAATAGCTACTCTTAGAAGGGCTATTAACGTTGTTAGCGCTTTTAACACCTTTACTATAACCCTTAAGGCGCTTTATTACAAGCTTTAGCGATCGTAATACTTTAATATACTTAGTAACTATAGCCTAGTTAGTGGCTAATAGCCTATTAGATCTTATTTAAGGCTACGCGTTAGGTAACTTATTATAGCGACTAGCTATAAATATATCTTTATCGTAGATACGGCGAATATAATAGGTAGCGTACGCGTTAATAGTAGGTTGCAATTTAATAGCGCGCTTAAAAGTAGAGTAGATTAAGTTTTAGTAAGTAATAATAAGCTTTACTAGCTCTAATATTTCACTACGCGCCTTTATAGGCAGCTTAGCGTTAGTAATACGCTAAAAGTTATTAAAAAGCTTATGCTACTAGGGCGTTTTAATATGCCTAATAATGTTTAAAAGGACGCTAAAAGGGCCGCCTTTACGCCAGGTGCGTATAAAATCGCTTTTATCCTGCTAATTATTAGTAACTACTCCTAAGATCTAACTAGGAGGGCAGGAAGTGAGTACAAAGCGCGGCGCAGGCAGCGATACATACGCGTAAAATAGGTAAAAAGTTACTAACTTACGTCTAGATTACTAATGTTATTATTAAACGCGTTAGCGTCGTTTCCCTAAAGTAGCGTCTATTTAACAAGATTAAGAGTATAAGGCCTATAACGGAGGCGGTAATAGGTCGCGCTAAAGCCCATCCTGCGAGTAAGCGCGAGGACAGCGGTGTCGTTATTACTAGCGTTATTAAGGACAAAGTAACTAATACTATATTAGTCTATACTAAACTGTTGCAGTAACTTGCTAATAATCTTACTAATTTTCTCTCTACTATAGGCGCCTGTTAGCTACGATAGCGCGATAGGCAGGTTAATAACCTTACTATTGCTATTAACGTAGTGCGTAATAACGCCTAGAAAGCCGCGCTTACCTCCCTTTATTATCTATTTATTAAAGCTAATATAAATTTTGCTTAGTGCTATTAACAATACGGCCTTAATAATAAGCTATAGGTGCTTATATAGACGCATAATAAAGCGCGACACGCTTATATAGTAAGTCTATAAAGCCCTAGCTACCTTTAGGTTTACAGCCTTAAGCATTGCGCGAAAAGCTAGCGTTTTAAATTTACGCAGTAGGTGATTGTTTTTAATAAGCTAGCTAATAGCCGCTACATAAAAGTCCTAGTAGTTAAAGCCTAATAGCTTATTAGTAATAGCCTAGGTAACCTTAATCTTGCTATTCTTAATAATAGCACGTAGCGACCTATTAACTACCTTTATTAGGCGCGCCTTACTTAGCGTAAGGTAACTATAACTACGCTTCTTTTGCTTAAGGTGGCGCGCTAATATTAACGTCGATATTATTATCTTGTATAAGCTTGTTAAGGTCCTAAAGAGATAGCTAATCCCTATAGGGGCTAAGGTTGGTTCTCGGGCAGGAATACTTGGTAGGACGGGAGAAGGTTGTAGTGACAGCCTGCGCTTGTCACTGGGGCGTTGGTATCGAAGGTGTGTACAGCACAATCAAATCAACAAGGTTGCTTACTCAGATCCAAACGATAGATTGATAAACAAGGTTGAACACAAGGTGGAGGAGTCCATCCTCATGTTCTTATATACTTAGCATGCTCGACTTGCTCGCTTCGAGCATGTCGAGCGCAGCCTTGGCTTTCTGCATATGCTCGACTTGCTCGACTCGAGCAGAGCGAGCACAGCCTTGGCCTCATGCACCTGCTCGATTTGCTCGCTTCGAGCGCTTCGAGCAGTCACGTGACCTGCCCATTACTGTGCCACCATTGGCTCCCATAAGACCTTGGCCGCCTCAGAATGTTAGCCTGGTGATGCTAAATACAGATCCTAACATCACCCCCTCTCTCCGGCGATTCGTCCTCGAATCACATAACTTGTCTTACTAAACAGATAAAGTTTGGTTGCCCCGCTTCTTGGTGCGCTTTGCTATAATGTCTTCCGCCAAAGCCCGCGCTATTTGTCTTAGTATTAAAACTCGCCGTAATGGTGTTGTCTATCCTATCTCTTACGACTATTACTTACTTTCTGGCTCTAAGTGCATTGTTATGCCGTCGTCTAATCCTAACGCCTGTCTAAAGTGTTCTAAGTGTATCCGTGCGTAAAAGCCTTGCGTAAACTTGTCGTGGGCCTTATTAGACAAGACTCGTAATGAGTATAAAAAGAAGGTGGATGCGGATGAGAAATTGTTAGCAGAAGTGTTAATACGTCTTCTACGAAATAAGAAAATATTGCAGCAGGCTGAAGAGCGTGCTAAGAGGAAGGCGCAATGCCTTATGTCTGAAATGGATGCTGCTGGAGAGTTGGAAGCAGAGGCGGCGTCAGAGGACTGTCCTGCTGTGGCGGCTACTGTTGGCTTTTCTCCTTTGATGTGGTCGACACTAGGGTTGCTGGATGATTACTCCGGTACATCGCCTACAACCGTGAGCGGCTCCTAGGTATGTTCCTGTGGTATTATTAGAGTAATTGTTTGCAGTTCGCTAAGTTCCCTTCAGGTTCCTATGTGTTCTCGCTGTGTGGGTATCCCTTCTACTTGATAAGGTACGTGCGTGGCTGATTCGTATGTTGCAGTATCCTTTCGACTTCAAATTCGGTTTCTTCCTCTGGCTGGTGATAGAAGGTGGTTTTGACTGGTGTTTCTAGGTCTGCAGGTTCTAATCGATCGACATGGAATACCGTGTGTATTTTAGCGTCTGGTGGTAATTCCAATTAGTAGTTAACTGGTGATATTTGTTCCGAAATGAAAAATAGTCCGACCTTAACATAGTCCAGTTTCTTGTGCTTCTTCTTCTAAGTCCGAAGATTTTTTATAAGCAGATATGCTTTATCCCCCTTCTTCAGCTGAGGTGCCGTTTTTCGTTTCTTATTAGTGTAGGAAATGCTTTGCTGTTAAGCTTTCTCGAGGTTCTCTCGGAGTTGTTAATGTATTTTTTTTATTTTTGTAGCCGTGTTGATGGCTTCTTCCGTTCTGATCATTGTAGGAAATACTTAATTAAAGAGATGTAGGTGTCTTTCGTGGTTTGCGTAGAATAGTGTATATCCAGTTACTGCTAATATCTTGTTGTTATATGCTAGTTGTGCTATAGGTAGTAATGAAATCTAGTTATTCTTCTAGTCATTACAGTAGATGCGTAGGTACGTTTCAATCGTTTAATTCGTACGTTCTGTTTGTCCGTCCGTCTGCGGATAATAGGCTGTTAATAACTTCCGTTTTGTTCTAATAAGTGCTATAAGGGTTATCTAGTAGTTTAATGTAAAGAGTTTGTCTCTGTCGCTAATAATTGTCTTGGGGATGCCATGATGTTGTATAAGTTAATCTAGGATAAGAAACGCGAGTTCCTTAGCTATAGTTGTCTTTTGACATGGTAGTAGTTCCACGTATTTGGTGAATCTACATACGATTACTAGTATTACGTCGTAACTTACTCCGTTTGTGGGATCTTTTAACTTTAGCAATCCTGTGACAAAGTCTATTGCGATGTCTTCCTAAGGTGCTGTGGGTATCTGGATGGCTTGTATTTCTCCATACTTAAGATATGTTGCGTGTTTATTACGTTGACATTCTGCACATTTGCGTATGTAGGTTGCTACTACTTTCTTAATTCCTTTAAAGCTGTAGTTCCTCTGAATTAGTTCTATTATCTTTTTGATTCTAGGGTGTCCGTATATAGGGTCGTCGTGGTATTATCGTATAACCTCTGTCTATTGTTCCTTGGGTACTTCTCGTGTGAGTACAAGGAGTTGATTAAGTTCTGCCGTGGGTTCTAAAGAACTATTAGGATGTTATTTTAGTATCGCGGAGTAGGTTTTAACTTTATCTCCTATAAGGTCGTGTTATTGGCTAAGTGCGTCTGCTCGTCCATTTTCTTTACTAGGTGTATATATAATCTTGAATTTATATTGTCTAAGCGTTTCCGACCATCTTGCTTGTCGTGGCGTAAGTTCTTTCGTGGTCGTGAAGCGTGTAAGGTTCTTATAATCCGTAAAGATCTTAAGTGTAGAGTAGCTAAGAGCGTAGATTCTCTAGTGCTTTAATGTTTTAACAATTGCGTATAGTTCTTTGTCGTGTACGTTATATCGTGCTTCCGTGTTGGTGAATTTGCATGAATAGTATGTAATAGGGTGCTATTTGCCATCTTTCTCTTGCTTCGCGTAGGCGCCTATCGCGAGGTCACTTGCGTCTGTTTCGATTCGTAGTGGTTTTCCATCCCTGAAGTGGATGAGTACTGGTGGCATAATGCATGCGGTCTTTAAGAGTTAGAACGACATTCTACACTCTATAGTCTATATAAATGGTGTGTCCTTTCTCGTAAGGTTTATAAGTAGTATCGTGATCTTTGCATAGTCCTTGATAAATTGTTGATTAAATCTACAGAATTCTAAGAATTCTTAGATGTTCTTCGCTATCTTTAGTATTAGCTAGTTCTTAATGCATTTAATCTTATTAAATGCGACTTTAATTTCTTCTGTGCTAATAACGTGTCCTAGGAATTTAAGTCGTGTTACGTGCCACTTGCACTTTTTTGGCTTAATTCTAAAGTGTGCCTTGTCTAATGCTGTTAACACTATCTATATATACAGAATATAATCTAAATCGTTCTTAGAGTAAACAAGTATATCGTCCATGTATGCGATAACAAATATGTCTAGGTAATTATAGAGTACGTGGTTAATTAGTGCTTAGAAGTTTGCTGGTGCGTTAGTGAGTCTAAAAGATATAACTATGTATTCGAATAGTTTGTAGCGTGACCTAAACGCTGTCTTCCACTTGTTACTTTCCTTAATTTGTATAAGGTAGTATCTATCTCGTAAATCTATTAGTGTAAAACGTTTAGCTCTTAAGAGTCGGTCTCTTAATTCTAAGATGTTTAGTAGTAGGTATTAATTTTTAATCGTTATGTCGTTAATCTTCTAATAGTTAATATATAGTCGTAGTGTGCCGTCTTTCTTCATGATAAATATGAAAGGGCTAGCTACTAGTAACTTCGATGGTCGTATGTATCCTTTCGCAAGGTTTGTCTCAGTGAATTCTTTTTCTTGTTGGAGTTCTTTTCTAGTCTTGCTATATAGTGGTCCAAAGGGTGGCGTTTTCCCTTCTACCAGGTCTATCGCTAGATTCTAGGGCTAATGTTCTGGAAGGTTTGCTTTTCCTTCTCTCTCGGTGAATATATGATTCCATGCTCGGTAGCATTCTGGAATTTTATAGTTTGTGCTCTCATCCATCTTCTTGCGCTCTGTGACCTGGTGGTTCCTGCCAGCGTCTGCTAAGGGTTTCTTCCGTTTTTCGACTGTCTGTCGCGAGACTATAGTGTTAATAGCTCTTTTATCTACTATCATGCTCTATTAATGCGTAGGCTTTGCTTGCAATGCATAGTTATAGCGCTTAAAGGATAGCTCCTTCTTCTCTTAATTAATCGTGGGATTGTGCTTCCTTAACTAGGGTAGTCCTAAAATCACGTCGTAATTAGCTTCCTTAATAATGTTAAGGGTAATTAATTCCTGGTGTCTATAGATCGTGAGGGTAGTTTCGACCTTGTATTTAATTATTGCTTTGCCGGGCATTAGTTGTCCGTTCGCGATATAGATAGCATAGGGTATGGCCTTCTTGCGCTTATAAAGTCCTGCTCTATTAAGTGCTTTTTTTAACACATAGCTTTCCTGTGCTCCTGAGTCTAGCATGGCTTTTATTTATGTTTCTTTAAGCTGTACTGGTAGCTTGATTAATGCCTAACTATTTATGACATTTAATTCTCTGAAGGCGTCTTCCCTTTTGAGCCTAGGTCTAAAAAAGACATCTTTTCTATAGGTGGCTTTGTGGGATTGAGGTGTCCTTCCTTCTTCTTCTCCTAAGGCTGCTGCTGGCCTTTTTCTAGGAGAGCTTCACCGTCTTCTTCCTTTGTTACCGTTTCAATCCTGAGGGTCGTAGTCCCTTTTGGTATGTGATTGAACCTATGCTTTCCTTTTTTCTCTTTGTGTTCTTCACAATTGGGGTGTAAGCATGTTTGCCATTTATCGGATGCGCATTTTCTATTAACCAGTAGTGACATTGCTTAGTTTAACGCTTAGTTAAGGTGTGGAAAGTATCGTGTTTTGCGCTTATCCTAGAGGTGAACGTCGTAGTGAGCGATAGGGTAGTTAAACCACTCTTATCTGCATTGTTAGTACGTTCGGGGAAAATAACTGTATTCCTTAGCTTAGTAATAAATAGTATATTAGTCTTCTCTATAGAGGGTCTATCGTATGGTCTTATGCGTAGGGTTACGGTAGTCCAGGTCGTACTGTGGTTCGTAGTTCGGGCTTTCGTTTGGGTATTTCTTCTTGGGGTCTTCGTGGGCGTAGCGGTGGTCTGCCATTTCTCGTGCTGCTTTACTGACCAGGTTAGGTTAGTAAGCATGAAAATATGCTTCTGCGTAGTCTTGTCGTTCTATCGCCGTAAACCCAAAATCTCCTTCTCGAGGTTGGTGTTTTTCTAAGAAGTCGAAAACATTCGTTGTCTTGCTAGTAACAGGTTTGTTCTAGCTAGGGTGAGGTGTAGGAGTTCGAGGTATTAATTCCTTTTCCTTTCCTTTATTATCCGAACTTTCGTGTGCATCCTCATAGAGCCGTAAGTTAGGTGATTCTAATCGCTCTGATTCTTTATCATGGATGTTGATCTGCTTAATAGTGTCTATTACTTGCCATTCTTCGTTGGTTGCGTCTGTATCTGCGACGAATAGTACGTTTAACTGTCTAATGATCTTGTTTTTAGATCTGCAGTTCCTGGCGATGTGGCCCGGTTTGCCATATGTGAAGTATTTACGTGTCTTGGTCCCCTGTTGTTAGGTTCCATCTGAGATACGTTGGTTAGGCTTTTAGAAGCCTATAGCCTTTCCTGTTCCCTTTTCCAGGTTATTAAACTAGACATCTTCTATAAGTTGGGGTCTGTAGTAGTTGCGTTGCTGGCGTCGAGGTGCTTTTGGTGGCGTCCTGTAGACTACGGGTGCCTGTCGTCCGAAACTGGCGTTCCTTGGGTTCTTGCGGAATTCTTCTTGCAATGCGAACTATTCCCTATTAATATAGATAGTCTCTTTGTATAGTTCTTCTAAGGTCTCTATTTTTACACTACTGCGTAGGAGTTCCTCGCGCACGTTGCGTTTAAGGCCTTATTTATACATTATCTTAAGAGATTTATCCTCTTAGTTAAGTTGCACAGCGTACTTGCGAAAGTTAGCTATATACTTGGCTGCGGATTATTATTGTTAGATTGTCTAGATCGCTCGCTTAGCGATAGCGGTTTTATTAGTAATTCTAAATATCTATTAGAGGTATTTCTTGAAGTTGGCGTAGTCCTTAATGATATTAATAGCATCTTTGTTACGGTTAATGTAGTCTTTATCCTCGTTGTCGTGATCCATGTTTAGGTACTTAACTAAGTAGGGATAGATCTATTCTTTAGCGCTTCCTCGCATATAGGTTGCAGCGAAGATAACCTTCTTTTTATCTTTAAGGTCTTGGTTTTAGTCGAAGAAGTAGAGGTCTAGCTGTAAGAGCCAGGTATTAAGGAGGGTACGATTGCCGTTATACAAATCGGGTTTATGTGCCTTGTTCTTGCCATCCCCCATAGGGGTGACATGGTTGTCCGAAGCCATGGAAGAGTTAGGGGTCCTGTTAGTATTTATGTTAAGGGTGTTTAAGATGTTAAGGTCCCAAAGAGATAGCTAATTCCTATAGGGGCTAAGGTTGGTTCTCGGGCAGGAATACTTGGTAGGACAGGAGAAGGTTGTAGTGACAGCCTGCGCTTGTCACTGGGGCGTTAGTATCGAAGGTGTGTACAGTATAATTAAATCAACAAGGTTGCTTACTCAGATCCAAACGATAGATTAATAAACAAGGTTGAACACAAGGTGGAGGAGTCCATCCTCATGTTCTTATATACTTAGCATGCTCGACTTGCTCGCTTCGAGCATGTCGAGCGCAGCCTTGGCTTTCTGCATATGCTCGACTTGCTCGACTCGAGCAGAGCGAGCATAGCCTTGGCCTCATGCACCTGCTCGATTTGCTCGCTTCGAGCGCTTCGAGCAGTCACGTGACCTGCCCATTACTGTGCCACCATTGGCTCCCATAAGACCTTGGCCGCCTCAGAATGTTAGCCTGGTGATGCTAAATACAGATCCTAACAAAGCTACCACCGCCAGCATCTATAACCTTGCGCTAGTGGTAGTAATAGCAGATAAAGAAGATTCGCGATAGGTTATTACGTAGTGCAACACGATAACTATGCTAGTATATCTAGCTTTTCTTCTACTTCTAGGTTACTAGCGGCTTTATGTATTTAGGCAGGCGTAGGAAGTTAATACCTTTAAAGTTATCCTTAAACAGCGCGTCAAATCCCTCCTCTACTACATTATTATCCTCTACTATAGCTACTATAGCGGCTTTGCTGCCCTTGGTAGGCGCGACAAGGGCGTCTGCGGCTTAGGTATCGCGTAATCTCGACTCGAAGGTAGGCACTATAGTCGCCTGGCTTGCCTGGCTTACTATAACTATCGCTTTACGTGGCGATATACGCTGAGACTGCGACGCGTTAATATTAATAGGCTATAACGCAGTACCGCTTAGCTTTACGCGCTTATTTAGGCTATTACTACCTCTATACTTCTATTTAATAGTTTAGGGCGCTAGCATAGCGGCGATAATAGTAAAAGTAATTAGAAAGGGTAATATAGTATGCGTTATGAGCACTAAAAAAGATAAGAAAACGCGCTTTTCGGGTGTATAGGTGCACTAGAATAGAGCGCTAAAAGGCTTACTAAGCTAGCTATAACACCAAAAAATTTGTTAGATTTGATAGTGTTCTGTCACGTTAAGCTAATGCAATAATGAGAATTAATAGTTGTGATAATTAATTAATAATGTTCGTGTTATGTCTTGTTCGTGTTCTGTTAGACTGCTACCGAAGTCTTCTTTTCTTGGCGTAGGATTGCCTAGCCACCTTTACACTTTAAGTTTAGTGCAAAGTGCCATGTAATCAGACACACCCCCTTAGCTTAGGCTTATCCTTAAGCTAAAGACTATCTGTCGGTGATCTGACAGTATTATCCTTTATAGTTTAATTTTAAAAGCCTCTATTCTCTGCTCTAGCTCGAGCAGGTTAACCTTTACGTTTATAATCTTATCCTTAATTTTTGCAAGTCCTAATTTATTTAGAAAGTTACTCTACTTATTAGCTAGCAGGGCCTTTGTGAGCCTATCTGCAACTATATCCTCTAAGCGTTAATAGTCTACCTTAATTGTCTTTGATACGACCTCTTGTCTTAGCCAGTAATTATAGATATCTATATAACGGAGCTTAGTCTGCAGCTTAGCGATCTCTTTAGTAATAAGCTAGATTATTTGCTGGTTATTGCAATTAATTGTAATAAGGGAATTGCTAAGGTTAATCTTTAGCTCCTTTAGTAATCGTAAGATAAACAAAGCTTCTTTAGCCACCTATAAGAGAGCTAGTAATTCGGCCTCTATAGTTAATATAGTGACTGTATCTTGCTTATTTGCTTTCCATGCAATTAAGCCACTAAATAACTTAATAATATATCCTTATAAGCTCTTGCGGTCGAGCGTATTATTAGCGAAAGAAGCGTTACTTGCCACCTCTAAAGTATCTGCACCCCTAAGCTAAAGACCTAGTGATCTAGTATCCGCAAGATAGAGGAGAACTTGGTTAGCAGCGGCTTGGTGCTCTTTACTTAGGTTCGATAAGAATCGTGAAAGTCAAGAGCTTGCAAAGGCAATATCTAGTCGTATAGTTACTATAGCGTAGAGGATAGATCCTATCTTACGCTGATATCGATTAACTTTAGCCTTACTAGCGAGCCTGGTTCGAGGAAGCAGTTTGACTGCTACTATAAGTGTTTCGTGTCGTATCTTATGTTGCTTAATAAGGCGCGAGATCTTGTTAATGTATAAGGCCTGTAAAAGCTAGATCTTTCCGTTTAGGCGGTCTCTAATAACTTTAACTCCTAGAAACTATTGTAGGTCGTTGCCACTAGTAAGTGTAAATTTAGTACTTATCTTTACTAGAGTAGCTTTAGCAGCTTACTATTATAACTTATCGTAAGCAATAATAAGGTCATCTACATAGAAGAAGATAATAATACTATCCTTAATAAGATAGCATGGCTCGTAGGGTACTGTTTTAAAACCTATATTACAAAGCGTTAATGTGAACTCTCTCTGCTAAAGTAGTAAAGATATGCGCAGTCCGTAAAGTGCTTTATATAGGTAGAGGACTGTGCCTACTCGCGAGTAGCCACGGGGCATTCTTATGTAGATTTCTCTGTCTAGCTTTACGTAGACAAAAGCGTTAGTAACGTCGTGTTAGATAAGCTCTAGGTTAAACTAAGCTACAATCGCTATAAGCATGCGAAATAATTATCCTGCTAGTATTACAGCGTAGGTTTCTTGCGAAGTAAGGTACTATTATTAGTTACCTCTTATAACTAGTCGTGCCTTGCACTTCTATAGTTAATAGTATTTATTAAACTTATAGGTATATACCTACATATAGTCGAGGATTTAGTGGCCTATTGCTTTTACTAGAGCGGCTGCAACCTTACTCTAGGATTTCATTTCCTTGTGGCTCTATAGATGGGATCGCTCGGCTTCCTTCCACATATCGTAGAGAGGGTGGTCCTCGAGCTTGTTTTGGCATGTAGGTGGCTCTAGTAGCACGCTCCGATGCGGCTTCTTGCCTGCTGTAATTATACGTTAAAGCTAGGCCTTGTTAAGAACTTTACTATTATATTTGCCGGCACTACCAGCTTCGGTGCCTGCTATAAAAGTGGTAATCTATAGGCTTGTTTGCAATTGCACTGCTTGTGCTTTATAAGATAGTTTAGGTTATTTATCTCTTATTATTAACTAGGTAAGGAGTGCAACTAGTAGTGGAGTTAATAGAGGCGTTAGGTATTTATAGCTAAATTTCCTGCTTTACCTATAGCCTAAGGTCTCCTCGTCCCCTTCCTTATACGATGTGTTAGTAATTGTTTTATCCTTATAAAAGGACTCCGTCTCTAGGTTTTGTTAAGGTGAGGGGGGTAGCTCCACTAATTGCACCTAAGCTACGATTTCTTCTAAGGTGCTATGTATAAGGTTGTTTATTAGGTCTTTAGTCTTGCCTAAGAATACTAAGTCCTTATTAAAAATTATATCGCGGGTGCTAATAACCTTTGTAAGTAATAGGATCTAGATTCTCTAAATATTAGTTAATTAGTAGCTAATAAGGTAGCCAATCTATGCCTTAGGGTTAAGCCTTTAGAGCTTACTCTTGCCGCGTTTTGTATTGTTGGTTATGGCAAAAGCTTTACAGCTATATGCTTTCAGGTAAGCTTGATTAGGTTTTTGTGGCTAGGTGATAAAGCTATTTTAAGAGGCTACTATCGTAAAGAACACTTCGTATGGTGATTACCAGCAATTGCCGTAGTTTAGAGTTTAATTATAGAGGTAGACGGCGGCTTAGGTGATTTTAGGCTATATTTGCTAAGGTAGGTTAGAGTTAAGTCGCATCGCGCGCGCTTTCTCCTTAATAACACCCCTTAAGTGTTTAGCTCCTCTATTTTATGCTTAGGTATTAGGTGCTAAAGGCTTAATTCTAATGCCTTGTGCCGAGTACCACCTTTCTATTTTAGCTTTAATAAAGAAGATTTCGTTGTCCGATTTAATAACCTTAATAGTGACGTTAAATTGTACTTTTATAAATTGTACAAAGCTATTAAGTAGCTTAATAATTAATCGTGCTGGGCGATTGTCTTTGAAGTAGAAGTCCCACATAAAGCTAGAGAATTGATTAGTGACTAGCATTTAACTTTTCTCTTTTGTAGAACTATCAGTTTCGAAATCGTGGAAATCGATGGCTACCCTTTCGCCAGGGCCTTTTGTTAGATCCCTTAGTTATCGGCGTATTTATTACTTAAGTTTAGCTCTTCCACAGGCATTGCATTTGGCTATAGTAAGCCCTTTTATTCTTACCCCCTAAAATTGCTGAACAAGGTGTTTAAGGGCTTAAGGGCCTGGATGACCTAGTCGTCTATGCCAGGTTAAGGCATCTGCCTTCTTTGGCCTTCTAGTGTGGGTGTTGGTTTTGTGCGCTATGTGGGCAGCTGGTACACTATTAACAACCATGCAGCGTAATGGGGCGGATCTGTACTTAAGCACCTATTATCTATATAGCTCCTAAAGCTCTACTAGCGTTATATTGTCTCTTCTCTTTAGAGTTGTGGGGTCCGCTTTTATGTCCCACCAAAGGCCTTGCTTGCGGAGTAATCGGAACGACACTAGGTTGTAAAGTAGATTAGGATAATAGGCTATATTGTCTAGTCGTATTATTTGGTTGCCACTTGCACTCCGTATGTTAAGGTGGACGCTCCTATATCCTTTAATCCATACTTATGTATTGCCAGCCCATATAAAGTCTCCAGGCGACGGTGGCCTATACGAGACAAAGCGATTGATATTGTTAAAGATGTGGCAAGTTGTGCCTGAATCGAGGATAGCTGAGTATCGTAATAGGTACGTGTTTGGATTAGTATGGAAGGATGCTGCATTAAAGCTTGCTAGGATTTTAGTAATCTTTCGTCCATCTAGTCACTCATCGTTAGCCTCAGTGATTCGCGTTAGAGTAGGAGTGTGTAATAGTTTAATTCTTAGTATTTAAGTTCTTAGTCTTTTAAAAGCTCTTAGGGCTTCTTGCAGCTCTAAGTCGTGCTCTAACCTAAATTAGATTAGCTTTGCTATAAAAGGCTTTAGCTTAAACTATTTAGGTTATTTCTCTAGGAATGCATAGAAGTAATCTCTTAGAGTATAACGCTAATTATAAGCGGGGCAGTGTTTACTACTAGCTATTGCTAGCTCGTAATCGCTCGTGGTAGACCGCTTAGTTCTAGTACTAAGACTGTTATTTCGTTATTTAAGGGGTCTTCCCCTTAGTTTAAATAATGCTGCTTTATCTATAAGAGAGGCGTCCCTCTCTATAGCCTAGGTGGATTCACCACCTTTAGCGAGAAATGACTCTGCAGCAGTAAAAGCGCCTTTTTATTTGCCCTTATTCGGGTGCTGGAGATTTATATAGTCTTAGAAAAGTCTTATTGTGCCTTCCCTAGAGACGGACGGGTCCTTTCTCTAGGTTGACTAAAAATTTATAACCTATTAAGAGGTAATATAATTAACTACCTTTATAAAGTCTTCTTTAACTGCGCTTAGCTACTAAAGCTCTCCTACCCCTTAGGTTTCTGATTCAGTGGCCGCGTAATTATACTTATTTAGCTATATGTGCCAGGTAGCTACGCTTCTTATGGGCTTAATCGCCTTATAATATTAGGTCCTTGCCCGCATTTGCTCATGCTCTAGGTTAACACTAACTCTAGTTATAAGATTACTAATCTATTGCTTAATTAATAGCTCTGGTAAACAGCAATTCTTTTGTAGGTGGGCTAAAACTATTAATTGTAGGTAGATAACTACCTTATTAATGTTTGCCCTCTCCTCTTTGTATTCGCGATCGTTTATCTTATAGTCTTCTAGAAGTATCTTATAAATGTCGATATCGTCCTTATATGCCTTTATGCCTTACGTTAATAGTTGCGATAGGTGTATTAGCGGGGTGTTCAGGTTTGCAGTTACATAAGCTTGTAATGCTTAGTAGAGGCTAATAGCGGGAGGCTTTAGCATAACAGGTTTCGTTTTCGGATCGATAGGTAAGTCTAGATTAATAATTTTCTAGATATTAAGTGGCTTGCATCGCATTTTGAGTTATTATAACTATATAGTAAAGTTATTATTATTAGTTAGGATAACTATAGCGTCTCTAAGGGTAGATTGCGCTATTGCAACCGGTCGTATTAAGGTAGTAAGACTCTTAATTATTAGATTTAATAGTGTTCTGTCACTTTAAGCTAATGCAATAATAAGAATTAATAGTTATAATAATTAATTAATAATGTTCGTGTTATGTCTTATTCGTGTTCTGTTAGACTGCTACCGAAGTCTTCTTTTCTTGGCGTAGGATTGCCCAGCCACCTTTACACTTTGAGTTTAGTGCAAAGTGCCATGTAATCGGACAAAATTATTACAAGATTGTCTATACAGGTAACTTAAAAGCCTTATTAAAAACCCCGCTAGTAGTGCTAAGTCATTAAGCCAATCAAGCTTTCCAATCAAGCCTGCCCTCTAAGGCTTGATTAGAACCCAAGTTTTAAACTCTAGGCTTGGCTTGATTAACCTGTCACGTGATCATCAAGCCCGATCAAGCCGATCAAGCCAGCTTGATTGTTAGCAACTATGTCGATGGCGCATTATACTGTGCATCACAGATGATTTACGAGAGAGTCGCATGCACAATACACAACACCTGATACGTAAGTGAGACCCTGGAAAATGGTACTTGCGTTCATTTCTATGAAGGTTTCTTACTCTGACATGGTGTTTAACCAAGATATATGTTAGAAAATTACAACACTACGAAAATATCTCGATAGGCATACAGACGCGCAAACCCTTAACGAAACCTCGTACTCACATCCCCTGAGCATAGGTAATAGAATCCACGTCTCTAATCCTACCATCCCCTTAGCTTCATACTCACTTCCTTCAAAAAAACCATAGTTTGCTACCACGAAGGAATCATCAATCGTCCCCTTACCTAAGTGAAGCGCACAACCATATTGTTGAAGATCTGCATACGTGAGTTATCCCAGGACAATCTTTCACGAGTCAGAGTAGACTCAAGAACCACTAAAGCTTTGAATGCGTTAAGTTACCCTAGGACAGGACAAAGTCGAAGGCAATACTACAAATCCCAAAATATCTCCATAATAGCAAGGAGTCATCCGTGGTAAGAAAACACGACGCAGAGCCGGTCCCAATAGTACATGTTCAGAATTGCTGACTACACAACGTCTCCTTGTCATATGCTCGCGACCAAACCACCCCTCAGTGCCTCCTCTTCTTCACCCTCACAACCACACCCTCCTGCCTGGCAAAGAACGTGTTCCTCGTATGCCATTGTGTCTTGTTTTGGTTATAGAAGTCAAATCGATAATTCCAGATCAGCTGAGGCGACAGCTTGTACAACTCGATGAGAGCAATATTCTTCCCCACGCAGGTCCGAGTCCCCCCTCCGAACGCCATCATGTGTTTGTCCATAAAATTGGCGCGCACTGGATCGATCCATCGATCAGGATTGAAACTTTCAGCATCCTGCCCAAAGACGTTCTTGTCGAAGTGCATCACAGCCGCGTTGATACCAACGACGTAGCCTCCGGGGATGAACTGGCCGCAGAGATGAAGGCCACCTGGGGGAACTGTTCTTGGCAGGGCTGCGTAAGTAAAGCGTTAGAATGGGTTTCTTGAGCATGGCAGCTGTGGGATGAAGGAATGGGACACTTACAAAGCTGTGCTCCCGGGTGGATACGAAGCGCCTCCTTAATGCACGCACATAGGTACGGAAGCTGGCTCGCCTGCTTGTAACTCGGAGGCAAGCTCATCCTGCCTTCGCAGACAGCCTCGTCGACCTCCGCCTCAAGTCGGGCGTAAACACTAGGGTTATGCATCAGATGATAGAACAACGACCGGAAGGCAATGGCAGTGGTATCGCTGCCTGCGAAGAGCGCGCCATAAGATTCCTGCTCAACATCGCCCCAGCGGAAATCCAACTTTTGGCCGTTCTTCTCGTAGATATCAAAGACCTGCTGGGCCATGTCTGTTCTACTCACTTCCATCCTCGAGCGGTAAGCCTCCTTCATCAGCCGAGCGGAGGACTCGCCAATGTTTTCCCTAGCCAGACGTGTTAGCAAAGAGTCATGCATTCTCTAGAGTATAGGTCAGAGGTTTTGGGTACTGCATCGCTCATCCTGGGTTAACACAGAATACCAAGACATCTGACAAGACGAGTATATAGGGAGGGTTTGGACAACGTACACTCCCTTTCTGATCCTTTGACCCGCTGGCATAAGCAAAGTGCCGATGCCAATGAGTGGCCGCAGAAGTGGCGGCGCAACACCCATCAAGCATACGAATGGGATCATCTTATCCAGGGACTTGATCCAATCGTTCTGGTCTTTTCCTTCATCGATAAAACCAAAGGCCCGGCCATAGAACAGTTCGCCGATGACGTCAAACGTGTACCTGTCTCAAGCATGAGAAGCATTCGAGGCTTGCGAGGGAGCTAGGGTCAGGTACCAATGAAGCCACTCGCCAAGATCGCAGGGCTTCCCCGAGCTAGCAAACTGTCCCAATCGTTCCGTGAGAAGATTGCTGCAAGAATCAATGTACGCTTCTGACTTGGTGACGTTTGTCATAGAGTAGATGCTGCTGATGATTCTGCGCCTCTGCCCGTGTTTCTTGTCGCTCTTGCAGGAAAAGATGTCACCGTGGGGACTGAATCCGGTTGTGTTGTATGGCTCGTAGAAACTCGCCTTGTCCAATGCGTTGGAAAAGCGGTAGATAGTTGCGAAAGCTTCGGGACTGTATATGCGTCAGTGTCGGGTCGGAGATACAATATAAGGTCAAAAGTTTGGGTATGGCATCGCTCATCTTGGGGTAACACAGGGTACTTAAGCTTTTGACGAGGGACTGTAATAAGAATGCGCCACCACTTACTCGGAACAAGACACCTCATTTGGTGCAATGCGAATTAAGGGGCCATGCTTAGCATGGAGAGCTCTCTGGTCCTTTTCAACGTCCTCTGTCCAGATCTTAAACAAATACCAGAAGCGCGAAACCTTTGCCAAAAACGGTCCCGGAATTTTACTCAGAGGATGGAGGGTGATTGCGTAGATGATCCAACCCAACAAGTAGATGACCGGCAATACCACCAAAACCCAGACATTTAGTATGTTCAAACTCAATAACATTGTGCTGTCGTCGAGTAAGATGCATAAGAGGAAACCGTGGTAGCATGAAGGAGAGGAGAAGTTTTCGTGTCAACAACTCGAGCGAAATTTAAATTGGCCCTCAGCCTAACCTATTCAAGTGGTGAGCGAATCGTGGTATACGGGAAAAGGGGTGGGTGAACAGTTGTATATGGAGAAACTGGGAGATGAACAGTCGTGTCGATCCCTGGCAACTCCACTCCGTCATTCAAATCTCTGGCAGCTAAATGAAGCGCTGGAGCTATCAATGAACCCACTTTTCCCATCAAGCTAGCTACTGTGGTATTCTACGGCCCGGAAGACAGCCTTTCCCGCCTTCCGCCGATTTCAACGACTCACGGGATACCGAGAACCGTAGTAAAAACCAGTAGGAACCTTGGGAGACTTTGGACGGGAATTTCACGACGGGTAGATGATTCATCCGAAGCGTCAGTCATATCGGAGTTTGTTATCCGTGCCAAGGATCAGCTTACCAAGCAGATTCGGCTGCACCGACACTCGCCGTAGGCGAGTGCCTGCAGCCCACACGATAATACCGACCAAACGATAAATTTTCAACCACTTTTCACTTCTATCAATGCCTACAGCCACCACAATGCCTGAATTACTAATATCAATTGACGATCGGATTGCAGAGATTCTGGACTCGATTTCGGATATCCCTAAGCCTAATTTTTCCAAACTGGCGCGTGAGCATGGTGTTCCATATTGTGAGAGCTAGTGATCCATACGCATAAGGAAGAAATTGAGAATTGTACTTGTTGTTGTATTGGGTGAAGCTACGAACAGTAGGTATACATGAGTGGCTGTAAACAGCGCTAGTGTAGGATGGGTAGTCGCATCTCAACACAGGTGAGGCGCCACTGCAAGTGGGGAAAGGGAGACTCCAAACCGTGACACATATCAACGATTACTTGCCCGTTCAAAGGGCCGCCCGACACTCTCTCAGCGTCCACCAACCATGTGCAAGCTTACTCAAGCTCAAGATAGCGCATTATATGATTATATTGCTTGCCTTGATGAGTTGGGAGTATGTGTGCCGATTGCCAATGATTGTATCATGCGCCAACTACCTTCTTCAACGTGGCCATGAGGGCCCTGGCCCGCCTCCATCAGCCAACTCACGATGGGCAAAGAATTGGCTTAAACGCCACCCTAAGCTCTATATTTGATATTAATAATCTCTTAATCTTCCGCGCGCGATCGCACACGATATTAAAGCTATCCTTAAATAGTTTAATAGCTTTATAGATATTATTAAGACGCATAGGATTACACTAATAGATATTTAGAACTTTAATAAAACTAGCTTTTATATTAGAATTAGAAAAGATTAATAAGTTATTACTTTTAAGCCTCGCTGCTGTGTCTATCTACTAACGCCTAATAATTATATATCCTTAATAATAACTAAGTATGTTAATGCTAAAGGAAATACTATTCTACTAATAATAATTATTAAAGGTATAGTATTTTTTAAATAGTATTTTACTAATTTACTAGATACCTATCTAGTTGCTTATAGCACTAGTAGTTATATAAATAATAAATTAAGCCTTAAGTGGGCAAAACACTTCGTACAAGAGAGTTAAAAGTATTTTAATAGTATATATTAACTACTTTTATTTAATAGCTTTAACTTTTATTGCACTTAAGAGCTTCTAGAGGTTTTAAAAGACTATAAGGTAGTTATATATCGCCTTCTACTATATACATTATATTTTCTTTAACTACTTAATATTAGTTACTTTTAGCTATATAAGCACTAGCATGCGCAAGCGGTTAATTATATAATAACGTACATGCATAGCGAGTGGCCGGGCATAGCGAGTGGCCGAAAATGCCAAGACCCCATTAAAACGTTCTACTACAACGCGATGTCTCAACAACGTAACAAACTACCTAAATTAAAAGAGGCTAGATTATAGCTTACGCTTTAAGCTATTAAAGGAGACACGCCACTCTTAATTTCACGCGCTATAGTAGTCTATAGCGTTATTAAAAGAATACTATAATAGAGACGCGCTAGAACTACCTTTCGACGTAATTACGCACCTAACTTAATAAGATTTACTATAAGAGAGGAGCAGGCGATTATATAGTATATACTTAATCTAAATACGTAAGGGTTTCTGCCCCAGCTTGCTGCTATAAAAGATATAGCTAATTTTTTAATAGCTACACGCCACAACGTGCTAGTTAGTTAAAAGTAGTTTTACTACTTTATTAAGCGCCAGCTAGAGCTCTAAGTTAAGTTTAATTAAAAGTACGACTATAAGAGAGCCCTCTGTAAGGATCCTAAGGTTGTACAGGGCTAGTTCCGGCTTGTAGAGAATACCAAAGCTAAGTATAGTATCCTAGATAAAGATACCTACAACTTTAATAAGACTAGCTTTATAATAGGCATAATATTAATAGGAGTAGTTATTACAGGCTTTAAGTGTTAAGGTAAGCTAAAGAGCGTGCAGCAGGGTAATTAAAAGTAGATAATAGCTATTTATAGCATTAACGCGATAGGGTGGGCGATCCTACCCTTCCTTATCTTTTAGGGCAAGCACCACCTCTCTGCCTGGTACTAAGAGAAGGATCTACCTCGCGACTAGGTTCTCGCAGTCTCTAAGAACAGCTAGACAAACAACAAGCTTAGTCTATAGTGGCTAAAGCACTTTAACGCGTATACAAAAAAGCGTACTATTAGTAGCTATTAATTACTTGTTATTAACAGCCACGAGAGCTATAACTTGCTCGAATTCTAGCAATACTATAAGGATAGGAAGATTATTACTCTTAATATGCCTCCATATTTGTCGCACCTCCTATAGCTACTAGATATGGGGTATTTCTCGCCGTTAAAGAAGGCATATGGACGCTAAGCTAAGGATCTAATGCGTAACTATATTACGTATATTACTAAAATTAAGTTCTTATCTTATTTTATTACTACTTTTAAGGCTATAATAACTTAAAGTAATATTTAAGGAGGCTTTTAAGGCGCTAGCCTTATTCCCCTTAACCTAAAAGTAATAATATTAAAGCTTAACATTTGTCTGCGTACGCCTTTGCCTTCTACTATACGCAATAGTACGTGGCAGTCGCAGACGCCTAGCAACACCCTAGAATTAGGGTCACAATCGACGCTGGTGAAGGAGAGAATTTAGAGGCACCTAGATAGCTCCCTAATAAGTATAGTTAAGGCGGTTAAAAAGCTTATAAAAGGCGCTAAGCTAATAGCGCATTCTCTAGTATTAATAATAAAGCGTAACGCTAAGTTTTAAGCTACTAATAAGGCCGCCACACGACGTAAATCGCATAAGAGAAAGCGACTATAGTAGAAAGGGGTCCTTATAACTACTAATAGCTAGCAACTAGCTACCCTAAAGGACTTTGCGGCGCGTAGTAATAAGAAGAAGGTAAAGAAGAAGGTACGCGCTAATAGAGGCAAATTAACTTAACGGCGCTATAGACGCTATAGCAAGGCTAGGCATAATTCGCGCACGTGTAAAAAAGAAGTAGAAGTAGATTCTGAGTAGATTGGCCTACTACAATTTCTTATTACTATTTGTGTGCGTTCTGTACTATTGTGTAGAGTGTAGATTTTAATGAGGTCTTGGCATTTTCGGCCACTCGCTATACCCGGCCACTCGCTATGCATGTACGTTATTAATAGGCTATATATTTTTTAATAAAGTTAAATTTTTAGTAGTAATTAAATTAATTCGCGCCTATACCTTTAAGAGGTAGATAATCTAAAAAGGCTAGCAGGACTTAGAGCTTTTCTTACTAAATACTAAGCGCATTAAAGAGAATATATAAAAGGATATTACTATCCTTAATACTAATTGCTAGAGTAGGAGCGAGAGCGAAGAGGAAGGTAAAGAGGAAGAGAGAACTACCTTACTACTATAAGAGTTAACACTATTAATAATCCGTACGCTTAAGAGGAATATTAACTATTATCTTAATAATAAGGATATAAGTAAGAATATTAAATATATACTATTTAAAGCGTATAATATATTAGTAGCTAGTAATTAAGTAATTAGTAAGCTACAAACTATAACTTTAATTATATAATTACGCCGCGCACGCTAATAGCAATCCTATACACTTCTTAAGATATTAATAGGTATTATCTACTCTTATTCTGCGCGAAAGATAGTGCAAAATAAACTTATATCTAAGCTAAAGGACCTTAAGATAGATTATTATAGAATTAAAAAAATACTAATAGGGAAGAAGAAATAGCATTTCTAGGCTTATTAGCTAGTCTATAATTAATTATAACTAGTATAGGCCTTAATGCGCAGGGCAGGATTATTAGTATATAAAAATTATTATAAAAACTAGTAGGGTTAAGGAGTTAATTTAATAGTTAATAGAAAGTAGTTAAAAATTTATTATTTAGTTAGTATTATCGTGTGGGCTGCAGGCAATCGCCTACGGCGAGTGTCGGTGCAGCCGAATCTGCTTGGTAAGCTGATCCTTGGCACGGATACAGCGCCGCGCTACCGTAGACTTTTGCAGATAATGGTTTCGCTAGGACGTGCACGCTAAACCATATGGAGTATAATCGGCGTGTGTACGTAATTGCCAAGTATCAGATTCTTAGGATGGAATCTCCGTTGTTCGTACACCTTATTCTCTCACAAAAGTAACGACAGAACCATCTTGGTCAAATCTTAATATTTTTTGGTGTTTTGTACGTTAATTTGCTCGTCTCGGCGACCTGATTTTTCTAGAATTTAACATTTCCAGGAGTATACGCGGGGTAGCAACATTTGCCACCCACCTGTTAAAGTCGCTCATTATCATACTGCTCGTCCTTATCACCGCCAGCATGCCCCCTGAACGCAAGAAACTTGGTCGCCCACGTAAAGACGTCGCTATATACGGTGCTAAAGATGCCAGATCTGGTGTTTCTCGTCGATTATACACCTGAGAAGAGAAGGCAGAGGTTATTAATTGGATCCGGGATGAAGAGAACTGGGTGTGGGATCCGTACGGTGACCGCATCGCTAGGGTATGGTCAGGCCTGCAGTAGGATGGCGATATACGCCCCCCTACCGCCCAAGAAGTCATGAGGAAGTTCGATTGGAAGCAGTATAATCAATCCTGCCTATCCCTCTGGTGGTTACAGCGTGATAAAATTATATATG